>JANZXR010000005.1:16854020-16891285 GCA_027575705.1 Erythroxylum echinodendron | reverse complement strand
GTGAATGATTGAATAATCATATGATTGATCAACTTAGTAATGTGCAAAATATGTGTGTATTACATGAAGATAGATATACAAGTTAATCGTCAACATCCAGATATTGCTGGATCATCAAGCAATAGTTTATTTGGAGCATACTGTAAGTTATCCTAAATGTATAAACTCAATTATATGTGTTTTTGTTTGATCTGTATATTAAATATGAAATATAAGAACAATTGAATGTGAAATGCCAAAATAAATATGAAATGTGAGAATAATTGAATGTGAAATGCCAGAAGGAATATGAAATATGTGAGTAATTTAATGTGAATTGCCAAACTTAGATATGATGAATTCGATACATGCGACATAAGCACATAAGAATAAAAGGTAATGAAACATGGCATATGGAATGGTGCATCACATTGCCACAGGCTTAGTTATTAATGAGCCTGGTATCCACAACAAATACAGGATAATAAATAAAATGAGCCCGATATCCACAATAGATACAGGACAATAAATAGGCGCTCAGTCATAACAAAGAAAAATAAAATGGAGTCACATGTGCATTTTCATATACATCCTTATATGTATCATACGATTAAATTGAAATGAATTATTGAATTGTTTGAAATACAATTGAAAAGTAAATGAGGATGTGTTGTGATATGAATTGTTAGTTTACCTAATATACTTATGAAAGTATGATAAACTTGATGTGCTTGATAAGGTATGTGAAATGTGATGTGATATTCAATACTGGATTATATGTAATACTTGTTGAATTGGGATATGACTTGTCTCTATGTATGTGACTCAAGTGAATACATCAATGATAGTTTACTCTTTGAGTTCGTAAACTCATTAAAATTGCAATGTTGATTTTTAGGTTCAGAGGAGATCTAATTAGAGTATAGCTACTGCAATTGGATGTGAGTTAATGGTCAAGATCAATTATACTTGCAGATGTCTCTAGTCATTATGCATCAAGAATAGATCACCTATTGTCAAATGAATATGTGATCTCTGAAGTGTAGTTACAATTGTGATTTAATATGATTGTGATTGAAATGATTCAGAATTAATGTTTCAAATGCTTTGATATGTGATGCCTTAAAATGTGGTAATGCGATTGTCTTAACGTGCCATCCTTGTAGAGCATGTTTCCGAATAATCGTCCATAGTTTAGACATATATACATTACATTGGACTTCTAGATCATGAGATATAGACAAAATATCACAAGTTACTCCAAAACAGCAGCAGCATCAGGTTACCATTTTCGATCTCAAATTCCAAGGTCATAAAGCCAGAACTAAGTCAAAGTCCCTTCTACAGATGTTTAGATTTATATCTTAGGTTTCATATGAAATTGAAATAATAGAATTTGGAGGTCTTTAGGCTGATTTATAACCTAAACCATGTTTTTGGTTTAACAAACTTGAGACAAAATTCCACTACATAATACTCTCTTGTCATATTCAACCAATTCTATGTAAAATAACACTAAAATAACACCAAATCATCGTCTCAGTAACCATTCCACATCCAAATGAATATTTTTACATATTAAAATATAAACAGATATAGAAATTAACTAACTAAAGTTCCAAACCTTAAAATTGGCAAAGTGGTTCTTCTAATGCTTTTCTTTCCCTTCCTCTTTGGTTTTACTTAAATCACCAAATGAAAAATGAAGGGATGAAGAAGGTGAAATGGAAAGGAGAAAATTTTGAACTTAGAATCCCCAAAATGTTGTCCATCTCCCCTTTCCATACGCCTTTTCATGAATTTTCTAGTCTTAAACATGTTTCAATCCCATTGGACCATATGTCACAATCCTATTGGACTATGTATTACAATTCTATTAGACACACATGTTTTAATCTTATTGGTCCATGAGTTGACTTTAGAAAAATTGCATATTGGTCCTTCTTCTTCCTTTACTTCGCACATTGGCCTACAATCTTATAAATTAATTTCATTCCCCTATGTCTTAATTTTCTAATGTAATAAATTTCATGCAATTTAGTTAATTATATCGAGAGACATACCCCAAAACCTACAGGTTGTTTGAAAACAAGGACAGTAGCCATAACTCAACTTCAAAACAGAATTCAAAACTCTTAGAGACAATCAAATTTTGTTCCTTTATGAAAGTTTTAGACCTATGTCTCTAATTTAATCTCCAATTAAAATTATTCAATTTGGAGGTATACAATCCAAGATATGGCCAAATTATAAAAATCCATTTAATGAATCCTATCCATTCAATGAGGTACATATCCCAAATCAACTAATTTCGGTCTTATCATACAAGAGAAACACAAAAACACATCCAATCTAACCAAAAACATCCCTTTTGCTTATCGAATACTTACTTTATCAATTCCCCTCACATCATGCTCATAATCCCAGTAAACATACAAAAATTTCCATACATATTTCACGTCTAAATATTTATGTCCATGCCGAAGCGAACAAATTATCCATTTACCTTTGTCTTTTACATTAAGCACCACTATATCTCTTACTATACTTAGATGTACTTAATTCGTTATGTTTACTTCTTAATATACCATAGACATGCTATAATACTTCCAAGGTTAACCTTGATGATAAAAAATCTTACTAGAATAACTAAATATTAGATTTAAGATGTGAACCTTAGATACTTATGATGACAGATATAATTACATTGACCAAGGAGCTAATAGGCTTATATAGGTCATCTAATTCTATAAAATGTAAAGCCTTCTTTTCTACCCTAATTGGTGAAATGTAATCATCATTTTAAGCCTTGCCCTTAGCCTCAATAGCCACTTTCCAACAACTAGCCAAAAGTTTCATATCTAACTCACAAAAAAAAAGGTGTTAATGTCTTTATCTCCAATAATTTAGTTTTGATGTAAGGGTGTCAGTAACAACCTTCGTGGACAAACTTAGTCCTTTCTAGCCCTTATGGAACTTAATGCCAAAAATTAACCTTAAAGTTTTAAATAGGTGTTTATTAAGGCACATAAATACATAAATATGGAAGATATGAAGCTTAATATAATTGACCACACTAACAAGCATAACGATAACATAAAGAGGAGTGCGTCTTCAATTAACAAAACTGAGTAAAACAAGTTGAGTATAGAAGGATCAAAAGGGAAAAAATAAAAGGAAGAACAAGGAATAACTCCCCTATATTTAATAGCTCACTTAATGGAGTTATTAACTACATCCTTAACAATAATCTAGCTTAAACAAAAGAAATATTTCCACTGACCTTGCCAAAAGAGACAAAAGCCTGTGCTACTGCTTTTGTAAAGATATGTTACATGACACAAAGGATTATAAAAATCTTAAAATGGGAGTTAATGATTTAATAAAACAAGGAGGCTTAAGTTGTTGCTTCTTAAAGAGAAGCTATAAAAATGATAGATCTAAGGATGAAAGAATAAATAATCCTCCATATAGGTCAAAATCTAGAGAATTAGATCTGGAAGACATACCCAATTCAAAAGGTTATCCATATAGTTTTTTATAGAAATAAAAGGAATTAAAATCTAAATAAAAAAGAGCCATAAGAGAGAAACAATGAATGATTTAACCCGAATAGATTTGAGAAAATGATTAAGGTCTCTAAGATCACTTTTAAGGAAGAAGACAATAGGCTCCTACTCAACCCCCATAAAGACCCCATTGTTATGATCCTATAGATTACTAGCTCCTTAGTCAAAAGGATATTAGTAGACATAGGAAGCATTGTTGAAATCTTATTCTATGACAATTTAAAAAGACGGACATCAAAATATATAGGATAAAACTTATCAACTCACCCCTATTTAGATTTTTGGGTGACCAATTATATACAGAAGGGAAGATATCATTTTCCATGAAGTTAAAGATAGGGTCAAGGTATGTATATATATATATATATATATATATATTTCATAATGAAGTTCCCAATCCAAGTGGGCTATCTTTTTCCCCCTAATCCCACTTTAGATCACTAGATTGTATCCCCACCAGTCTCTATCCTTCATGTAGGAGTTCGAAAATGGCAATCCACCTTGGTTGAGTTCTTTTTTGACAAAAGAGTTCCCTTTCCTATTATGAAATCTTTGGATAACAATAACTTTGACATAATTCTAAACAATTATGATATCTTCTTTTTTAAATTCAACTCATGTGAATCAGTCTCAAAAGTAATCAAAGATAGCCCCTAGCATGATTCAAATAAACCATTTATCATCCAATCTTAGAGACCAAAAGTAAAATTTAAAGAAATCAGATCAACCAACATAACTTTATGTATTTGTATCCATGAAATTCACTTAGACTACTAGATAATTTTGGCTTGAGCTACTTAGCTAGCTCCATAGGTAGACTATTATGCATTAATTAAGCAACTGCTGAAACTAGGAGAATTAGCTTTGCCAAGATTTGTATTATTATTGATGCATTAATAAAATTACCTAAGGAAGTTTCAATCATGAAGTTTATTGATATCCTGGACCTAATAGAGGATAAGTTCAAAATATCCTATGATTGGATGCCTCTTAACTAAAAGCATAAAGAGAATTGGAAGCAAACAAAAAGAAAATTCACTATAAGAAGTTATTGGGAACTTATGTAAGAAAAATAATACCTAGAACAAATGTTAGAACACCTCTTCCTATTACTCAAATTCCTAATTCTAAGCCTAAGAATTCACCAGAAGAGATTGTAGTTGATGCCTCCTTAAAGTAGAACTCAGTGAGCTTACAGAAAAAGATTACTGACTATGCTGGTATAATCATAACTAATTCCTCACTTTACACTTCTAATCTAGAGGCTTACAATCCCAGTATTTTAAATCAAGATTCATCTACATTCTCCACAATCCCCTATGGTAAAATCAACTTAATCACAAAACCATAACTCCCTCCAAAAAAGACATAGACATTGTTAATAAAGAAATATTGAAGGCAAGCAATAGAAGGAAATCAGGTACAAAGAAGAAACCCATCTTCTTCTACCTTAAAACCACAATCTTCTCCATTTGGAACATTAGGGGGTTGAATGCTCCCTCCAAGAAACAAACTATTAGAAATTTTATTTCTAAGAATAATCTAACTCTATTGGGAATTTTAAAAACTATTATATCAACCCTTTTTAACATAAAATTTCTAAAAAATTTACTTTTTTCTATGCTTACAATCTAACTTACCAAAGAGAATCCATATAAAAGGATGTTATAGAACTTGTAACCAACATTGGTCAATGTTAGCTTATAATATGAGATTTTAATAACATCCTCTACTCTTATAAAGTTGAAGGTTGTAATGCTAAACTTTCTTAAACTGATAACTTTAGGAACTGCCTCATAATTGTTGGCTTATAAGACCTAAGGTATAAAAGTAACCAAGTCACCTAGTGTGGCAAATAAGTAAGGAATCTAAAGTTAAGGAAGAAATTAGATAGAGTATTATTCAATGATGATTTAAACTCTAACTTTCCCAAAAACTTATATGAATTCCTTCCTTCTTTAATGTTAGATCACTCCCTAATGTAAGGTTCTTTTAGAACTTTTATTACCACTAAAAGATCCCCTTTTAGATTAAAAATTGATTTGTGAAATCACCCATAATTTAATAAAACAATCATTAAACGAATGGTAAGAAAAGTGTTAGGTTTTGGGTCCTTTAAATGTTGCTCTAAACCTAAAGCCATCAAGAGTGAAATTAAGGAAATCAAAGCAATAACATTTAATAAAACTTGAAGCTCTTAAAGTATTTAAAGAGAAGCTTTATTGACTTAACAATAAGTTACCAATTATTTTAGGAGATAAAATGTTATTATTGGAATAGAAAACTACTCTCAATGCTCAATAAGTATAACTCCCTACTATTACAATGATAAAGTATCCAATTGTTAAAAGAAGCATATGGGAATACCAATTTCCTATATAGCTTAATACTCAATAGGAAAAGCACAAATAGGACGCAAGTATATACAAGAGTATTTTAAACAACTAATTGTTTAATACTTCACTAAGACACCAAATACTTTTAAAGGCTTCTTTGATATTAATGTTAAGGAAGCTTTATTATTTTTAGGAGCTAATAAGGCTCCACTACCTAATGGATTTAATGTATTTTGCTTTAAAAATTTTGTAACATAATGGGAGGAATGGTGACCAAAGTTTTTATAGAAATTTTCTATTTAGGTAAGCTCCTTAAGGATTTCAACAAAACTTTCATATACTTAATTCAAAAAATTCACAATCTTTAAGGCTTTAAGATTGTTAACCAATTTGATATTGTAATTGTATTTATAAAATTATTTCTAAAATGATCACCACAAGGCTCAGGCCATCTTGAGCTCCTTAATTGGTACCAAGTTGCATTCATCCAGGGAAGAAGTAAAAATAACTATGGGGATGCTAATATAAAGAGTTATGCTTAAAAATAACTATGGGGATGCTAATATGAAGAGTTATGCTTTAAATTTAATCTTTAGTAAGGTATTTGATTTAGGGGAATAAGGATTTCTTTTTAATTTTAAAAGAATTTGGGTTTCCTCTTTATTTTATAAGATGGATACATCAATGTGTTACAACTACCTCCTTCATTATTCTCTTTAATGGAGAGCCAACAACTTCCATTAAGGCATATAAAGGTCTAAATCAAGGGGACCCTCTTTCCCTTATCTTTTTAACTTGTGTATAAAAGCTCTATAAAGATTAATAAGAAAAAGACTGTAAAATTTAAACTTTTTCTTTTTTACTACATTAAGAATCTACAAGTTTTCAACCTTATATTTATAGATGATATCCTGTTGTTTCACAAAGCTAAACTTCCCTCTATAAACTTAAAACTTAATGCACTAGATTACTTCCCAGTGTCTTAGGGCTCTTTATAAAAAAGGGAAAATCAGTCTTATAGCTTCAAAAGGACAGGAGATATTTGTTGAGGAAGTTTCCAAATTGTCTAGTTTCAAAAGCTTACAACTATTTTCAAACACATCCTTACGGTGACATAAACACTCACTTAGATATATTCATGCTTATATATTCCTTTCTCATATGACTAGTGCTTAAGAATAGGAATAATATGATAGAGCGACTCTAATTTCTTTAATTATAAGACATTTGTATACTATGCAGTTTAAGAGTGGAAACTATTCCACGCCTATTCTTTGAGTGTATCTTGTCTATTATTTTATAGAGGCATGTTAAAGAACTCATAAATTAGAGCATTAGTGTGATATTCATCATATAAATTAAATGGTTTCTAGATAAATATAACATTATCTTTAGAGGTGATTTAACTGCCCATCTTATTGTACCTAGATCCTGTCTAAGAATTTTACAACCATTAAGAGATGCGAATTAAATCAACCATGAACTTAGTTTAGGTTAGAATAAGGGAACAACTAATTCTTTATAGAGATTCCAAGAAACTTAGTAGACATATATTGCATGCATGGATAATTGAGTAAAGTAGTTCCTTATTCACATTTAATTCAATAGGCAGTAAGTTATTCATGGAAATACTCTAAATGAAGAAGCAATAAATAGCATTATAAGCATGTATAGAAAAGCTACCGGCTACATTGTGATAAGGATCTAGGGACTTACATTTTCTTAATAGGATAAAGAAGTAGCTTAGAGTGCATAGTTGTTATGCATATGTAATTGCTCTAACTAAATGATCTATCATGCTTCTTCTTTATGAAATATTTTGTAATAGTTTAGTTTAATCAATTGTGGAGCCTATAAAAAAAGTATTTACCATTTGGCTCTATTTTAGTGGAATTTTTAAATTTTTCCACGAAAACACTCACCTACCAAGATGGTCATTCCTTCTTTGATGCCATAAATAAGAGAATTGGTAGTTGGTGCAATAGTTTCCTCTCATTGATAGGAAGGTTACAATAAACCTTGTCTATGCTTTGCAACTTATAGGTTTTCTGGTGTAGTCATATTTTCCATTCAAACAAAATTACCAAGCATATTGAAAATTGTCGAAAAACTATCTATAGAGTGGTAGTGCATATAATTACTCTAAGAAAAATAAAATGAATTGAGTTGTGCCTGCGTAACGACCATTATAAACAAGGTACTCCTAGTTCAAAGGATATGGAAACTATTTAAGGAAAAGGAATCAATACGAGTTAAATGGATGCGTATCCATTTCTTAAAAGGAAAAAAGATTCTAGATAGGGCTCATAACGTAAGCATATCCTAGACCCTACACTACTCAAATTAAGGGTGAAGTTAGATGCCCTTATTAATTTCATTATTAGTAATAGAGAAGCTACTTGGCTATAGTATGATCTCTGGCATGCCTTTGGTCCTTTTACCTCCTTTCATCTATTAATAACATGATGAAAAGATTCCCTGCTAATTCCAAGTGTAAGCTCCTCATAAAAGATAGATAGCCTTAGCCTATCACTATGTTATCAATTGTGCCAACACACTTGGTCATATGCCTAACCACCAACCTAACTCATTTTTATTAGATAAGAGACTTATGGTGAGGCATAAGTCAAATTTATTCTCTAATAGTTCCTGTAATAAACTATTTAAGGAATCAAATCATGTTTTTCCTTAGACTAATTTAGTGTGGAATCAATTGAACTTACCTAAAGCTTCATTGATTCTATGCTTGTAATTAAGGGATGCCTAAGTACTAAGGGTATAATCTTCTATAGCTCTATAAGCAACCTATAATGCCTCTTTGCATTAAACAACCTAAGAACCTCGGTCACCACTTTTTCAACTACCCTTTTATTAAAAATACATGAATGTTATAGCTCTAACTCTACAATATTCATTGTTATTGCAATAACTGGAGATAAATTATTAATTGGGCCTCTATACTTAAGCTCGGGAATAAGCATAAAATAAGAATGTCCACAACTACTTTCAGTTACTTCATTTATGCTATATGGCAGGATAGGAATAAGAAAATCTTCTTTAACAGCTTCATAGAGATGCACTATCCATTTGATAAGGGAGATCCTCATCACTAGGATATCTATGTGACATATCATCCAAGTTACAATCCTAAACTGGAATTTATAATCCTTAGAATAAATATTTTTGTACACTCCATCTTCATTAGTAAGCAGTTTTATGTCCTAAAGTAAAGTACTAATTGAAAGCAAATGCAATTTGGGAATTTTCTGAGTATTGTTTAAGGATTATATAGTTCTTTAACACAATGCACAACTACTTTATTTATCCTGTACCGATACTTAGTATAATATATGTTTCTTATTTTGTAGCTACTTACTGATTCTTCAAACAAGCATCCTAGAAAGTCATATATCATGCTTAAACATTTGTCCATTCATACCCCTATAGGAAGTAGTTTTAAAATATTGTTTACACTTTTTAAAAAACATAATACATGTTAATATTAAATTTTAATTTAATTCATTTCTTAGTTTAAAAATTATATTCTTAAGGTAATTAGTTATCATAATTATTATAAATAAAAATTTATAAATAATTAAATCAATTAATTTTTATAAATGATAAAAATGATTTTGAAAGATTGAAATGCTTTGCACGTGAAGAAAATGAGAAACAAACATCCTTGCTAAAATTACTAGTCATATAACTAGCTCTTCTTTCAATTTAAACATGAAATAGAAGTTGAGATAATAGTTTCAAACAGTTATTGAGCCAATATATTTCCTTTTTTCACTACAATACTATACCAACATAGACAAAATTAATTTTTTAAATTTTTTATACAAACTAAATATTTGATCTTTCTTTACTAAATTTAAGAAATAATGTACATAATAAACTATAAAACCAAGCATCTCGTTTTAAAGTATTTAGCCAGTTGCCTAGCTATACCTATGCAAAGTTTCATTAAAGCCTTCCTTCTAATTATTTCTCCAAAGTAAGATCTATATGTAAGACATTTCCTATTAAGCATCTTTACATCTATAAATATAAAATCTTAAAGTTGTATAGTTTCACCAAAAATAAGAAATTATAATTTAGAATCCTTAACAATAGAGGTAGCATATGATATCTTTTGTATGGAATAATGGATGAAGAAGATCAATTTATTCTTCTAATTTTCATGTTGGGTAGTTATCAAAATTTCATAGCTACAAGTCTCCATTTTAGGCAAATGAATCTTGACATAGACATCATACGTTAGACTAAAGGCTAAAACTACATTTTAAAGACAAAGTTATAAAGAAAATTGGTAGGATAAGCAATCGTCCACAAGCTTCTTTATGGTATCGACATATTTACTTCATTAATAAAAGCACATAAAATTAGAAACTAAAAGAATAGCATATAAGCAATCATAATCTACAAGTGTAAAGTTGCTTAATGGCATTAATATACATAAAGCATTTGGCTTACGTAATAAAATTTTTGCCAAAGAGTTGGTTGCATTGCATCCTTCAAAATCATCCTTGAATTGTTTCAAAAACTACTAACTTCATGAGATTAGGAACTCAACGAATTGGATGCATATAAATAACATCCAATAGTTTCATAAATCATAACTCCTAATAATTAATAACCTAAAGGAAACAAAAGGTCAATCTTACATTAGGAGAAATTTTCATTAAGAATTGATCTTAATATTATCAAGGAGAAAGCAAATGTTCATGCACAAATATAACATCATACAAAAGCTAACAACATAAAAATAATATAGAGAAAAAGATGACAAAAAGCAAACAATATAGAGAAAAAGTTGACAAGATTTAAACCAAACAATAATTGTAAAAGATTTTATATTAATAGCCACTACCAATTTATGATTCAATCAAGCTATAGAGAACAATTTACACATAAATATATGTAAATAAATAATAAAGTACATAGTAGACAAGAAAATAACAATACTGTAAAGCAAAATGTTTTCAAAATGATTAAAGATTTATGTAAAAACCTTTTAAATTAATGGTCCATTTATATTTTGGAAGTATATATAATGGTCTAAAGTTAGAATGAGCACTATTTAGAGGCAACATTCACATATAAGCCTATATTATCATATTCAAATAGTTTAGCAAATTCAACTTAATATGTTGGCATATGTTTTGTCCTGCCTACTCACCACCACCTTGAAAAGGTGAAAAAATTCATTAAAGTAGTCCCTACTTCTATTTAGGCCATAAATATAAATAGAAATCACCCCAAAAGAAAATTAGTGCAAACCCATATCTATAAGTAATATAATTATTATAATGCAAGGGTTTCTTATAAATATCTTATTACAACATATTAAATAGGAAGAATAATAAAGCATAAACATACATAAAAAAAAAGAAGTGGATAAGCAAATGATATGAAAGAAGAAAGTTATGGCATTATCAGTTGCTGAAGACAGATAAAGAGTTGTGATTTATTGGTGAAGCCTCTCAGAAGATGATAGCGACTTGAGATTGGCAATGTGGTAGGTTTCATTTTAAGGGATGGAAATGCAGCTTTAAACAAAATTTAAGCATATTCATTATTCCACCAAAATTGAATCCAAAACCTAATCTGATATTCAATTTCACTTCATATGCACTCTTTTAAAAACCCATTAGAAATTCTAGCAAAATCAAAACAATTGTCACCAACTAATTGAAATGGGTTGAATGTGAGAATAAAAAACAAAAGATAAAGATTGTGTAACAAATGTTTTGGAGACCAGTTGCAAAACTCACAAAAACATAAAAAAATTATGTTTTCTTAAATTATAAAAACTTATCATTATTTTAATATTAAAAATTGAACAATAATAATTTTAAAGTCAAATAGTTTTTCGGATTGGTTTTAATTTATTCCACAACCGTAATATAAAACTGTAAACCATAACATGAAAACCACAATGAAACGAAATATGCTCTTAATTTTTATACCAATGTTAAAGCTTTTAAAATATTTTGGTAAGTTTAAATTTTATAGAACTTAATTTATAAAGTCAAAATATTACATCCATTAAATAAATATTAAGCTGACAAACATAATTTTCCTTTTTAGGGGTATGTAACAAAGATTTGATGAATTAAACAAAAATTTCACGCTAAATGATATTTAACTTTTCAAATGAAAATAAAAAATTCAAACCACACCAAATGTTTCTATATAAATTTGATTTAGATAGACTAATTTAGATGGTTTAATTTATATTTTAAAAATTATTTCAAAAATAAAATTCATAAAAATTTAAATTCATTTAAATTAAGGTATATAAGTAAGAGACTTAACCATATCTTCTAATGGCATACTTGAGTTAGATGAGGAGGGTTGCCATATAGGTTGAAATTACTTTGCACTTTATGGCCTATTTGGGAAATAGTTCTACCACTTATTCCCTCTACAACTCAAGTTTGGGTGATGTCTCTAACCTGGGTTAAAAGTTTGGGAATATGGATTATATTGATGGGAAAAATTTTCTCCTACATCTTTAAAATACTTTATATTTCCCTCTTGTAGCACAGGGCACCCATATGTTAGATGGTTCAATTTTACACATATCTCACAAGCATTATTCACCTGTTCCTGCCCTACATCAATCTGTCTAACAAAGATGTTAGTGCATGTAAATGATATTATATGGATGAATTATTTACCATATTTTCCCTATGAACATCATTGCGGATGCTAAATTATTAAGTGTTTGCTATTATATACTCAATTAAGATCGTCATTGCAGATGCCAAATTATTAAATGTTTGCTATTATATGCTCAATTAAGGTCGTTGTTGTCTTGTGAGTCTTTTCACCTAGTGCTCCACAACTTGCTACATCTACCAAAATCTTGTCCATGAGCAATATTCCTTTATATAAGTATTAGGTAAGAAGTTACTCCATGATATTGTGATAGAGGTAGCTGGCACATAACTTTTGGAAGCACTACTAGTACTCATAAAGGGATTCTCCATGATGTTGCTTTATCCCACAAATCTCTTTCTTAATGCTTGTTGTATTTGATGCTGGAAAATACTTCTTTAAAAAGAATTTTTTCATTTTAGTCTATGTGTTAACACTCTTTACAGTCAAATCAAAAGGCTAATCTTTTGTTGAATCTTTCAATGAAAATGGAATAGCTCTTAGCATGATTTGCTCTTCTATCACCTTAAAGGTTTCGTACTTATCATACTCCTTGAGATACTTATGAGCATCCTCACCTACAGGATCATGAAAGTTAGGCAAAATATGTATCAAATTTGGGAAAGTAATGTATAGAGCTCTTTGGGTCAATTATAAGGTAGCCAACTCACTTAGGGTTCTCAGATTGGCTGTTGAATTTGTTCCATTCTCCCTACATAATTATTGCAATATTTGTTTGATCTCTATTTCAAATTCTAGTGGGTTTTGATGAAGAGATTTAGTCATTAACATATATAAACAATAACAAACATAAAAAGATCAAGAAACAAATACAAAAACCAACTATAATTTTTTATTGGCAATTGTATGGTAATTGGGCTAGAAAACATATTGATATCATTAAAAACTTTTAGTATGATTTTTTTATGCTTTTAAATATGCTTTTAATACTAATGGTTAAACAGTGAGTCCTTATCATAATCAACTTCATTTTAAAACTGTGAAAGGCATAATGTGCCTTCCAAATTGTTTACATTCTAAAAATTTTCAAGGTAAACTCAACATTTTATAATATACAGGTTTTTAAAAATTTTAAGAATTAATAAATCAAGGGAAAACAAGAACTGATTGACTTATTTTATGAGTTAGTCAATATTGTAATAACCACAAGTGCATGGCATAGCTATAGCTAATACCGACAAGTATAGGTCAATTCCACGAAGACAGCGATTACTAGTAATTACCCTTTTTCCTATTATTTAGCCTATTGATTTTGGATTTTAATAAAAGAAAATAAAACTAAAGCAAGTGAAATAAAATGAGTAATGATATTGAATAGAGAATTAGTAATTCACTTAGAAAATTACCAATATCAATAATTAGTTTCTAGGTTTTGAATCCCCCCTAAACCTTTAACTGATTGATCTTTAATTACTCAATTGTTTTATTAATTTATTAGACTGTGGAGATTTCTATAGTATGCTAATAGCTGACCTTGAGTCTACTAACAACTAATTTTAAGGTTTTCAATCGAATTACTCAAGTTAAAGTTTATAAGATTGTTTGACTTATTTGTGAATCCCTCTATTAGGTTTGACCCGTATTTGGAATATTTAGGTCATCCTATCTTGAAGGTTGCAATAAACTCCTTCCAATTATGATAGATCTATTCAAACCTAGGATTTCTCAATCTTTACGTAATAAATCAGATTATGATCTAATATTCTTGGGTTTATTAAAACATAATAAAACACGTAAGTGAATCACAATGTAACAATCAAACTAATTGCATTTATAAAAGAATCAAATCATATCAAAGTACTAACACAGGGTTCACCTAACATAAATACTAACAAGATGTTTAGTTACACATTATCAAAAATGAAATAAAATTTACACTGAAAGAAAAACGATTTGAAAATAATGGGTTCAGAATCCTAATTCTCCCTGAGAGAACTGCATGGCCTACTGCACAGCTTTGCATCCCTTTTATGCTATGGATCTTTGTCTTATGTTGTGTTTCCTTCCAAGTTCTTCTCCTTTAAGTCTATGAAGGCAATTATGCTCTATAAACACACTTTGAAGACATTAAGTACCAAATTTACTTTAAAAGTATAATTTACCAAGCAAAAATAAAAAAAATGAAGTAAAGATATAATCAATTATTCATCTATCAACAATTTTTTTGAGAGCTCAATATAGTTTTCAAGTAACTTTCTTTTAGGGGAGCTTCATGGAAGCCTCTAAGGGAGGCCCTTCTCTTTTAGGAGAGCAATAAAACTAATTTCCAACCTTGCAATGATTTCATGGATGTCAACCTTGTGAGAGATTTGAGAAACCAAAAAATAAATGACTTAAATGGAACAAGGAAACGTAGAGAATATGGTCTCAACAAAAACTTATGAGAAAGTAAGGCATTTTATAGTAGATTTAATAAATGGAATTATATCTCCTCCTCTCGAACTACTTCAACAGGGTGTAAAAAACTAGGGTAATACATTTGTTGGATTCTTTCTAAGCAAAAGACCATCTTCCTCTTATGCAAAATTGGCCTCAAAATAGATGGGGAAATAAAGATCTAGACATAATATTAATTACTGAGGAAATACTTTTTTGTTTAACTTCACTGATAGAGACAACATGTGCAAGATAATGAAGTTAAGACCATTGCATCTAGGAGGGCAACCCATGTTCATCCAAAACTGGGCTCCAAGTTTGGGATTCGATAAAACAATTATAAAATTTCCCCTTGTGGATTAATTTTCGTAGTATAGCTATTAAATACTAGAATTTAGATGGATTAAGTTTTCTAGTTATTTATGTAGCAAAACTTATAGCTTTTGATTCATCCATTATAATACTTGAGAAAGTATTCCATACTAAAATATGTGAGGAGTTCAATCCTAAAAATGAACTACCTTAAGCACTGCCTATCATGAAGCTGAATGTTGCTAATGAAATAGTTAAAGCTAAAATTAAATTATCTTACAAATGGAAGCGTTAACTAGGAAAAGAAATATGGAAACCTATAGAAAACTATTTACATTAGGTGACTACTTCAGGCTAATAGTGATTGATGATGAACTAACAACTTAAAATAACGAATTAAGCACCACTGATTCTATTCCTGAAAAACAAACAGCCTTTTCAAAAGAAGGAGAGGTTCAGTCCATAAAATAGGACAAGATTAAGGATCCTGTAGTCATTTTTGATGGAGGATGAGGTAGGTGGAAGACCCAAAACTGATCCAATCAATAGGTAGGTTCAAGACCTAAAAAGATTTTTGAATTGAATCAGAAGCAGATTGAATAATTTACTTCAGGATTTAGTAGGAAATCAAGGAGAAAAAACCCAAAAGGGTTTGGCAGATACATTCTCGGCCTCTTGTTGCAAAATTTCTATTCTCTTTAGACTTCTTAAAACTAGGATTAAAGCTCATAAGCTACATAATTTCATGAAATTTTTAGGGAAAGACTGAAATTATGTGTCTAACTATGATCACCGCTATAATGGTAAAATTGTCTATGCATACCATAACGAGAAGGCACAGGCCATAGTTTTAAGTAGTTTAGAACAATTCATCAATCTATCTTACAAGCTAGCAAACCCAAGGATCAATTTTGAAATCTCAATTATATATGCTTTTAATTTTGAATTTCATATAACTAAACTTTGGGAGGATCTCTGCTATATTCAAAACACCATGAACAAGCCTTGATTATTAGCAGGTAATGTTAATTATATATTACACCTATCTAAAAACCCAAGGAGATAAGGTCAGCTCTTCCAATCTTAGCAAAGAGCTAGAAAAAGCCTTAAGTAAGCTGGAGATGACTGATTTAAAATTAATAGGGAATTTCTTCACTTGGAGCAATAAACAGTTGGGAAATTGCTTCTTTAGTAAGAAGTTAGACATAATTCTTTTTAATCTGTATTGGTTGAGTCATTTTGCTAATTCCTATGCTCATTGTGGCTCTCCCTTATGTTTAGATCATTTATACATGGAAATGAAATTTTTCATATCTTCAGCCTCTTACAAAGGCCCTTTCAGGTTTTTAACTTCCTAACTAATTAGGAAGGGACTATGGAAGTTATTAGTGAAGTTTGGAATTGCAGTATCTCTGGATGCAAAGCATATCAACTTATGAGGAAACTCCAATTCCTTAGAAATAGACTAAAGAAATTCCTCAAAGTAGCTCAATCCTCAACTATTGCTATATTACATGAAGTTATGAGTGATTTGAGAAAAGCTCAGGATTTTTTTTATCAAAACCCCTGCATTTTTGTTTTCAAAGCTATAAAAGGAGGAAAATTGAAGATATATAGGATACATTGTTAAAGCTCTAACAACTTGCTTCTTTCCATGAAAGCAAATCAGTTCTCTTTAGTTTCAATCTTAAGAAGGATCTAGGTTCATATGGGTTTAATGCCCATTTCTTTCAAACTACCTAGCATATTATAGGTAATCTGCTTTTGGAAACTATCTCGGAATTTTTGAAATGGAAAAATGTTGTGAGAAATCAATGCTACTAATATATGTTTGATCCCTAAACTACTCAAAGTCAACTACCTCAATCAGTTTCAACCCATTTCCTATTATAACATTGTCTATAAGTGATATCCAAGATCTTTGCTAAAAAATTAAAGGAATTTTTGAACCAAATGATATATGTAACCCAAAGAGCTTTTTTTCTTCGTAAAATAATCTCTGATAACATCCTCTTGGTTCAGGAACTATTGAAGGAATATAACACATACAGATTTATTTACAGTTGTGCTATTAAAATAGATTTCTCCAAAGCTTTTGACAGAATTTAATGGAATTTCATTTTAACTAGCCTTGAATGGCTTGGTTTCCCCAACTTCTTTATCAATTGGATCTCTACTTGTCTCTCAAGCCTCTCTTATAGTATCCTTATCAATGGTTCTCTTACTAAGCAATTTGGAGGATCTAATGGGATAAGGTAGTAGATCCCCTATCTCCTTACCTTTTTTCCATCTCTATGGAAACTCTCAACAACATTATGTGGTTTAACACTTCAAGGTGTCTTGCTTTCAACTTCCATCATAAATGCAAGGAAATTCTCCTAACTCATCTCTGCTTTGCAGATGATCTCTTATTGTTTTGTGAAGTTAACCATTCTGTTATCTCCACTTTGCATCATTATATCCTTTCTTTTTGTAGGTTATCTAGTTTAGGTATCAACTCTTCTAAGAGCATAATCTTTGACATTACCAAAACTAGAAAATTCTAGAAAATATTTGATTTGAATGTGCATAGCCTGCTTTCAAGTATCATGGTGTTCCCAGATCTTCTAAAAAGTTGAGATATCAAGACTGCTTAATGATCTTAGAGAAGTACAAAAAAATGATCAATAATTGGTAAATAAAGCACTTTCACAAGCTAGAAGAGTTCAACTTATAGTCTCAGTGTTAAATAATATTCACACCCATTAGGGCTCAAATCTCCCTTTATTAAAGAAAATTACTAAGGAAATTAAGAAATGCATAAGAAATTTTCTTTGGGGAAAATGGATGAATGAATACTATCCAAAGGAATTAGCTTATAGCATATTAAAAAAACGAAAGAACACTGTTGGGCTCTCATTCAAATCTTAAGAAAAGACAAGTTCTATATCCTTTTATTAGAATCCAAGTTAGGAATGGAGAAGAAACTTGGTTTAGGTTTTAAAACTGGACCAATCTTGGCCCCTTATACTTATTTTAATTCTAAAAAGTATAATTTTAGCTTAAGCTTGAGTTAGTAAGGTCATATTTCACAACAATTATAGAGATTTCTCTAACTCCTCTTTCTTTAAAACTTTAGGCCACTCACTCCTCTCATTCCTTGGTAAAACATTGTTTAGAAAAGTTCTTTAAAACTCAAAACTTCCTCTATCACTTGGTTAGGAATTAGAAGAAGATTAAAAACTAAAGATAGGATTATTGAATCTAATGATATCTTATATGAGCAATGTTATCCAAAAGTCGAAACCATTGATCATCTTTATTTTAAATATAGTTACACAACCTTTATGTAACGCCGGACTCTCTGAGTTTTTATATTATGCTATATTTGGAGATACTACTATATATTAATATATACATGGTTGTGATGAGTTCAAAGATGTATTTGAATACTTTTGGTACGTATTCCATTGATATAAAATGTTATATGCCCTTACATGAACTTAGAGTTCATCGATATGCGAAATATTTGAGATTTCCGACATATAAGTTTTTAAGTGTGAAAAACCAAGTCCATTGGATGGATATGACCATGGTGGTTGAATTAAATGTGTTCTAATGCCTTAGAGGTGATTACACATGATTTATAGACTTATTGGATACTTAGAAAGCTTAATTGAAAAAGTTGATGTACATAAAGGCTTATTTGCAAATCAGGTCATTCTCAAATTTTGGGCTTAATTGCAAATTTAGGAAAGTTTAGAGAGTATAATGGTAATTTCATATAAGCTAAGGGCAAAAAGGTAAATTCACCATATTTGGTCAAAAAAGAGTCTAGATGGTGTGGTCGTGCACCTCTTCATTTAACATTAAAACACTTTGTTTTAATTAAAAGAAAGGAGAAGAGAGGAGGAGAAGATGAAGCATTTGGCCATCACCTATCTTTCACCACTTTTTTTATTCCAAACCTAGGTGTTCTAAGGTAATTTGGGTCAAGGAACTCAAATCTATCATTAGATTTGAGAAATTTTCAAAGGATTTGAAGATGTCACTAAAGGAAAGTTTAGGTAAATTTTGTCTTACCTTTCTCTACATTAGGATTTTGAGTTTGCTGTTAAGATATGTTGTTCTCCATGCTTGAATATGCATGAATCATGGTTTAGGTGAATGAAATGTATCATAGAGAGGGTCTTTAAGTCAAAATCGAAAATGTCCCCTTTTGGTGACAGTTGTAAATTTTTGGATACCTTTTGAAATCAATGATTTAAATGAATTCTATGGTATTAATTGTACATGTATAATGTGAATTGAGGATTAAGAATGAATAAGATGCATGATGGTTAAGGTTGGGCCGAAATGATGACGAAGAAGTGGATTAATGTAACGAGTTGTGTTCCTAATAAATGTAGCTTAAATGAAGGGAGTTGGTTTGAATGGAGTGGTGGAATATGTCATTGAGTGGAAGTGTTACTATATAATGTGATAGGAGCATGAATTATTATGATAATGTCTTGAAAATTAGACTTGAAAGTTATGCACATTAGGTGTTTGATAAAATGTCTAAGTGAACTTGGCTCAAGGTCTAAGGATTTTAATGGTGTGGATTTGAAATAGGCTTTCATGTTTAATTACAGTAAACTTGAATTGTTGCTTAGATTGATGAGTAATGGCCTAATGTGAATGGACAAAGATGTGCTTAATTATGCTTTGAAATGAGTAAGTATTGGATTAAAGGCATTAAATGCCTTAGGAAATGCAAAAGAAAAGCTAATGTGAATAGTAACGAAGTAACCATGTGAGGCAATTAATGGTCGAAGTATATAGCTTAAAGGGAGTGGTATTGTGTTTTATACACTTATGTGACAGTGTATAATTATGAAATTTATGTTTAATTAGTAGTTTCATCGTATGTCTTTTTATGCATAAAGGCTCAGGAGCTATGAATCAAGGAGCTCGTACCAAGGATTGTTGAAATTAAGAGAGTGTATACATTCTTTTAAAGTGAGTTGGGGAAATCATATTTCTCATATAGGAATAGATCACCCTAAGACATGTATGATAACTTGCATGTGAATTTTGAACCTAGGTAATGCTTAGTAGAATTGAATCTCAAATGGATACTAATACATTTATGTATTTATGAAATGACATTGTTTTGAACAACTATGCATTTGAAGCATAAAAATTGGCTTTTATTTAATAAGATAATGTTTCGGAAATTTTTATATGCATAACTGAGTCATATATACTGTATGCATGTATTCTCTTTTGGCTTAGAGCCTTGGCACAGTTCCATTTTATCGGTTCGACCGATAAATAAAGGCATGGTGCCTTACTTGATTTTAGTATTCAATGTTTGTATATGATTTTTTATGATTGGTGAGGAAAAGATTGGCCAATCATATGCTGGGTAGAACTGATTTAGCGACCCCCATACCCTTGACGTTGGTACATAAAAGTCGAGTCCCCGTGTGGACACCTTTCTACGGGACTTGCAGGTGATTCCATACCTAGGGTCTGGACACTGATGAGGTCATCACCTAGGATCATGATGCTCTTGTCGACTGTAGTCCGGACTCACCATAGATGAGCCGACATCGAGGATCAATGGGTGTGTGCGCTAGTTTGGTCGACTAATGATATCACACATGATTGTTTTGGCTTACCCTGATATTCATTGTTCTGACGAGATTTGATTCATACATGTGATGTTTTTATGCTTTTGTGTATTATAACTGGAACCTATGTTCACTGGATGAGTGAATTAACAGGCTAGGCCTATATGTTTCCTAACTAATATATGTTGAGTCATAAATTAGGCCTATATGTTTCTATGTGCTATGTTCACCTTATAGGTTATCTACATCGTCTTAGTGTGTATGGAGTTCTATTCGTGACATATGTTTTTCCTGCTCACTAAGTACATAGTGTACTCACCCCCCTCTACTTCCTAACCATGCAGGTTAATTTGGTGAGTTTGAAGTTCTGAGTAGATCGACGGTCTTTTGACATTTCAAGATATTACCGCGCATGGGTAGTCTCTATTTTGTACTTTATTGTGTAGTGGCTCATGATTATATCGATATGCTTTATAATTTTGTAAATTAACTCTTGTCTGTCTTATGGTTTGTAAATGAATTTATATATGAACATTTTGTATTGTCGTTTAAGATTGATATTTAGTTAGCCTTGCATAGTCGGGTTAAGGGTACCGTGAGTATCCTTAGCCTGGGTATGTAGCAGTTGTTATGTGCCCAGTATGGTTCCGAGTCGTGACAATTTATTTTGGCTACAATGCAACACACAATGAATATGTTTTACCTAGCAACTAATTGGGATAATATATTAGTGTGGGATTAAAACAAATATCATTGGAGAAAGATCAACTATGTCTAAGCCTTAGCCTTAGCCTGAACTATTCATTGTATATAATATGGAAGAGAAGGAACCAAAGATTGTTCAACAACATCAAATCCAATAAACTTGCTGTAGCATATATGATACATTGCTAGATTAAAGAAACCTTGGTAACTTACCAAGCAGTTGAAAAGATGAGCCTCCCTCTCAGAAGAAGATGGAATATTTAATTTATAAGTTTTTTCTCAAGGATAATAGATAGAAGAATGATGTATTCTCACTAAACTTTCTTAGCACAACCTTATGATTTCTTCTTTGATGCCTTTTATGGCTTATTAATGAATTATTTTAACTTTAAAAAATTAAATTAATAAGTGCTAATTAAGTTATATTTTAGCATGATTTTAAGAGTATTTTGTTTGTTTTTAATGTTTTTTATTGGATTTGGTACTTAATGTAGCTTATTTTTTATTTATAAGACTTATTTTAGCTCCTTAATAAAGAAGGAATATAATGAAGCAAATTGAAGCCAAGTTGAGAAGTTTTGGCTTAATTTTGAATGAACACAGATGAAATATAAACCTATATTCTCAAAAAAATATAGGTCAAACATGGACTTGTGTTCTACCCATATAGATTATTGGTTCATTATGTTTCTTTGAGAATTTACCACAAGAAGAAATACAACTCAAATGTTAACATATGTCTATACCTTCAGATGCATGTTCTCAAGATAAACCCTCAAATGCATAATTTAAGGTTTAATTATTGAGTTATTAAGCCAATAAAGGTGTAATACAAACTTACATTAGTCCCATACTGATGATAATATTTATAAAAAATTTTGATGTTTTTTGTTTAAAAAGATAAAAATGGGCCAAGGGACAGGAAAGTAGTTAGAAGAAGTCAAAATAGCATGTCTTAAGAAAATAAAGAAGCAACTTTATAAACAAAGAAGGGAATTCCATCAAGATTCAATTAAAGAACTTTAAGATTTCAATAATTCATGAGAATTACTTCTTTTATGTTAATTGTTGTTAGGTTTCTTATTTTTAACATGTTAGGTTTCTTATTCTTAACATAAACTAAATTGGGATAAACCTAGATGGGATGAACACCAAAACTAATATGTTAGATTGATTCTTTGATGTGATTGAATTAAGATTTGCTAGTGTTTTGATTCAATTTTAGATTTCACATATAAGGATTAGGAAACACATAATTGAATAGATCATATAATGAATAATAAAAATTGTATGAAACTCTAAATGTATCACTACATAAATCTTATGAATTAGATTCAAATCTATAAAGGAAATTTAAAGAGCAAATTAAAGAATTATTAAGGTTTTTCAAAGGAAAATGATATCAGTCAATTAACTTAAGTATAAGGGCTATGTTTTGAGAAAGAATATGACTTTAAATTTATAATTTTTATCAATCCAAAAAATTAGGATTGATAATTAAATTAGAATAAATTCAACATAGAAAAGTTATAGTAGGAATCTAGTTTTTGTCTTGTTTATCAACTGGTTGCTTCTTCTTTTTATTTTTTGAGTTTATTATACTAGATTAATGATTCTGGTTTATTCAATCATTTTTCTTAAATCAATCATTCATTAAATTATATTAGATAATAAAAAGATGGTTAGTACTAGTACTTGTTGTCCTTGTAGGATCGACACTCATATTTGCAAAGCTTTATTATAAGAATGATAGTTGCACTTGCATAGTGATATTTAGTACTTTTTTGATTAGATACATATACCACATCAAATTATTAGCATCATTTATAGGGATTAGAATGATAATAATACTTTATTTTTATTAATCTAATCCTTTTTCTTTCTTTTCTTTTTACAATTATTTATTTTACGATTTATTTCTTGATGTTTTGTTTGTTTTAGAAATTTTAGGATTTAGGTGTTTGATGTTACACTACCAAACATAATGGCATAATATCAAGGATACTATGGGGGGATTATACTAGACCATCGCTTATGGGAAAATTGAAAACTTCAGATAAGAAGCTTGATAATATGTATTTGGTAGCTTAACTGGCACAGCTGATGAATTATGGCATTTAAGCTAGTAGATACACCATTTATAATTATTAAGTGCCTTACAACATCGGGTAACCAACTAAGTAAGTTTATTTAATGGTGATCTAGACTTCAAAATAATTCCTATAGTAATATTTATAATCTAGGGTGAAAAAACCATCATAATTTTTAATGGAACAATTAAGCTCCACTCTAATTTCAACACAATAGCAAGAAAGAATGTCAAATCTTGAGGAGCTTATGAAAAAATTACTACTGCATTTAAAGCTCACTTCCAAAGTACTAAAGAATCTTTCTAAAGCCAAAAAATTGCCATCTACAGCCAAGAGTTTGCTAAGCTGACTTTAAAAGGTAGTAAGGTATGTTGTCTAGCAGCACTGGGCCAAACCTAAGGGAACAAGTGAATATAAGGACTTTAAGGAGTGGAAAGGAGCTCAAAGTTAAAGACAAAAAATCTATTATATAAGCAACAAAGGATGAGCCAAAGGAGAAAGAGAAAGAACAGGAGCCCTAGAAGAAAGTTATCAAAGAGTACTAACCAAAATTGTCATACTGAAGCAGACTTGAGAAGGATAGAAAGAAAGATAAATTAGGTAAATTTTTAGAGCTTTTTAAATAATTACAAATCATACTTTATGTTGAAGCTCTTTTGTAGATGCTAGAGTATGTCAAGTAAATATCTCCTTTCTAATAAGAAGAGGCTCTAGGAGTTATTGATGGTTACTCTAAGTAAGAAATGCTTCGTCATCGTACAAAACAACCTGCTTTAAAAAATTAATGATCCAGAAAGCTCTATTATTCTTTGTAATATTAGTAGTTTTCCAATTTAAGGGCATTAGTGAATTTAGGAGCTAGTATTAATTTAATGCTATATGATATGTTTAAAAAATTAGGATTGGGTTAACCTAAACAAACTAGGATGAGCATTTAATTAGAGGATAGGTCAATTAAATATCCTAAGACGTTATAAAAAATATTTTAGTTAAGGTTGATAAATTCATATTTCTTATTTTTATGGGTTTGGGTAGATAAGACAATATAGAAGGTTCCTTAATCTTAGGATGACTTTTCTTAGCTACTGTTAAAGACACGATAGAATTTAAGGATGGAAAAGTCAATCTTAAGGGTAGAGGAAGAAGAAGTAGCTTTTAAAATATATGAAGCCATAAGACATCCCTTTGACAAAAGTAATAAATTCTCATTATAGATTTGATCAGTACTAAATTTTCATATGTTATGCAAGAAATAATCACAAAAGAGTAATTAGAGACTTATATCATGCTATGAGAAGAAGGAAAAATGGATAACCCTATTCTGATAGAGCATGTAACATATTTAGAAGCTAATAGGCCTATAATTAGGAAAAGGAACTTTGAGAATGATGAAAGACTGAAGAATAATATAATTAACCCTTCATTTAAGAAGCCTCCGGGGTGAAGAGCATGAGTGAAAAAATCTAACTAAAAGACTTATAAAGAAGCGTTTATTGGGAGACAACTTAATGATTTAGTTATTTTCATTTTAACTTAGTAGCTTTTAAGATCATTAGCATTAGTTTAGGTATGTTTTTGTTTGATTTTGGTTTTGTTCCATGTTTTTTAAATTAAAATTCATTTTGAAGTTATGGATTTAAGTATATTTTGATGTTCACTCATTATTAGATCAAGATTCTTTTACTTGGAATTAGATTTGCTTGAGTTTTATAGGTTATATTGGTAACATGATATCTACTACGGATTTATGTTTTTCATATGTTACATAACATCTGTACATATATCTAGAGAATGAGCCAGTAGTTAAGGAACCCTATCGATGAAATAAAGATTAAGCATTATTAAAGGAATTAGACAAGGCCAATAGTATTTTATTATTAGGGGAGTACCATTTATCATAATTTTCCTTTTTCATTGTTTTTGTATGTTACGTACATTGGGAACAATATACAATTCAAGTGTGGCAAAGGCAATTAATTACTTATTTTATTTATTTTTTTATAATTACTTTAAAAGGAAACATTTTTTAGAAAATTTTCAACAAATAGTCATAAAGATTGAAGATTAATCTAATTTTACTTTAAGATTAATCTATACTTCATTAATTTTGAAAATGGCTACTTGATTTACGCTATAATACTTTTTGTATAATTTGGACATAAAATTGAGTTAGAAGTGAATTCTTTCTAAGCATTTTTAACATCAGAGCAAAAAAAAAAGAAAATATATGTGAATAAGTGATCATTAAATAAATTTATTCCATTGACTTCAAATCAAGTAAAAAGGTTAGAGTTAAAGTATAGAACTAGAAGTCATTTGAAATGACAACCTAATTAAGTACCTAAAAGTATTTCTAACAATGTAATTACTCTAATGCTAAAAAGTTTAGTGACTTCTCAAAAAAAAAAACCTCTAATTGCTCCTATGTTAGTTTAAAGTCAAAATTTTCTTTTCTTTCAATTAAGGTTATGAAAATGCTTAAAAGTTGAAACATCTTTCTCATTTATTTACATTTTATGCTTAAAAGTTGAAACATCTTTCTCATATATATACATTTTATGCATTGGGTTGAATTTTATGGATTGAATTAAGCTTGAAGGACCATGAAGTTGAATTGAATTTATTTATAACTTAATGCAAAGTATTTAAATGCTTAGAAAATTGATGAACTTTGTAATTAGATGAATAATACAGAGTTTTGATTGAGCAGATTAATTTGTTAAACTCATTCATAAAGTTACCAAATACTTAAGAGTAATGAAATTATTTTGCTTAAAGACAAAAAACTTTAATGTACGAGAATTTGATAAGTATTGATTAGGTTATAGTATTAGCATGATTTTAAGAAAATTTTGATTATGTTTGGATGGTTTTAATGTATTTAGTACTCAATGTGCTTATATTTTATTGACAAGTTTAGTAGCTCCCCCAATGAAAAAGGAATGCAATTGGGCAAGTTGGAGCCAAGTTGGAGAAATTTTTATATGATTTTAGGGGACGTTTGGTCAAATATGTACCTATGTTTTTATAATACAGGTCAATAACTTATTCATGTTTTACCTACGTATCACACTTGAGGGATTCTTCAAATGCACCATAAAACTCAGTAGGCACTACATTTAGCTAAAAATACTAGGAGAATAAGTTAGTTGTATTAGGGTTGAAGGTCCTAGACTCTTCATGAATTTGCTAGCCTTCTATTACATTTTCTTGCAAGCTGATTGATAATAACTTGCTTCCTTATACTCGTTATTGTTAACTTTATAAGAGTGGATAAGCTTATTGGGCTGGGGCTGTGGGGAAGTAAATTTTAATATATTGATAAAAGAATTCAGTTATAAGAAGTCATACTTAAGGGATTCTTCAAATGCACCATAAAACTCAGTAGGCACTACATTTTAGCTAAAAATACTAGGAGAATAAGTTAGTTGTATTAGGGTTGAAGGTCCTAGACTCTTCATGAATTTGCTAGCCTTCTATTACATTTTCTTGCAAGCTGATTGATAATAACTTGCTTCCTTATACTCGTTATTGTTAACTTTATAAGAGTGGATAAGCTTATTTCCTTGTAAATCTTTTGGAATTTCTTTCCTTCCATATCTCTTGAAAATAGTTTAAGAGAAGCAAGTTAAATTTTAATATATTGATAAAAGAATTTAGTTATAAGAAGTCACACTTGAGGGATTCTTCAAATGCACCATAAAACTCAGTAGGCACTACATATTAGCTAAAAATACTAGGAGAATAAGTTAAGTTATAGTAGGGTTGAAGGTCATAGATTCTCCATGAATTGGCCAGCCTTCTATTACATTTTCTTGCAAGCTGATTGATAATAACTTGATTCCTTATACTCGTTATTGTTAACTTTATAAGAGTGGATAAACTTATTTCCTTGTAAATCTTTTGGAATTTCTTTCCTTCCATATCTCTTGAAAATAGTTTAACATTATCACCATACATACTTGTCTTCCTTGGAACTTGGCGTTTTTTGTATCCCTTGGATAATGTCAACTAGTCTATCTTGGTTGATGCTATACTAACATAGTATTATGATCCTCTACAACATAAGATTAGAGGCATTGCATTTGAAAAATAAATGGTCCCTATTTTCATCCTTTAATTTGTATGGAACATATACTTTAGGGATGCATAGGAAATTTAATTTATCCATTGTGTTAAGCCTATTCAATATTGCTAACTGTAGCAAATAGGTTGCGTTAGGCTTTAGGTTCTTGCTTCAATCCACCATAGTACGTATCCCATATATCAATTCCTTAGTTTTCCTATTTGATAATTTAGCCACAGGCAAACCAAGTCAGAGGCAAGTGTCTTCATTATCAAAATTTAGGTTTGGAGTAGCTAATAAGTTCCTCATTAGCTTTGAAATAGCTTATAGGACTACTATTAACCAACATAAGGGGTTGGAAAATGTATTCCTTTAACCATCAAATGAAAATATCAGGAACACCATAAGCCTCTAACATCTTCCATAGGAAATCATAACTAACACTATCAAAGGCTTTATAAAAATCAACTTTGATAGTGAAATTAGGGGTGGAATTAGATCTGGAGTACCCTTTTAAAACTTCTTGTACAATTAGAAAATTGTCACCAATTTGTTGTTTACACAAGTAAGCACCCTAATTGTCATTGATTAGAGGAGTTATAACTTCTTTCAATCTAGTTACAAGGACTCTAAAGATGATTTTGTAAAAGAAGTTGGTGCATGTAATAGGTCTAAAGTCTCCAAAATAAGAGGGATTTGGACTTTTAGGAATCAAGCTTAAAAATGTTTTATTGGTTTATTCGAGTACCCCACTAGAGAAGAATTCATGGGCTGCCTTCTTAACATATTGGCCTGTGATATTCCCAAACTTTTAGAAGAAATATCTATTAAAATCATCAGGCCTAGTGCTTTCATACCATGCATACCAAAAACAACATCTTCAATCTCTTTATCAACCACAGAATAGTAGCAAAGATAATGTTACAATTTACTAAGAAAAAAATTAAAGCATTAAAGAACTTTTAGAGAAGGTAAAAGCCATGATAAAATTGCATCTTTTAAAACGTCTAACACCGATCAATATCTTTAACACATACAACAATACAAATTCTTAGTGCATCATACTATCACCTTTAAGCAAAGGAAGCTTCGAAACTATAATGAACTTTAAAGTATGAAACTTAGAAGAAGAATTAATATAAGGTGAGACTTTGCAAGTAAAGTAGTTCATACACGGATGGAAATCTTCAAGGCAAGTTAACAAAGACATAGTGTTACAATTTATTTAGGGCCAATGGTAGTCTTCTTGCCCTTATCCGCCAAATCCTCATTTCAAGAAAACTACCGAGGGAACATGGTAATTTTAGGTTAAAACAAAAAGGATTATCTAATTATATTTCTAATTTCCTATAAATTAGCTTACACTTTTTTTTTTTCATGTAGATGGTCATATGTCAAAGAATCTTATTGATGTGGTAAGCTACATCAGTACGTTAATTATAACGTTTGCGGTACGATAATTTTGTAATAAATTAAAATTTTAAATATTTTATTACTATTATCAGTAATTCTAACTAGAATTATAAGATGAATTAAAATTAAGAATTCTAAATATAATTTACCCTAAAACATTTAACAAATATGAAATTTTCATTCTAAAATTATCTTGGAATTTTAACAGCAAAGCTCTAGAACTTCTAGGATTGCATGAAATGAATTGGATATACCTTTGTACGTCCACGAGACAAGGAATAATCTAATGCATATTACGAAAAGTAAGGAACTAATGATACGGACCATGGGACTTCGTTAAAACAGAAGAATTGAAGGTAGTCACTGGCTTGGAAGAAGAGAAGATCTTTCCTACTTCTTGTCGCAGAACCAAGCAGGGGCATTTTGATGTTTTTTAACAGGGGAGGGGAAGTAATTTTATCCAATTTCTTTGAAATTTACGCGTCAATCTGGTGAATAGCGGGTAATACTGACTTCGGTTCCTACTGGCTGCCTTTGCATCTTACACAGAAAGAAGAGAACAAAACCAGCGAAATAAAAGAAAAACATAAGACACAATACAATTGAATATCCACGTAGGCTCCGAGTAAATGACATCCGAAGCAATAGGTTCGGAAAACACAGCTGGAGACAGGCTGTCACCAACAAAGTCCCACTCACCTATTCCCCTTCTAACTACGTTCCCTCTCTCCCCTGCTCTCCCTCTCCCTCCCTTCACTTTCTCTTTCTACATGTTTTTCCTCTCTCTTGTTCTTCGTGAAAGTTATTAGTTTGGGTTTTTCGATCTCCTTTTGTCAGCCTTAGATTCTCCGTCTCCCGTCTCCGGATCAAGTTTTCCACCCTCGTAAGTTCTCCATTGATCTACTTTTCTCTCTTTTTTTTTCTTTCTTTTATTGTTTCACATTTTATTGGTGATTGACTTCTGATTCTTGTTATTTCATGTGGTTTAATGATTTTAGCGTGCCTTTTTTATGTGCGTTCACTGTTAATCAGTTTACTGTTTGAATTTTTCATTTCTCAAATGTTTTTTTTTCTTGCTGAATTCTTTGATTGGTTAATGGGAGTTGCTATTTGGCTGGTTTATTCACTCTGTTGGCAAATGCGTTTGTTTGGTTGGACGCTGAAGAAGTGAGGCGAAACTTAAAAAGGGTTCAACTGGAGAATTTTGACTTCTGATTTGTATTATTTTTGATAAAGGAGAAAGGTGGAACTTTGCAATTGGAAGATTGTTTTTGTGGTTTCTTGTCTTTATTTTCTTCTTTACATTGGCCTTTTGGGTTGCATTTTGGAAGTTTTTGAAATTTATATAACTTGGTTTAGGCAATAGTTAAGGATTAGAAATAAGAATCGTCTTGAACTTGTATCAACTGTGGAGCCCCACGTAGAATGCTGATAAAAGAATTTGCCAATTCTTTTTTTTTTCTTTTTGGTATAATGGCGACAACAGAAATTCAACTGAACAAGGCATTAGCAATTCTATTACCTGGCTACCTCGCAAGGTTGTTTATCATTTGTATTAGTTTTATTCCAAGCCACAGAAACTTGGAAAATGTGGAAACAATTCTAATATTATCTTTATTTATGCTACTACAATTCTACTACGAGGTTGTTTTTGAGGTTCACAAGTACTGAATATTATTTGTATTTATGCTATTGTATGAAGCCAAATTGTTATTTATATGATCATAAAATGTGCATCAGTATTTCCTATGTGACTTCTTAGGAATATCGAGTCAACTTAAAGGAAAGTATCCTTTTGCTACTGAAAGAGATGCATTCCTTCTCCTTTGGATTTAAAGCGGAGGAAGCCTGTCTAAACATACATTGATTAAAGGAAATAAGTAAAACTTTTCTTTTGGTCCTTTTCTGTCACTTTGTAATGCACTATGCTTTTACTAACTTTTGATAGCAGTAATCTCATTAGTGCATTGTTTTCTTTAATGCTTGTACTTCATGTTTCATATTGTCTTATCCAAATGTCAGAAAATTTTGACTACTTTATAATGCCATTTTTTGTGGCACGGCTGGAAATGTATTTAGTGTTCTCGTTTTATGTAATATATGAGTTTGTAGGAACACTGATTGAAGTAAATACAGTTCAAATTACATTCAGGTGATGTTTATGGTGTTTACATGGACTTTTCATCAATATATGAGTGCAGGGGAAAGTGCTGTTTGTCTGGGTGATTCTTATTGGCAATTGATGAACAATCTTTCATGTACGATTTTGGAAGCTGCTGTAATTAAGAATTAATCCCAGGAAGGAAACGTATTTACCACCAGAGGAGGACCCCTTGTATCCATGCTGGCGGAGAGCATGCGTGGAATTTGTCTATCGGGTAATGCCCCTGACGAGTATTGCTGCCGATGCATTCGGTGTGGTGACAATTTGTCTAGTTGCTCTTTTGATCCTTTGTGGATTGCTGTGCATTGCCTACTCATTCTACTTCCGCTATAGAGTTCGTAATCAACGCATTGATCAACTTAGTTATTTTAGTGGTCCTTGGATCATCAGAATTACATTCATTTTGTTTGGTATCTGGTGGGGTCTTGGTGAAATTATACGGTTAAATTTGTTGAGGCGCAAAGGAAGACTGCTGAATGCCCTTGACGTAAAATGGCAGGAAACAGTATGCAAAGGTTATATAGTCTCAAATCTAGGATTTGCAGAACCCTGCTTATTCCTCACCCTTGTGTTCCTACTGCGTGCACCCTTACAGAGCATGAATTCAGGAATTCTACGTCAAAAATGGAATGTGAAAACAGCAGGATTTGTCGTCCTCTTTTGCCTCCCAGTTTTTGTTCTTCAACTTTTTATTATTCTAATTGGACCAGAATTGCGCAAGATTAAGAGATCCTTGCCACCTTATTTTACAAGAACAGCTACACCGTTGAACCAAAACGCAGCAGATGTTATTGCTTTCTGCACTTACCCTTTACTGAATACCATTCTCCTTGGGCTTTTTGTCACTGTACTAACCATCTATCTGTTTTGGCTTGGGAGACGGATTTTAAAATTGGTCATAAACAAGGGTCTGCAGAAGAGAGTGTACACATTAATATTTTCAGTTTCAGGCTTCCTTCCATTAAGGGTTCTTTTACTTGGACTATCTGTTCTGACGAAACCTGAGCATATTCTGTTTGAAGCTCTTGCTTTCTCAGCTTTTCTTGCCTTCTTGTGTTGTGCTGGGGTCTGTATTTGCATGCTTGTATACTACCCAGTTGCAGACTGTTTAGCGTTGGGAAATCTTCATGACTTGGAGACTCAGAGAGTACTTATTGATGATCAGAATGACACTATATCGCTCATTGCTAACCAGAGCCATCTTGGAGAAAGCAATCGAGTAAGCCCAGGCAGGAATTCTGATACTTCAACAAAGCGTGGGTCCATTTCTTTCCGAGCATATGAAAAAGATGGGAGTTCAACAGTGCAATTTGTGGAACTGAGCCTCTTTTCTCCTAGTCGCGATGCAACCCCACCAGGATCACCTCCGCTTCTTGGTTGGCCTATGCGTCCCCGGAGAGAAGTTCATGGGGCATAACTCAGGATTTCTGGTGAATATCAATTTTGTGGTAAAGGATAATGATTGTAAAGGGATAGTTCCAATAAGGATTATTACTCTTTGGTTTGTTTCTTATCATCGTTAATCTTAGATATAATGTTTCTGGGTTAATGAATTTTATGATCCCATTTTTCTTCTGTAACATTGTTATCACTGATTTTTTGTTTGAGTTTCTCATGTCTGTTTCCAAACATATCTAATGAAGGCGTATATTCTAATTGATTAGAGAGACGTGTGATGGTGTTGAATGCTTTTTTAATTTTGTTTCTGTTGGTACCCTTTTCTTTGGATGGAAAGTATTGATGTAGTTAACGTTCTTTACTAGTTTTTTAAGAACAATAATATGCATATTTAACTATTCTTCGTGAAATTGCTGCCATTCTTGTTCACCTTGCGCGCATGAGCATGAGTTGTTCTGATAAGTATGATGCTTTACAAATGCTAAAGCTGACCTGGAACCCCGTCTGCTGAAAGGTCAGTGTTAAAAGAGCCTTGAATCTTTAGTTTGTTCAAATTTTCTTGTCAATTCACGGAATTTTTTCGTTCATTTTGAAACTTTTGAATTTTCATTTTTAAAAATTATAATTATTAATTTTTGAACCCATAAAGTCGTGTTTTCTCCCTTTTTTTTGGTAGGTACAAAGAACAAAAATTTAGTCATCTGCTTAGTAATAATGGCATGTCGTCGGGCTTGACTCACCAAATCATCAGCTACAATCTGACAGTCCTCAAACTGTTGGAGGCCTCGTTATGCAGAGTTATGCAGGAGACGAGAGTTCGTAAATATTTTAATTTCTTAATACACTGAAAAAAACTTTTCAATGTACTAGAATTGAAGTCATTCGCCACCGGCACTCTCCCAGCTTTTATCAATAAATAAGGACTCGCATACCATAAATTGATGGACAATAAACTATTTTATATAATATCAAATTGTACGTTGCGATTTTATTCTTCATTTCTTAGAAGCATTTGGTTTCGTACATCTATTCAACTCTTGGGGTCAAGTAATGCATTACTTCTCCTTCATTCAATGTATTTATCGATAGTGAAGCTTTTTCCAACCATCAAAAGATCTACTAGGGAATGAGATAAGGGGATCCCATTTTTCCCATTTATTCACCCTTTATATTAAAAGTGACTTACAAGACTCATCCACCGCAACATTGGGAGGGATAACAATTCCAAATTCTATAGTAAGTGCAAGTTATTCAACATTTTCAATCTCTCTTTTGCTGATGATTTTCTCCTTCTTTATTGAGTAGTCATGGTTTAATTCCCTACTTAGTTCCAGGGCTGTTTCTATTGTTTTATAGGCCCTGGACGAAATAAAAAAAAAGACCTCAATAAATCGACAATACCTTTAAGTTTATATATTTGTATGAAACATAAATGACTCAATTTATAAGTCTACATACTCAATCAAATATTAAATGATCATAACATCAGCTAATAATATCTTACAAATATCATTAACAATAAAATAACTAAAAATAGTAACAATAACAACAAAATAGCAATAGCAGCAATCACAAAACAATATTAGATTGCAAAACACTAAGAAAATTACACTAACAGATACACAGAGGATCATGATTTATGAAAAACAATTTCTTCGTGCATTTCTAGATGCAAAATCATTGATAATATTATCAAGATCAATATTATCCAACATATCCTTCTCAATACATAACATAGCTAAACTATTCAACCTTTCTTGTGACATTGATGACTTGATCAAGTAGGTTTTCAATAATTTTAACTTTGAAAAACTTCTCTCAGTTGATGCTACAGTCATAGTTATATTCAATAGAATTCGATAAGTAATTGAAACATTTGGATAACAATCTACAACTTAAACAAATTCTAAAATTTCAACTGATGACATCAACTTATTTTCTTATTTCGTTATCATCCAATATCATCTAATTCTTTTAATTCAGAAAAATATCATCTAAATCTACATCTGACACATTATCATGAGAAAAAGTTGTCATAAAATTAGTGCAATATTTTCTTAATTCGTTATCATCCAATGACGTCAACTTCTTTTAATCAAATAAGAATCAAGAGATATTATCAAATGTCGTTAATTGTTCAAATCAATTTTTTAACGAAGTAATTGCCATATCCACAACAACTAGAAAATAATTAACTCTAAAAGAATCTTCAGCTGATTGTATTTCTCCATTATGGTTAATTTCATTAAATTGTCTTTTCCTAATAATACAACTTCTAGTTGAAAATGTAGGCCCTATATTAATCTCAAGCGCAAAACTTTTGGCAATATTCATACTAGAGCTAAACCTTTCATCTCTATATTTCTCAAAAAATATCATCACATCTTCTAATTGCTTTATGGTAGCATTAATACACATAGATTTAGATTGCAACTTTTTACTCACCATGTTAATAGCGAATAAAATATCATACTAAATAACCATACCAAATAAAAACTCAAAACTCTCAAGTATACTAACCAAGCTTTCTGCTTCACTCTTTGACTTGGCATCATCACAAGATCTAGATAATTCCATGAAAGCCAATCTTATTTAAGGAGCTCAAAATCTAATAGCTTTAACACTTTTTATTCAACTCTGCCAACGAGTGTTGAACAATGATTTCATAGTTAAGCCTAAAACATTATCAAGCAAAACCTTCCACCTGTTAGGAGAACTTGAAAATAATGCATATATACGTTGCATAGCTCCAAAAAATGAAACAACTTTAGCACAAGAATGTGTCATATCACTAAGAGTAAGATTAATATTATGACAAGCACATGGCATATATAATGCTCTTGGATTTATTTCAAGTAGTCATTTTTAAACCCTTTGGTGTTTTCCCTTCATATTAGAACCATTGTCATAACCTTGACCCCTTACGTTATAAACATTAAGATCAAGAGAATCAAATGCATTCAATAATTCATTGAAAAGTCCTAATCCAGATGTTTCGTCTACTTTTAAGAACTCTAAAAAGTACTCCTCTATTTTTATTTTATTATTGGACTTATTCACACATTGTGCTAGCAAACTCATTTATTCTTGATGACTCAAATCTGGGGTACAATCAAGAATAATAAAAAAGTATTTCGCCTCTTTAATGATCCTTATAATAGAACTTCTAACGTTATGGGCCAACAGAGAAATCAACTCATTTTGAATTTTGTGACCAAGATAATGATAATGAATTTCATGATTTTGAATACGTCTAACATGTTCTTGCATTATCACATCAAATCCAGCAATCATCTCAATCAATCATAAAAAATTACCATTACCATCTTAGTAAAGTTTCACATTGGATCCTCGAAAAGCTAAATTATATTTAGTAAGATATTTCACAACAGAAATTATTCTTATCAAAAATTGTCTCTAACGTTCTTTCTCCTTTGCAATTTCTTATTGCAAATCTTTATCAACTGTTTGATTTTTGTTCAATCTTACTCTTAATTCATTCCAGGTTCTCATATTAGTCATATGCTCAATGCAATTCTCATGTTCTTTGAGTCTCTCACTAAGATGCTTCCAATCTCTAAATCCGTCATTTGCTAATCCACTTTGTTTGTTAGTAGATTTGAACAACTTACAACAAAAACAATATACTTTATCTATATGTTTAGAATAAACCAACCATTTTCTATCGCTAATCTCTTCATTACTCAAATTCCTATAATAGTAAGAATATGAAAAATGATGAGAGGTATTGTCTAAAGGAAACATAAGATTTAGTTCTCTTACAGGCCTTTTTTTAACTAAAATATCCCTTGCATTATTATCAAGATTATCCCAATTTCTAGGATCATAAATGTCTAATATAGGGCTTACTTGCTCATCTGACTTTAAATTTTCTAAAGTGGATGCATTTGGTACATGATCACGCTCCTCAGATTTCTAATATCCTCATGAATATGAATCTCATCACTTAAGTTTTCTTTATGTTGTTCAGAGCTACCTTCACCTAATTCCTCGGGACTCTCACTAGAGGAGCCTACTCTTTTAATAAATTTATTAATTGCTCTTTTTTGGGACTCTATCAACTGTGCTATTTGTTTTCTTTTTTTCCTTATCCATTTGCTGACAAATGCTTTTTAGGCAACATAATATAAACTAATCATAACACAGTTGGACTAGAAAAAGAACAAAAGCACATATATGGAACTAGAAGAAGTATGCAGGTATAACTAAACTCCAATAGCTTCACAATATATCACAAAGATATATAAATGGTATTATATCTGTGACAGAGAAAAAATAAATAGCAAAATTTAATATCTAATATTAAAAATAAAAAAACAAAGAGCAAATTTTAATGTTAGAGACATACTAATTTCTAAAAATACAAGAAATTAACATAATTAGGAAAAATATGGTAAATAATATTCTAAGTTATTAAATATTCTAAGTTTACGAAGTCAAATATTATCCTATTTTATAAGCCGTGGAAATGATTGAATGTTATTATTATTATTATTATTATTATTATTATTATTATTATTATTATTATTATTATTATTATTATTATTATTAT
>JANZXR010000005.1:16843375-16853920 GCA_027575705.1 Erythroxylum echinodendron | reverse complement strand
CATTATTTGTGGCAAAGTATAATGAAAATTACAATTACAAAAATTAAATTATTTATTAATATTAAATAATAAGTAATCTAAAAATTAAAAAGAAGATACAAAAATAAATACAATATCATTTAATATAAATGTTGTGATTTAAAATGCTAATATAATGTCCACGTTAATGACAAATTACAAATTAATTATAAAATATTCAAATATTTAATAAGCTAAAAATACAGTAAAAAATCAGAAACTTTACCTTTAAATTATACTTAGAACTCAGAAGATAGAATCGTGAAATTTTTTGCTATTAATTTTTTAGTTAGAGTACCTTAAATACATATATTAATAAAAATAAAGAAATTAGAAGGTAAGAATATAACCCAAATGATTCAAAACTATTTATACTTTACAAGTTAATATTAACTTTCTAACTTAACATTAACTTATTAAATGCTAATAACGTGTAATTAGGTTTTGCAACTAGTATTACTTTCAGAGCTTAAGACTTTGATGAAAAGAGTGTTCTGCAACCATTAAATGCTAATAACGTTTTAAGCAACGTTTTCTCCCTTAACCAGTCAACACCAACGTTCCTCCATTAAATACCCATTAAATGCTTAAGAGGCCCCCTTTATATGGTGAGCAACATTTTCTCAACAATCAACACCAATGTTCCTCCATTAAATACCCATTAAATGCTTAAGGGGGCCCTTTTATATGGTGGGCCCTAGGTAGGGGTTGCTTAGTCTGCTTACTTAACACTTTCAATATGATCTCTGGTCGGAGCTGTAATAGAGGCACCTGATGCTCTTTAGCAAATGCTTGCCACTTTGTTCTATAGCTTGTTGAAATATCTAGCCTATGCATTAAGTTTCCCCCTTGCACTTGCATGGAAATACCAATAACCTCTAAAAGAATATCCTACAATGATTGTCAGCCACTTTTGTGCAATGATACGCTGGAGAATTGAGCATTATAGCAACAAATGTCTCCCCTTTACAGGTTGATTGCAATTGATCTCTTTTATGCTTGGTCATATCTACTAGTCTTCTCACGCAGTGCCATCCAAGATGATAACTAAGGACATTGAGAAACTCCTTAGGAACTTTCTGCGGCTTGGTCATACATTTAGAAAGCAATATGTAAAGGTTAGTTGGTAAGGTATTTGTTTGCCAAAATTTTAAGAAAGTCTAGGTATCCTTTCAATCTCTTGGTGAATAAGGAAAGGTTTGCCGAGAGAATAATGTGAATTCTTTATGTTATTGAATTACTATGAGTTAAATGGATCTATGATTGCTTCTTGAAGAAAAAGAACTAATAGCACTCGCAACCTATGAGTGATTCTTCTTCACCAGTATTACAACTTTTAAAGCTTAGAGTTATATCTTAAAACCTATTCATATTAATATTAAGTAAATTCTTCTTATATACATTACACACACACACACACACACACACACACACACACACACACACACATATATAGAATACAATGAGATATTCGGTAAACTTTTTACTTTTAGGCTATTCTAAATGAAAACGTTTAAAAAGTCGAGACACAACATGAATCATATTATATATATATATATATATATATATCATCATCATCATCATCATCATCATCATTATCACCCAGTCCGAAATCTCGCAATGAAGCGGAGTCTGGGGAGGTCTGATAGTACGCAGCCTTACCCTTACCTAATAGAGAGGCTATTTTTGGTGGACCCACATGCAAATGAGACAATATACGAATGATGCAGGTTACAGAAATAAAAACAGAAAATAAATGAAAATACAAGTAATGGAGAATACCTGAAGGAGGTCAGATCTGCTAGAACCTAATAGGCTACAAAGTTCAACCCCTTCTTGCCTCTCAGTCAGTAAGGGGACCTTCCTTAGAGACCCTGCCGGGATGACCCCTACTGTCCTCCTGCACCTGCCGTGCAATCAGCACATCGTGCCCCAACATCTCCTAGTAACTACTGTACTGATTCTGAGTATCTAGGATGGTTAATCCTTTACCATTATTCGATCACTCCAAACTTTTCTATTTCTAGCTACTACCTCATTAAGTGCCAATTCTGACATATCCTCTTTGATCACTTCTCGCCATTCTTGTAAGGCCTCCCTCTTCTCCTCTTATATTCACTAAGTGGTATTCCCTTACAGCTTCATACTGGAGCGTCGGAGGGCCTCCTATGTACATGCCCATACCACCTAAGTTTAGTCTCTCTCAACTTATCAGCAAAGCTAGCTATCTGTAGTCTATCTCTCACCACCCAGTTCCGGACCTTATCTCTCCTTGTAATGTCACACTTCCACTGAAACATATGCATTTCTGCTACCAACAACTGCCTTATATGCTTACGCTTGGTAGGCCAACACTCTGCCCCATATAACATGGTTGGACGAATTACTGTTTTATAAAACTTACCCTTGAGTTTTAAAGGAATCTTCCTGTCACTTAGAACCCTTGATGCACTCCTCTATTTGGCCCATCTTGATCTAATATGATGTACTATATCAACATCGATATTACCATAACTTTGGATGATAGACCTGAGATGCTTAAAACTTGTTCTCTGTGGTATGACGTCGGTACCAATTGTTACCGCCACCTCATGCGCCAACTGGTTTCTAGAAAAGTTGTATCCTACATACTCCGTCTTAGACCTGCTTATTTTAAAACCTTTCGATTCTAACGCATCTCTCTAGTAGTCTAACTTGGCAATGACCCCCTCTTTGGTCTCATCCATTAAGACAATATCGTCCGCAAATAATATATGCCAAGGTACCTCTCCTTGAGTATGTTTATTAATTTCGTCTAACACTAATGTGAACAACAAAGGACTTAACGTAGATCCTTGGTGGAGACCAGCACTGATAGAAAATGCTTCCGTGTCTCCTCCTATCATCCTTATGCTAGTCAATGCTCCATCATACATATCGCTAATTACTTAATATAGGTGATAGGAATGCTCTTGGCCTCTAAATACCTCCATAAGAGTTCTCTAGGAACCCTGTCATATGCCTTCTCCAAATCAATAAAAACTATATGCAAATCCTGTTGTCGTTCACTGTAGCATTCCATGAGTCTACGGAGTAGATGTATCGCTTCTGTCATAGACCTACCAGGTATAAATCCAAATTGGTTGGCCGATACAGAAGCAGCTCTTCGGATTCTCTTTTTAATTATCTTCTCCCATAGCTTTATGGTATGACTTAATAGTTTGATGCCTCTATAGTTATGACATTCTTGGATGTCCCCTTTGGCCTTATATAAGGGGATCAACCTACTTAATCTCCATTCATCTGGCATTGTGGCTGACTCTAAAATCACATCGAAGAGTTGAACTAACCATACAATAACAACACCTCCTAACCATTTTCATACCTCAATGGGGATCTCGTCTGGCCCCACGGCCCTTCCACTCCCCACCCCTCTCAACACCTTCATAATTTCTCCCCTCGTAATCCTTACCTATGCGTACCTGTCTTAAACATGCCCTGTCACAGAGGGTTCTCCTAACTTTACGTTGCCCACTATCTCTTCGTTATATAGGCCATGAAAGTACCTCTTCCATCTCCTCTTGATATCTTGGGTCTCTGTGAGTACCTATCCTGCTTCATCCCGAATACAACAAGCTTGGTTGAAATCCTTCGTCCCGTGCGCCTTATCCCGTGCTAGCTTGAAAATCTTTTGTGCTCCCCTTAGCATATCCAAGTCCCTGTACATAGTCTCATATGCTTCCCCTCTAGCCACTACGATAGTTTTCTTAGCCTTCTGTTTTGCCAATCCATACCTTACTCTGTTAATTTCCCTCTCCGCCTCCGTTGAACTAGTTAAAAGATCTTTAAAAGCTCTCTTCCTTGCCTTAATCATCACCTGGACCTCGCCCGACCACCACTAACCTTCCATCCGCCCTCCTCCTTGCCCTTTAGGAACCCCTTTGGATACCCCTAGGTGATATGTGGCAGTTGCACGCACTACAGAGGCGACACCCTCTCACATCAGATTTGCATCCCCGCTCACAGACCATGTTGCATTTGACTGAATTTGTGTCCTAAATTGTTCCATCTTGTCCCCTCATAACCTCCACCACCTAATTCTATGACACTGCTGGGTAAAAAGCTGTGACCTCCATCCTTTAATTCTAAAATCCAGAACTAGCAATTTATGTTGAGTCGATATGCATGCAGCTGACAGTACTTTGCAATCTTTGCACCATAATTTGGCCCCACTCTTGACAAAGAGATAATCTATTGGTGTCTTAGAGGTGCTACTCTGAAAAGTTACCAAGTGCGCTTCGTTTTTCTTAAAAAGGGAATTCACTATGACTAACTCATATGCCACGGCCACGTCCAATTAATTTATTTCTTTTTCAAATTTTTAAAGAAATAAATTAAATATAAATCGTGTTAATTTTCAATACAGAAAATTTATTTATGTATAATTTTTTATTATTGTTATTATGTCACAATTAATTTGAAGCACGTTAACATACAAAAAGAAAAGATAAAAATAAAATAATAATATAGTAGTCGCTTGGCTTAATTACTGAAAAATATAATAATTTCAAGAAAAAGACCAAAAAATCTTAATGAAATAAAAGAGTTAGGTGATAAGATACAAAAAACAACTTATTCTACTTGCTTAAATTGTTATTTGAATCTTTAAGAGCTTCTTTAATTTAGAAATTTAATAGAAGAAAAGAATTTGAGTGTGTACTTGATGAGAGAAAAGTTTGCATAGGTCTTTAAAACAAAAATTCACCTAAGGGAAATGCAGAAGGTTAAAGCTTATTAATTTGAGTTTTGTTGATGGTCTTTTCTTATTCTCTAAAGCATATTGCAATTCAATAGCTTCACTCTCTAATGCGCTTAAGCTGTTTAACAAGATATCAAGTCTTATCATCAACTACAATAAGAGTGCTTTATACACTTGCGAAAGTGCTTCTAGCCTTGCCCCAATCCTAGCCTCAATCTCTGGTTTCAAAAGTTAATAAATGCCTGTAACTTACTTTGGCATCCTCATATCATTAGCCAATCCATCCCCTAGTGACATCAAATGCCTCATTAATAAAATTCTCAACAGAAATCAACAGTTGGAGTCATAGAAAACCTTCCATTTTTAGCATAGCTCAATTAATTATGTTCTCTCCTCCATGGCAGTTTATGGGGTCCCATCTTGTAATTCCCAACTACATCCACAAGTAAATTGACATAATTTTCAAGAACTTTCTGTGGTTAAGATGCAACATAAATGCTAAGGCTGGCAAAATTAAATGGACAGATGCATGTTCACCTTACAAGTAAGTAAGACTTGGTCTCGTCACTTCAAAATAGTTGAATCAAATAATGCTACTAAGAAAGTATGAAGATTGATCCAATACAAATAATCCTTGTGGGTTAAATGGGTAAATACCTATTACATCAAAGAGAAATCCATGTGGTGCTTCAAAATTCCTAGGAATGCTTCTGCTTTGATCAAATACATAGGTAAGATCCTGGAGAAGATCATAATTCATTGCAATTATCAACCTAGCAATAGGGAAACACTAAAGTTTTGGTTTGGTCCATGGCTCAATCAAAATAAACCCTACAACCTCCTCAATTTCATGTGCTCAAAGGATTCATTTCTACATATGTTAGTATGGCTCAAGGCTTAACCATTTATTAATAACTCCAACATAGAAGTCCTTCTATGAGTATCTCCTCACTTCTTATCAATCTCACTCTTACTAGGCAAAATGATAGGATTCTGTGGAGGCTAACGAATTCTACTTAGTTCTTCACTTCTTATGCTAGAAGCATACATATAGCATACTATCCCCAGGTTCAATATTTTTATGTAGTTTGGAATAAGAACATTGATCCTAGACTTGCTCACCTTCTCTGGCAAGCTTTCAATACTAAACTTGCCACCCTAGACATAATTGGTAGCTTCTTATGCATTTCTAACTAGTATTCCTTGTGCAAGAACAATGCTGAATTTCACAATCATCTCTTCTTTTCTTGCACCTACTCAAATCATATTTGGAAATACATAATAGAGAAATGTGGAATTCACAATCCCTCCTATAATTTAGTCTGACATCATGGAATAAAGTATTCAACTTAAAATACCCAAGGAAGGCGATGTATGGTTAATACTTACAGCTCTAGCTTATCTTGTATCGGGTATATGGAATGAGAGGAACAATATATAGAATCTTCAGTTCCATTGCTAGCACATTACAACAACAATCAGTAATCATTCACGATCATATCAGGAGGCATATATTCCTCTATAAGCACAAGCACGTAGTCAGCCACAAAATGACCTCATAGTGGAATCTGGCCCCCATTATTAAAGCTTATACTTGCTAACTTGCTTTGAATATATCACAAGATGAAGCATACTCTTGCTTAATTAGGTTCTCTCTAGGGGATAGTCCCCTTGAATTGTATTCTAGTTTGTACACTTTCTTTATTTGAATATACTAACTTTTATTTTTTTTAAAAATAACCTAGGGCTTGAAATGAAGATATGTGGATGAGTGGTAAGAAATTTTTAGTTAAGACTTAAAAAAGAAATTAAAACTTATGATTGAAAGTTTAAGAGTTTATTATTTTATGTAAAGCTTAAAACATATGGGCAGGTGGCTAGGATTTAACATTTAACCTAAGATTTGAATAGAAATGAATAATTTAAAACCAAAATCCCTATGTTTTGTACGAAAGGTTTGCCTAGAATAACATTGTAAGGTTTGAAATGCAAAGATATTGACAAATATTTAAGAGTTTATGATTTTACTTGCAATATAAAAATTAACTAAAATTTTAAAATAAAATACCTAAATTTGAATTTAAAACTTAAAATTGATATGGAGAAGTTAAAAACTCAAAATAGAAAGACTAAATCTAGAACATAACATTAAAATATAAGTACCTAGGAATTAAGGTAAAGATTGGCATGATTTTGAGTATTATTTAAGATTTTTTGGAAATCTTTTATGTGCTTAGAGGTGCTTTTATTTAGCTTTCCTGGATTTGGGTTTCAAAATTTTAAATCATAAAATTAAATTAGATTTTCTAACTTAAATAATTGTTTAACTAAATAGAGATTTGAATTTTAATTTGTCGAAAGTTTGGAGTTATTTTTAACTTTTTATTGTTTGATTAAACTACCTTGCCTTCAACTATAAGCTTTGGTATTTTTGTTTTGATTTAATTATTTGAAGCTGAATAGATTGTATTTTATGTAAACTTGTTGATCTATTTACTTTAACTTTGAGTTATTAAATCGGATAAAGAATTTTTTGTGTCTCAAATTATTTTGTTTATACCAACATTTTTTAGTTTAGTTTATTTTTTAGTTTTTCTCTATCTGTCTCATACACGTGGAGACTCCATCTCTCAACTATTCATACACGTATTGATCAAACAAACAAGAAAAAATTGAAAAATGAAAAATGAAAAGTAGTTGGTTTTAAGTCCATTTTCAAGTTTTGATTATTGATGCTATCGAAATCTAGGTGGGTCAGTAAAAGGTTTAGGGGTATTTGCTTAAGAGTAAGGAATAAATTATATTTTATATGAATATTAACTTAAAGATTAGTGTCCTTGCACAAAATGTGGGTAGAGAGGATGATCCCAGTATAACTTAAAGATTAGTGTCCTTGCACTCCTTTCATTATTCAAATGAAAATATCTTATCTGTTGGACAACCCACGGATCCTTAACAACGTAAAGACTCATTCAGTTTGTTTCTTCCTTGTAACATGCACCTCTGCATATGGAAACAACACTGCCATAATCTCAGACTTGCCTATCGCGGAAGATACATAGTCAAACAGTACCTTGTGCATCAGCTTAAGTGCCTCACAATCCGAAGAGAAATATTTATCATGTCCCACTCTTCGTTCGTGATTAGTGAGAGTTTGAAAGTATACGAGTCATAGAGATGCTCAAATCATCCTTGAATGTATTACTTGGAAGGTAAAAATATAATAGTCAACAATAGACGTGGAATGGCTCTCTTATTCAGATGCACGTAAAAGCTTGTAATTTCACACTGGTCTAAAATGTTCAGGGAGAAGTTTAAGTAGCCAAATCCTCGTTATTACTCAAAATTTCCTTGGTGGGACAATTATTTCTTTGGGAAATTAAACGTCTCTATATCCTAAGTGGTGGTCAGTTTTACACGAGATGGGGAGATAAACGTCTTCAATTTTAACATTTCACTACGTTCATCATCTTTACTTAATTCACTCCCTCTTAGTTCCGTTAAGGACCAATAATCTCACTTCTAATTTGTAGCATATCTTGGGACTCCAAATGAACATGTTAATGTGCTCCTTCAATAATTCCTTTAGAGACTTTTTTAGGTGGCTATATACGCATACTCTACTTTTCAATTTTTGACAATTTTTAGATCTTCCCACCATTATATATTCAACTTCTTCATCTGGTTCTCTCAATTCCTTTGATGGCTCCTTACATCTAACTCTTGAATTTTCATAGTGTAAGCTATGTTCTTCTCCTTCAAGGATGTTGCATAAAAATACTCGGTTGTAATATTTGTTACCAAAAATAGCATAAATAGTTAAATCAGAACAATTTATCTGAAAATGTAAAGCGTCGTGAAAAATACTGCCCTAAGTTGGAAATTCCCCTTTTACGATGCAGCAAGACAATGGGAACCGATCCCAGGGTTAACGCCTACTCCATCTGCTTCGGTACACTGCAAAAGGCGGAGTAGTAACTGTCTCCAAGAATAAAATTAACAGAATAAAAATAGCAGAAAATCAAGAAGAGACTAAATATGTGTGTATTCTCTCTGTCGAAGGAGATATGTGTGTTTTGTCAAGTGTCAGATGTGTGTGTATTATTGCTGCGGAAGGAGATAAGCGTGTATTGTTAAGTATTTGTAAAAAAACTAAAACATTTGTTGACTATAGGCATATATGTGTATTGAATGTAAAGAAACGTTTGGGTAATAATAATGCTGGAGATTAAAAATATAAATGTAAGGAACGTTTAGGTAATAATAAAGATGGCAATTAAAAACATGAACGTAAGGAACGTTTGGCTGCAATAATGATAATAAATTTATGCACGTTTTTGGAACAATACCAACAATCCCCCACTTGGTCCAAAACTTGATAAACAAACTGTAACAATTTAGGAGAAAGATAGACAAACAACCAAGTGAACTAAGTCTTGAATCTAATATCCAAAAAAATTGGAGACTGAACCAGCTAGAGAAATAAACAACCTCAAAATGCCTTGTTAGTATGATCACTCTAAAGAGATAGCCTAAATACTCTTATAGGACGGTGGCTAGTCCCCTACAATCACATATGTGAGTTCATCAAGTGTATACTGCCCGCATCACCCAAACTTGTGCTATGGAACTCATTAAGGATTAAACAATCCAACCTCTTCAAAACGCGGTAAAGTCATGCTAGGGACGCTATTCAATAACTGAATATATCTTAGTATTACTCTACAAAAAATGTACAAGTAAGTAGTCACTACATAACTTCATTTGAGGTTACTATACAATTGGGCTCAACTAGTTTCCTAAGATGGGTGTCCATTATGAGGTTACTACACGATTGGGCTTAACTTCATCCCTTTAGCGTGCTCTGAAACTAGTTACTACTCAAATATGTTGTGAATGGATCCTCTAAATTTCTCTCTGACTTGACATAGTTCAGAGAGATTACACCATTTCTAATTAAAGTATAGATAATTTTATATGTCAATCTAATTTGCCTACTTTTACCATTATATGCCTTGGCTTTGGCAACATGAATGGCAGCCTATGAATCACAATGAAGGAACACATAAGGAATTAGTTTTTCTCAAAGCGGGATATCTGCTAAGAGATTCCTTAGCCACTCAACTTCCCGTTCTGCCAGTTCCAAAGCCATGAACTCAGCCTCTATTTTTTATCTTGCAATACACGTTTGCTTGGATGATTTCTAAGACACAGTAGGTCCTGCTAAGGTAAAAATATAACCAATGGTAGATTGTAAATCATTACTCTCTGTAACCTAGTTAGCATCAGAATATACCTCCAATACAGGAGGATGACCACCAAAAGACAATCCATAATGCATAGTACTCTTCAAATATCTCGACAAACAAATCAATGCATTTTAATGCTCTTGATTAAGAATATGAGTATAACTACTAAGTTTACTTACACAGTATGCAATATCAGGATGAGAATAGTTCATTAAGAATATTACACTACCAAGAATTTTTGCATATTCAGCTTGGTTTACACTGTCACCAAGATTTTTCTTTAAAGCAACAATATTATCATCATAGGGAGCTTAACTGGTTCAACATCATAGTAACTAAACTTCTTTAAAATTTTCTCAATATAATGAGTTTGATTCAACCTAAAACTAGAATTAGTCCTATTAAGTTTGACTCCCAAAATAAAGTCCACAAGTCCAAGATCTTTCATACCAAAGGAAGACTTTAACAATGTAACATCCCGTTTCCATAGAACGGGTCGGACCTGAGAAACAGGCCCAAGTGAGGTCAATCGGAGAAGTT
>JANZXR010000005.1:16805085-16843275 GCA_027575705.1 Erythroxylum echinodendron | reverse complement strand
CCACCCTCGCGGGGCACGGATTCGGATATCACCGTCGATGTCGGGTTCGGGTCCAGTCGGGAGTTGGGGTGTTACAAACAAACTCTTGGTAGTACCAATGACAGATAAGCTAGTACCAAAAATAAGCATATCATCTATATAAAAAGTTATGATCACACAACTTGACACCAGATTTCACATAAATGCAAGAATTAGCATCATAAAAGGTGAAACTTTGTTTGAAAATCTCACTTTCAAATTTCTCATGCTACTATTTAGGAGCTTGGTTAAGTCTATACAAAGACTTAACCAACTTACGCACCTCTTGCTCCTAGCCAGGCACTCTAAAACCCTCAGGCTGAACCATATAAATTTTCTCATTAACATCACCATTCAAGAAAGTTGTCTTAACATCCATTTGGTGCAATTTCAGTAACAGGAGAGTAAGTATCAAAAATGTCAAATCCTTCCTTTTGCTTAAAGCCTGTAATCACAAGTCTTGCCTTGAACCTCTCAATGGTTCCTTCATGTCTCAATTTCTTTTTGAAATTCTACTTACACTCCAAAGACTTACAACCTTAAGGTAAATCAACTAAAACTTAAGTTTTATTAAACATGATTGACTCTAACTCACTGTCTATGGCTTTCTCCCTAAAGGTAGCATCCACATATCTCATTGCTTCCTCATAAATTTTGGGATCTTCCTCAATAATATAAGACATCACAAAATCGTCATCTATCTCCTCAGGTTTTTTCACCACGAAGGACATAATGAAGTCATAAATCAAAACTATTAGGTACTCTAGCTTTTTTAGTTCTCCTTAGTGTAACAATTTCTTCTTCCTCTATATCGTTATTGGTAGAAAAACTAGGGAAAGATTCTCTAGGAACTTACGCACTCACTTTCATAGAAAATATATCCTCAAAAAACACTGCATCTTCTGACTCATAATTGGTCCATAAGTGTTAGATCCATCTTCTTTAACCATAAATCTATAGGCATCATTATTAGAGGCCTATCCCATAAAAATTAAATTAATGGTCTTAGGCCCAATTTTCTTCCTCTTATGTTCAAGTAGAGCAACCTTAGCAAGATACCCTTACACTTTAAAAAAACATAAGTTAGAAGAATAACCTTTCCAAATTTCGTAAGGAATTTTATCTAATTTCTTATAAAAGACTATACTTAGAACATAACAGATTGAAAGAATAGTTCCCCCAATCATAAAATTAGGTAATCCTAAGGAAATCAATATTTCATTCATCATGTCCTTAAGTGTTCAATTTTTCCTCTCAGCTATTCCCTTTTGTTCAGGTGCATAAAGGGTTGAAAGCTCATGAATAATACTAATCTTTTCACAAAAATTAATAAGGAAATCAGTACTATACTTACCACCTCGATCAGACCTTAATCTCTTAATTTTCCTTTCCAATTATTTATTAACCTCAACTTTGTGTTTCATAAACAATTCCTCTGTATCACTTTTATTTTTCAATAAGTAAACCTTAGTAAATTGAGAAAAATCATCCACAAAAGTAATTATATGCCTACTTTACTCACACCATTCTTAAAATCACCTAAATCTATTTGCATCAAATCTAACAATTATGACTCTCTCTCAATCACTGACTTAAAAGGTTCCTTACAGTTTTTAAAGCTCAACGTAAATTTGACATTTTTCCATTTCATTAGTGATATTGTTAGGCAATAAGTTTAAGCTTTGCATTGTTTTAATTGACCTCACATTCACATGCCCAAGTCTATAGTGTCATAAATCTAGAGACTCAACAATATAAGCCGAAGAAGTAAACGCATTTATTTTAACATCAAGTACAAATAAGCCCCCATTACCAAACCCTTTACTAACAAATTTCCCATTCTTAGTAAGAACTAGCTTATCAGAATCAAATGTAAGTTTAACACTAGCTTTGTTAAGTAAAACACTAAAATTAAGTTTCTAGGAACATCAGGCACACACAAAACATTTTCTAAAGTCAAAACTTTTAAAAAGTGAGTTTGAGAGTGACCTTCCCAACTCTTTAAACAGGAACTTTGTTGGAGTTGCCTAAGTATACGAAATCACCATTAGCAACATTATTCAACTTCTTGAATAGGAACTTTGCTAGATTTGTCCATGTATAAGAAATTACCATCAACAATATTATTCAACTCCTTGAATAGGTCCTTGTTAGTGCAGATGTGGCATATGGCTCCTGTGTCAACAATCCACTTGACCAAGTTTCCAATAAGGTTGACTTCAGATACCACAATAGTAATTATCTCCTCATCATCATCACCAACGTCGACCATATTAGCTTGAGGCTTACCAAAACTCTTCGGGGTTACCTCGTTGGTATCCCTTTAGGTTTCCTTTCCCAAACTGTCGTGGTTTTGTCCTTGACTCATCTTTTTATGATTGATTTAGCTTAGTAAAAAGCAGTAAGATGGTTTGGCTTGTGGCACCACCAATAGTCACCATCAATCCTTTTGTGGTTGAACTGACCCTGCTTGTTGTTGTTGAAAGACTTTTTTTTCCACCATTCTTCTTGAAGTTACTTGCATTTTTATGTTCTATCACATTAGCCTTAACATTATGGACAAGGATGAGTGATTTGGTCTTATCTTGTATACGGTTGACATCCTCAATCTTTATATACCTTATAAACTACTAAAGCTTCATGTCTTTTTATTTATGCCTCAACTGATTATTATAATCATTCCATAAGGCAGGTAGTTTCTTAATAAGGGCATTAGTAAGGATTTCGGCAACTAGGTTTTCATACTCATGTAATTGGTCTATAATGGTCTTATCATCAACAATGGTAAATTTTAACCACCTGGCAACTACATATTTCTTAGTACTAGCATCATCCGTCTCATATTTCACTTCTAAAGCATCCTAATTTTCTTGGCAATTTTGTACTTACAGTAGATATCAAACAATGAGTTTATCATATGGTTGAGCAACACTCCCCTAATAGTATGGTTTTCTTTATTTGTCTTAAGGTCAGTATTGTCACTAAGAATTTCTTGAAACAATACATAATAGATTTCTTATTGTTGAAAGTAAAATAGAATTTTCTCAAACCACCGTTTAAAATTTCTCGCATCTAGAGGCCCTAATCTAGTTAGGTCAGGTATTATCCTCTAGCTACGATGATAGGGGAACAGTAAGTGCAAAACTTGCACTGGTCTCATTTGTAAACTACATATTGAATCCGATAACAAAGATGTCTCACACAAAATACTCAAGCAGTAGTAAGAATAGAAAAAATTCCAAAATAAACATGCAGCAGCACATCCGAAATAATTGTTGACAAACAATCTAAAAAATGTAATAAATATCCAACAATTGTAGCAACGAAACAAAATTTTCGACATAAAGTAGCAACGCAATAATTTTTTTAATAATAGTAGCAACCCAATAAATTTTCATTCAACAGTAATAATGCAAAATTTCTAACTTAGATTTTTAGTGAAAATAACATAACTAATTAAATCAGAGTAGCTTATCTGAAAATGTAAGGCATCATGAAAAATCACTGCCCTACGTTGAAAATTCTCCCTCTACGATGCAGCAAGACAATGGGAATTAACCCCAGGGTTAACACCTCCTCCACCTATTTCGATGCACTCCAAAGAGTGAAGTAGGAACTATTTCCGAGAATTAAAATAGTAGAAAAATCAAGAAGAGACCAAATATATGTGTATTATTTCTGTTGAAGGAGATATATGTGTTTGGTCAAGTGTTAGATGTGTGTGTATTATTGTCGTGGAGGGAGATATGTGTGTATTGTTAAGTGTCTGTAAAAAAACTAAAACATCTATTGACAATGGGCATATATATGTACTAAATGTAAGGAACATTTGGGTAATAATAATGCTGACAATTAAAAATATAAACGTAAGGAACATTTAGTTAATAATAAAAATGACAATTAAAAACATGAATGTAAGGAACATTTGGTTATAATAATGATAATAAATTTATGAACGTTTTGGAACAACACCAATATTATCAACCAAATCACATTTTATTATGGTTGGAATTAGTTTTTGGTTTATTCCAAGTGTTATTGGTAGAGAAATCTTACACTCCATGTAAATTTACTCTCCTCCAAATCCAAATAAAGACATAGGCAAGGATTGTTTGCAGATGATTATCTATTGGTTCATACTACCTTTTTTTTACTTTCCTTATCATTATTGTGCTTATATGCTTTAATTGATCATTTTGAGATTGTCACATTCATAATTATTTTTTTCAAGATGTGGTTCATCATATTTCCAAGTAATTGTCAAAATATATTTTTAAAATTCACAAACACTCCGTTTATTCCCTATTTGGCACCTTTAAGGACCAATAACCTCCCCTTTGATTCACAACATATCTATAGGACTCCAAGTGAACACACATAGGGCTCTATGTTCTTGCTCTAAATTTTCATATTCGAGAACCTTCATGTCTTCATAACATTATCTAATCAACTTCTTCATCTAGATCTCCCCTTAACTTTGTTGATGGCTCCTCAATATGTAACTCTTCAATATTCATGGTTTATGTTATGTTCTTCTCCTTCAAGGATATTACATAACACTAATTGGTCTTATTATTACATCTTAAGATGACAGTCTCTTATACACATAACATTTTACTATGCTTTTTGTTTTGGGATTATTCTAAGATTTATCATTAGAGAAATTTTGCACTCTTTGTAAAAAGAGTTCCTTCTCTTTTTACAGGTCTTTTGAACAATTTTGTTCATTTCTTATGTCTTGTATTTATCCTAAATACTTTTATCCATACTACTTTCCCCTCTAGTCATATTAGTTAAGTATTTGTTTTATTTATTTATTTTTGTTCTTTATTGTTTGTTCATTTGTTTGCTTACTTTTATCTTATTTTTATTCTTTACCTTATTTATCTTTATTTTTGTTTTCTGTATCTTTTTATTTTGATTTTGTATTTCTTTATTCTTAGTTTATTCTTATTTTTATTTTTATTTAGTTATTTGCTTCTATTTTTAGCCTTTATTTTCTTCAAATAGCTCTTAAAAAATTAGGCCTTCTCTTTTTTTCTCCTTTTTCTATAGGTCTATAGAAAACAACCTCTCTACTAGTTAGGGGTAAGGCTGTATAGTTCTAAACCTCCTTAGACTTCACGTCTTAGCGAGATTTCCGCTAGATGTTGTTATTGTTATTATTGCAAGAATCATAAGAACCTCTCATTTTTCTATTTTTCATTTTCTTCTTCGATTAGCTCCCTTTTTTGTTTATTTTTTCTTTTTATTATTGTAAGTGCTAATTAAAAATAAAAACTTCTTTTCTATTTTGTTTTATGTCAGTAATTGATTAGATCAAATGGCTTTGATAAATTGGAACAATCTAACCTGATAACGATTTATGTAAGGTCAAATTTTAAGTCAATTTAGATTAGGTCCTATTTTAGTTAAACCTAATTAAAATCATGCAAAATATGTTACATCATTTTAAGAATTTAAGGGCCATTTGTTTCCCTTTATTTTTTCTAATTCTTGTTGTGATTTCCTTAACAAAAAGAAACACATTAATAAAGCATTGGTCTATCGTGGTTTCTTGTTTCTAAAAATAAAAAGCTAAGAGATTATAAAAACTCAAATTTGTTGCTTCATTGTGTTACAACAAATAGTTTTTAAAACGAAGAGACTGTTTTCCTTTTGTTTTTCATTTTCCCTACTTTTTGCTTTCCTCACTACTTATTTGCTTCATTTCTCCTACTGTTCCAATGGGCTCTTCTTACGCTCCTCTTTGTCTCTACATTTGTCTATCAACTAGGTTTTTGTCTCTCTTTTTCTATGTTCCTATGTACTGGTACTTGTTTATTGTTTTTGGTTGCAAGAAAAAATGGTGGAATGACTAGTTTTGCATGTTATTTATGAATTTTAGAAATTTTAGGGTTTACATTTCTCGATTTCTCACTCGAACTTGTCCATAGTATTTGGGATTTAGGTTTTCGAGATCTAGGTTATAAGGGCATTGCTCATCATAATACAAAGTATAGATAACAACACGATGGTTCTCTTTATTAGGAGCGATAAGTTTTAGGTATTTCATTATTGAGTTCTTATATATGGTGTAAGTTTGGAGATCTAGATATTTCTATAATATTTGATATAATGGAGTCTTATTTCTAAATAAATGACCTCAAATATTGTCCCTAAATGTAAATCATCATATTATTTCAAATTGTTAGCATTACAAATAGGATAAACATTTCATCTTAATGGCATAGGCTTCACCTTTTCAATCTATTCTCTTTCTGAGAAAGATGTACTTTCTAAGCCATATTGTCTTGATCTTACCCACTATATTATGATAATTATAAAATTTCCATAACACTCTCAAGCTAAGAGTCAAAAATTCCTTACCATATCACCTGTGTTGCCCTACTCTTACCCATTAGTACTTTGGTATCGATATTTTATACTTCATTTTCGTTAAGGCTTATAAGTTAAAAATCAAGAAGTGGCTTGTCGAAAAGATATTGTAGACAAATTTAATTAATAATTATGATTAAAAAGTAATTATTTATTCTAGTTATTGCTAGATATTAAACTTCTACAAAAAAAAAGCAAAACTTATGTTAGGCCGATATACGTACTTATAATATTGGCTATACAAAACTTTATAGAGACATATTGCTCAACCTTTGCTCTTTTTTACAATTTGAAATTACACTTTCAACCAAAGAGCCCTTTGTTTAGACAAAAAAAAATTATGAGTGCATCCTCTAACAAATTAATTTATTCCATATTTCTTTATGTAATTACTTTTTTTGAATTAATTAAAAACTCATTTTCCAAAATATTATTGTTTGGCCCAGGTCTAGGTTCTTATTTCGCAGCCACAAGGCGCCAAAATTGGGGGACTTTTTAAAATAAAAGTATATATTTATAACTAACATCAAGATAAGAAGAATTAAACTCTTGGTGGGAGTAAATAAAATAAACAAAAAAAAGGAGAAATGCAAGATTTGCCCTAAAAATGCACTGGCGTGCATTTGAGAATGCACGGGCATGTCATGCATTGACCTTCCCAAAATAAAGGGGTTGTCACGATCATGCAACCCTGCTGCATATACCAATTTCAAATCATCATAACTTTCAATCCCGAAGTTTAAAAATTATAAATTTTATGTCATTAGAAAGCTTAAAGAAAGTGCTACAACTTTCACGAAGAAAATTTTGTCTAATTATAACTAGATCATTACAGTTTATTCATTAAAAATTTAGTACACATTTTTATTCCCTGTTTCTCTCTACTGTCAATATAAACCTTACACAATATCACAAGACCCGAAACTAACAACATAAGCCATACATACAAACTCCAACTAAAACAGTTTACTTAAAGCAAACCCACCGAAAAGCCATCACATAACTAACAATTTTACTCCTAACCATAATTGACACTTAACAGAGAAGAAATTTTTGCATATATTCAAAAGAGAAACTCTGCGATTCTTACTGTCGTTTCTCAAATAAAATAGAGTTTCATTTCTCAATCAACACAGCATTTACACATAAATTCAATTACATATTAAGAGTCAAAATAGTAGCATAATACAAATGAATGCATGATTTCAAATCTACCTAAGGTATTTGAACTAACTTAGTTACAAAAGATGAGCTTTTTGGAGATTTGCTGAAGTTTTTGCAAGGATCACTATTGATTTACAGATTCCTGCACCTGAGAAGTGGAAAATGATGGGGTGAGTTGCGAGAGCTTAGTGGCACGATCGCGACCTTCCAGAAATAAAGGGGTTGTCATGATCGTGCATGTGTACGATCATGCAACCCTACTGCACACACTAATTTCAAATCATCATAACTTTCAATCTCAAAGTCCAAAAATTATAAACTTTATGTCGTTAGAAAGCTAAGAGAAAGAGCTACAACTTTCATGAATACAATTTTGTCTAATTATGCCTAGATCATTACAATTTATTCATTAAAGATTCATAACACATTTTTATTCCCTTTTTCTCTCTACTGTCAATATACACCTTACACAATATCACAAGACTTGAAACCAACAACAGAAACCATACATACAAAAATCCAATTAAAACAATTCACTTAAAGAAAACCCATCCAAAAGCCATCATATAACTAACAATTTTATTCCTAACCACAATTGACACTTAGCAGAGAAGAGATTTCTGCATATATTCAAAAGAGAAACTCTTCGATTCTTACTGTCATTTCTCAAACAAAACAGAGTTTCATTTCTCAATCAATGCAGCATTTATACATAACTTCAATTACATATTAGGAGTTTAACAGTAGCATAATACAAAAATGCAATCATGAATGCATGATTTCAAAGCTACCTAAGGTATTTGAACTAACTTAGTTACAAAAGATGAGCTTCTTGGAGATTTGCCGAAGTTTTTGCAAGATTCACTATTAATCTGATGATTCTTGCACCTAAGAAGTGGAAAATGATGGGGTGAGCTGCGAAGCTCAGTGGATAATACATTTATAGCTATCGGTGATGAGCTACACACACACACACACACACAAAAACAAGCATATTTATATATACCAACCCGGTTCACAGAACACTTACTTTAAATTACAGTAACATAATCTATATCATATATTTTACAATCATCAAACAAAACATTCAATTATAAATAATGCTCAGCAAATCAAAACAAATTACACAACAATATGGCTCAAGAGAATCCCATAGAGCGAAATGGTGAACCGAAGTTTACACCATGAACAAATTAAGTTCATTTTCCAGAGTTCATATGCCACAAGCAGGCAGCCGGGAGAAGGCTATAGGTCAACGTACACTTAACGAATGGAATGGTATCTTTATTGCCCACACAAGCAAATTTCCAATGCTTACATATTTTATATCATATTCACATTTTCATTCTTCTTAAATTTTCTGGCTTTTATTAACACTAAAGCAGCATATTTCTTGCAAAGCAAATATGATATTAAATTCATAGAATATTTTTCCCACATTCACAATGATTCAAGACAAGTATTTATACACACAAAATCACATAATGCAGCCCATCTCACAAAAACTATAAACATATTACCAACCTATTTACTTATACCTCCAAGCTCAAGCTTGTCTTTCCTCATGTTCATGCCCTCGACTTTCTCGATTCCCTTCAAACAAACATATTTTTCATTCAAACAACATATACGAATAAATTTTCTTTAAAGCTCTACTATCTAAAAATGAGTTTAGACTTAATCTACTTTTAGTTTATCTAAGCTAGAAGAACTAAGCTCTAGTTAAAAGTTCATAAAAATCTAAAAGAAAGAGAATCTCGATTCTCTTCTTTCTCTCTTCATTTTCAACCTAAAACCTACTTTCACTAGTTTCTTCATCTACTAAAGAAAGAAGAAAAGATAGGGAATACCTAAAAATTTTTAGCTGAACCCTTTTTCTTTCTTCTTCCTCCTCCCTTTCCTTTCTTTCCTTGCTTCAGTTTCTCCTTCTCTTCTTCTAATTTCTTATACGACTTTCTCTATTTTTCTTTCTTACCATGCACGACTCTCTTCTCTTCTCTTCTTTTCTTATTTCTTTATGATAAACTTTTAATCTTCCAAACTTACCTTTCCACATTTAATTTAATTCCTAATAACTCCTTACTTTATTTTAACACTTCCATTTAATCCATGTAACCATATGTAATTAAAAATATTCATAAACAAACTCTATAAATTTCTAATTCAAGAATTCTGATTTTACTCATGACTAAATGCCAACAAATTCTCATTTAATAATTCTAACTTCTAAGAAAAGTTCAGGGTCCAACAACTCTCCCCCTTTAAAGAATTTCGTCCTAGAAATTCTTACCTTATTGATCAAACAAATGGGGGTAATGATGTCTTATGTTTTCCTTAGTCTCCGAGTAGCTTCTTTACTCGAATGATTTCTTCCAAACTACTGTATCTAGTGGAATCGCTCAATTTTTTTTGTTGCTTATTCAAATACCCTGCTATCTTAACTGGTTCCTCAATATATCTCAGCTTTCTCACAATTTCACTTCCCTTTTTGCTAAACTTTAACACTCCTTGTCAAGGAGATACGATACTCTCAAAACACTTTTATCTTCTACTTGCTATTCCATATCTCTTCAGCATTGATCCACTTAACTCTTCTGTTTTTCTTGAGTCACAAAAATTCTACTACAGATCAATTTTCACGTCATATGCAATCATTCACTTGCATTTATCATATACAATCGCTTTCACATTTCAATTTTATTAGACCTAAGTTCCTTTAATAATAATAACAACATCACCTAAAATTCATGAGCCTAATAATATAGGTAGGCTACTTTACATTAAACAAAATTTATGCACTCTCTATAGCATATTCAACTTCTTATGCGTGAGTCTTATTTGTAACTGACTCCCATAGCACTTCTGATTTCTTTAATAATCGTTCATTCCTAGAAATGGAACATTTAATTTACACAACATGATTCGATAAAACATCTCTATCATAAGAAGGTTTCTTACCTCAATCATCTACATTGTTTCCATATTCTTTATCAATCAACTATATTCATCATTGTTGTTTCAGCCATTCTTAATACCTCAATAAGATCAATTTCAACTGTTCATGATATTTCAATAAATTTAATTACTGTCACACTTTATATGATCAGAATATTCTTTATAATAAAGCTCAATGAAATAAGAGGCATATTCATTTACTCTTATATTTTGGTATGTACCATCAAGATCATTACATCTTATATAGAAATGTATTTTCGATAAGTCAGCAATTAATATCTCATGCTAATGATACTTCAATCGCAATTGATTCTGAATAACCCCTTTCAATTCCACTTTTCTTATACACTTTAAATCTTGTCATTTCTACCTACGTCTTTATTTCTTTCTCAGTCAATTCATGAAAATATATTCACATCCATATTAATTCAAGTACATATCCACAACAAAATTCCATTACCATATTCGCTGACATAACCATAAATACAGAATCTATGTCTAACATATCGAATTATGTAGTATTTCTTATTTCTAGATAACCACAAACTTTCATTGTCTTACACTCTGACAAATCACCGTTCTTCTCATTGTTTCTAATAGCTCAAACTCTTAACGAAAGTTCATACGCATGACACATGCGGTTGTAATTATTGGGATTCTATACTCGTCAGCACCTTTCTCTAATGGTGGGGAATCAGATGCAACAGATCCTTGCAAAACTTCTCATGTTCTTCCATGAGGTGGCATTTAACTCCTTTAATTGAAACATTATCCTTAATCTCACTTTTCATTTTAATCTTATTTTCTACATGTATACATGATATGCATGTCATTTAATGCATTCAATAAATTTGACAGTGCAAACAAGTAATTTAGCAATGCAAACACTTTATCGCACATCATATATTTCATAGTATAACATATTCTAAGCCTAAAAATCCTTAGAAATCGTGGGCTCTGATACCAAAGATATTGGTCCCGGGTTTCGGTTCTTATTTTGCAGCGATAAGGAAACAAAATTGGGGGACTTTTTAAAATAAAAGTATATATATAATTAACACCAAGATAAAAAGAATTAAATTCTTGGTGGGAGTAAAAACAAATAAACAACCAAACAAACAAAAAGAGAAGTTCAAGGTTTTCCCCAAAAATGCACGGGCGTGCATTTGAGAATGCACCACCATGCATTAGAAAATGCATGGCTAAAGCAACGGTTCATTATGATCGTGCATGTGCACGATTGCGACCTTCCCAAAACAAAGAGGTTGTCACGATCATGCAACCGTGCTTGACACAACAATTTCAAATCATCATAACTTTCAATCTCGAAGTCCAAAAAGTATAAACTTTATTTCATTAGAAAGCTAAGAGAAAGAGTTACAACTTTCATGAAGACAATATGCCTAGATCAGTATAGTTTATTCATTAAAGATTCAGCTTACACTTTTATCCCCTTTTTGTCTCTACTGTCAATATACACCTTACACAATATCACAAGACCCGAAACCAACAACATAAACCATACATACAAAACTTCAATTAAAACAATTTATTTAAAGAAAACCCATCCAAAAGCCATCATATAACTAACAATTTTATTCCCAACCACAATTGACACTTAACAAAGAAGAAATTTCTGCATATATTCAAAAGAGAAACTCTGCGATTCTTACTGTCATTTCTCAAACAAAACAGAATTTCATTTCTCAATCAACGCAGTGTTTATACATAATGTCAATTACACTTAAAAGTCAAAATAGTAGCATAATACAAAAATACAATCATGAATGCATGATTTCAAAGCTACCTAAGGTATTTAAACAAACTTAGTTACCAAAGATGAGCTTTTTGGACATTTGCCAAAGTTTTTGCAAGTTCACTATTGATCTGCTGATTCCTGCATCTGAGAAGTGGAAAATGATGGGGTGAGCTACGAAGCTCAGTGGCTAATACGTTTGTAGCCATCGGTGATGAACCACACACACATATAACCAAGCATATTTATATATACCAATCCAGTTCACAGAACACTTAATTTAAATTATAGTTACATAATCCATATCATATATTTTACAATCATCAAACAAAGCATTCAAGTATAAATCATGCTTAGCAAATCACAATAAAGTACACAACAATATGGCTCGGGAGAATCCCATTAAATGAAACGGTGAAATCGAAGTTTATACCATGAATGAAATGATTCCATTTTTTGGAGCTTATATGCCACAAGCGGGCACCCGGGATAAGGCTATAGGTCAATGTGCACATGACTAACGGAATGGTATCTCTCTTGCCCACACAAGCAAATTTCCAATGCTTACATATTTCATATCATATTCATATTTTCATGTTTCTTAAATTTTCTGTTTTTCATTAACATCAAAGCAGTAGAATTCCTGCAAAGCAAAATGATATTAAATTCACAAAACATTTTCCACATTCACAATGATTCAAGACTAGCATTTATACACACAAAGTCAAATAATACAGCCCATCTTCACAAAAACTAGAAACATATTACCCACCTATTTACTTGTAACTCCATGCTCAAGTTTGTCTTTCCTCTTGCTCATATCCTCAACTTTCTTGGTTACCTTCAAACAAACATATTTTTCATTCGAACACTATATACGAAAAAACTTCCCTAAAGCTCTATTATCTAAAAATGAGTTTAGACTTAATCCACTCTTAATTTATCTAAGCTAGAAGAACAAAAATCTAGTTAAAATTTCATAAAAATCTAAGAGAAAGATAATCTCGATTCTCTTCTTTCTCTCTTCATTTTCAACCTAAAACCTACTTTCACTAGTTTCTTCATCTACTAAAGCAAGAAGAAAAGATAGGAAATACCTAAAAATTTTCAATTGAACCATTTTTCTTTCTTCTTCTCCCTCCTTTTTTTTTCTTTTCTTACTTCGGTTTCTCCTTCTCTTCTTCTAGTTTCTTCTACGACTTTCTCTATGTTTCTTTCTTACTATGTACGACTCTCTTCTCTTCTTTTCTTATTTCTTTAAGACAAACTTTTAATCTTCCAAACTTACCCTTCCATATTTAATTTAATTCCTACTAACTCCTTACTTTATTTTAATACTTCCATTTAATCCATGCAATCATATGTAATTAAAAATTTTCACAAATAAACTCCATAACTCCATATATTTCTAATTCAAGAATTTTGATTTTTAATCATGACTAAAAGCCAAAAAATTCTCATTTAATAATTCTAAATTTAAAGAAAAGTTCAGAGTCCAACAATTATGAAGTGCAGAGTTTTATCGTTCATAAGTCAAATGTAGTACACTCTCTCATAGTCAACATGTTTGCTTACTTGTTTCTAATGTATTAGGAAACCAAGTTCATTTTTCATTTTATTTGATATGAAAGTTAACTATTTAGTGATAGAAACTTTTTAAAAAATTATTAACCTTATACTATTGAGAAACTCTTTAAATTCATAAAAGAATCCCCATAAAGTGTTAACAATTAAAAAGGAAAAAACTATTTTATATACTCATTGATAGAAATAAATGTGATCATAATAATTTAGATCATTGAAGTTTTCTAAACATATTTTATTAATGTTCTCTATTTGATTTTTTGAATAGATTTTAAAGCTTTGACAGGTATATCAATCTTAATAACCACTCAAAAGAAGAATAATAGTAATATGCATCTAAATATATCAATCTTCATGTTTCCCTTTTTCTTTCACACTTTTTTTCTTTTTTTTTCTGTTGTCACTCGTGCGTGGTTATTTTTAGTTATCGAAGCCTTAAACAATATGAACAATTCTAATGATTATGTAGAAATATATGAAAATTCTGAGGTATGGAATAACGTATAGAGCTGCACTTAATCTCATTAGTAGTTAAAGAAATGAATAAGGAACATTGAACTATTACAACCTTTTTTAAATCTAGTTGGAAGGATATTATGATAAGTCTTCAAACTAAATTCATATTGATGTTCAATTGAAAAACAAGTGTGATAAATTTAGGTCTAGATTAAAGAATTTCAAGAACTTACTCAAAAAAATAGGAATTAATTACAACTCCTTCACTGGTGAAGCCAAAGGTACAAATGAATGCTGGAAAAATCCATTTAATGTAAAAAAATTTTGCTTATTGATATATCATATTATTTTTTTTCTCCTATACACTTTTCATCATTATAGGTCTATAAATTGGCTTATAGAATCAAGAAAAAACAATATGAGGAGTTCTCAAACATGTGTTATATTTTTAGAGATATTAACTAAAATTAATTTGCATACAAATTCACTAACTAAGTCTTCATTAAACAATACAGAAGAGGAATATAAAATTGATATTGACAAAGTTTTTCATTCAATGAAAAAGAAGATCAGGTTGTAAGTTCTCCTCTAAGAAAAAGATCTCCTAAGAAGAAGAAGGCCGAAAGACATACTTTAATATTTTAGAAAATGTCGACAATTAAAAAGAAAGAATAACTTGCTTGAGAAAAAATGGTGACAACATCATCCACTACTAAGAATGGATTTGAAGCTTCTTTAATTAATCATAAGACTAATACAATGATAAAATGTTGAGATTTCTTACAAAATTTGGGTGTCAAAAGTGTGCCACATCAAACGACAGTGAAATTTTTACAAGATTCTCCACTTTACAGGTAGATTTTTATGAAGATGTCGAATACTAGGAAGATAAATTGAATTATGTTTCTTTAGTTATATTTTCATGTTAATTATTCCGTAATGAAGTATTATTGGTTTAAAAACTATTTCATGGTTTGAACATTTTAAGTATATGCTTTGTATAAAAATTTTATATAAACCTTTTGATTGAGTGTTTAATATGAATTTCTTAAATTTAAGTTAAATGTTATGATGTTTCATAATCGTTTTATCATTTATAATTAATTGTATTTATTAAATATTAAATATTAGTATTATAACTACATGGCCTCTCTATTGAATTTTAAATCAGATGCAAAATGATGAATTGACAAAGGCAATTTTATAAATCCTTATCATATAAAATTGATATGTAATTTTTAAATTATGTTAAATATTCATACTTTTTATTTCTAATGATAATCACAATTGATTAATTTAAGAATACCTATGATATACTAAGAAATAATTTAAATTAAAAATATAATATTAATAGTTAATACAACAATTACAATAACAACAACAACGACAACAACCTAGTGAAATTTTCGCTAATATGCAGGTTTGGAGAGGTTTAATAGTACGCAGTCTTATCCCTAACTAATAGAGAAGCTATTTTCGAATATTAATGAGTGACAATGTAAAAAATAGAAAAAAGAAAGAGAATAATAAATCAAACCATTTTTAAATTTTATTACAAATTTCGACCTAAATTTTTATTTTAAAATTTATTATTAATATCAATAAAATAAATTAATATATTAAAAATTAAAATAAAAATTAAAAAAGAAAACAAAAATTAAAGAAAAAAGAACTACAAGTGGCCTCCTTAAATATTAGGTCCTATTTGGTAACTAGAAATGAAGAAATAAAAATAAAGGAATGATAATTAAAATATGAATGAAATTACTAATCGTATGTTCTTAGTATGGATATGAGATTATAGAAGCTAATAGTTATACTAGTGCTTGGTATTAAATATTAAGAATGGTAACAACATTTTTTTTTTACTTATGTTTGATTATTATGAAATTGATTTTGTAAATAATTAATTAAAATATTTATTATTATTATTATTATTTATTAATAAAAATTATATTTAATACATAAATAATTAAATTATTTTTAATGATTCAATAAATTATTAATTTTTAAATAATTGTGTATTTTTTAGGAATAAAATTTTAATGAACTTATTTTATGATATAAAATCAATGGAATGAACTTAAATCATTATTAAATAAATAAAATTAAATAATGTGCAATGTTCATAATAAATTAATAATATCTTAATAAGAATCAATTAAAATGATATATTATTTAGATAAATAAACTAACCTTAAATTCTGAAATAGAAATTTTGGCTTGAGACAAAAGATAATGAAAGTTATGCTTGTCTATGACCGTTATTATTATCCCTAATATATGATTTTAGGTTATATGGTAATAAAAATTCAGAATTATTTAAAATTTATTCCAAATTTTTCGATACTTATCTTATTCATTACTAATAACTAAATAAGCAAAAATTAGAAAACAATTACGTAATTATTCCCAATTTATTCCTAATAATCAAAAGTACCTGAGGGTAAAGCTGTCATTGCCGTAATTATTCCCAATTTATTCTAATAATCAAACGTACCTGAGGGTAAAGCTGTCATTGCCGACCCACCATTGCCGTGCTATTACTTCAAAGAACGAAAGAAGAGAAGTTCTAACAGGCTCTAGAAGGCGGCCAACCGAACTCCCTGAATCGAAACCCTAGAAAGAGAATGGCGTCGTTTCAGGAAGCACCTCCGGGCAATCCTAAGGCTGGAGAGAAGATCTTCAAGACTAAGTGCGCCCAGTGCCACACCGTCGAAAAAGGCGCCGGTCATAAGCAAGGTTTTCTTCTCATTTAGATTTTCCTTCTTTCCAGATCCTGCTGTTTTTTCCTTATTTTTTTTCAGATTCTGGTTTGGTCAAGTGAAAAAAAGGTAATAGATATTAATTGAAATATTATTTTATTGCGATGCGAAGGAGTTGGATTGTATTCACTGCAAATTTGCTAATTCAACGTACTTACCACCTAGAATCGATGGGTTTTATTGAAATTAGTTTGTTTGTTTTCTCGAACTTTGAATAAAGAATGGAATTAGCGTGTCGGTATCTTCCAAATTTATCAACTTCTATGGATGTTATTTAGGGTTTTGTTTTGTAGTTCCTTGGAGTTAAAGAATTGACTTACTTGAGCATTTGAAATGTGCAGGGCCCAATTTGAACGGTCTTTTTGGTAGGCAATCAGGAACGACTCCTGGGTATTCCTATTCTGCTGCTAATAAGAATATGGCTGTGATCTGGGGAGAGAATACCTTGTATGACTATCTGCTTAATCCTAAAAAGGTAATCTGGATGGGACACTATTTGATATCCCTCACCTTGTGCTTATTTTGTTTTTTAACAGTAGACATGGTTCACACCATTTGTTTCATTGTCTGGCTTGGAAAAGCTTCTGAATTGCATAAAATTTCTAGTTTTTTTTATTACACTGGACTTTCCTCGATTTATGGATGGAAATAGTCTTGTAAGATTGAGCACATGATATCCTGTATTTCTGGCTGCATATATTTTGGTGCTCCAAAAATTTAACGGAGGAATAACTTGGTCTTTTATTTGTTAGGCATATTCTGCTGTATGTTAGTTTTGTTGAGTTGTTTTCACTTTGAGTGTAATTGTTTGAGTGCATTTGTAGCTAAATTACCTTCTATGGGATTTGGTTTCATGCAGTATATTCCTGGAACTAAGATGGTATTCCCTGGATTGAAGAAGCCACAGGAACGTGCCGACTTGATTGCATATTTGAAGGAATCAACTGCCTAGGAGTAAATCTCTGAGGAGAGGTTATATTTACAACGATTGCCAACCCAGTTTTATCTTGCAAGATGAAAAGGAAATTAATTGTTGGTTGAAATAAAACTGATAGGTATTTAAGCAGTTTCTTCCTTCTGAAAGTTTGGGTAAGTAATCATTTTTCTGATGTAAGACCCTCTGTATGGGGCATTCATGAACATACAGTTATTTTTTAATAGCTCCTATGAATTTTCGCATCTATGTCCTATGATTAAATTGTTTGTTTATTGACTTTTTGTCACCTACTTGAGGCTTTTTTGTTTCATCTGGGTATAAGCTTGGTGAACACTCCCACCGTTCGCATGCAGTGCAAGTCAATTCATTAACTCAAGGAATGCATGTAAGAAAAGTTAAAAGAAATAAACCTGTTGCATAATTCAGAAACATGGTTCTCTAGCACTGACAGAAATTTTACAAGCAAAGATCAAACTTCTCAACCCCATTTATGTCAGGTGGCACACAGTTTTATAGTACCGCCTTATTATCAATACAATGGTGGCAATTATGCGAAAAGAAAATGACGTGCTCTGTGCTCTGTCAGGTTTTAACGTTAATGGTAAAACTATGGCAAACTCCTCCCTTCCTCCTTCAACCCATCCAGGTCTGCCTCCACCGCCTCTTGCTTCAAACCTAGCCTTTCCTCCACTCCCATCCCATTCTCCTGCTCATTCATCTTCTTCAGCTTCTGGTACTGGCTCTGATACCGCTGCTGCTTCTGCTTATTGTGTAAACCTGTGTCAGTATAGGAGAGATCAGTTAAAGTATTGCCAAGCTTGTTAAAGGAAACACTGCTCAAACATTAGATCAACATGAAACACATGCCAAAACTACTTTTAGCAAAGTTTTGGGAGACCTGGAAAGCATTGGCTCACTAAGGTATGTTCCAGTGGATACTAAGGAACCTGTTAAACTTCCTATTGAGGTGCTTTAGCAGGGTGCTAAAAAATGGAGCACAACTCTAGTGAGTTACTTCCTTGGGAAAAGACTTGCATTTCTTGTAGTTCTACAATGAGCCCTAAACTCTTGGGAAAAAATTGGGTTGCAAAAGGTACTCATAAATGAAAAAGATATGTTCATTTTTAAATTTAAGTTGATAGAAAACACTCAAAAAGTGCAAGAACTTGGCCTTGGCATGTCTATGGCAGACCTCTCATATTGGCCAGATGGTATCCGCATCAAACTATATGAGAAGGCTTTTCGAACCATCCACATTTAGGCCAAGATACAAGGGGCTCCTCTGGAATACTGATCTGAAGAACGAATCAACTACTTTGCTAGTGCTTTGGGTAAACTTATCAGCCTGGATGAATATACTGCAAACCTGCAAGGAATTGGGCACGTAATGGTATGTGTAGAGGTGAACATGGATGCTAAATTAACTGAATTTGTGAGAATAATAAGGCTAAATCAGGACAACTAGCTATTTGAGGATAAACTCACGATTTCTTACTTATGGAAACCAAAAAGGAAGGAACCTGTACAGACATAGATACCAAAACTTAAGGAACCAGTTGAAGGTTATAATGTGGCACCAAATGTGGAACTCACTCCTAATGATGCTAAAGAGGCCCCTTAAGTTTTTAATATTGTGGCAGATCTGGAGCACACTCCTAAGATTTCGAAAGGAGAACTTCTCAGATGTAAATAGACCCTTGCTAGTCCTCCGAATATTGAAATTGTTATTGAAAAAGACCTCACCATCTCCGCAACTTGCACCATTAGCCTTTTGAATGGTGAAAGTTTAGTTCTTGAAGCATCTGCAGAACATTCTCCTAATAACTCATCACAGGTTCATCCTGATGAAGGGAATCTTACGGTTTCAATTCCACAAACTGAACCTAACACTAGTAACTGCAAGGGGGAAGGAAATCAAGGAAGAAAAAAAGCCTCCACCCCACCTCCTGAATAAAGTTTCTATTATGGAATGTTTGGGGATCTAATAGCCTACTAAACAAGCTTCTATTGGAGATCTAATTTCTTTGAATAAACCTACTTTTGTAGCACTCCTTGAAACCAAAGTCAAAGCCCAACACCTACAGAAAAGCTTCTGATTTTTTGATAAATCTTGGCCTATAATCAGCAATCATCAATCCCACCACTATGGTAGAATTTTAGCCTCATATAACCCCTCCTACCTCACACTACTCTCATGGAAATGCTTTGAACAATGGCTACATTGTGAATTTCAAGCCAATTAGTCCAATTCAATCTTTTTGCTCACTGTGATCTATGCCTTCAACTTGGCTTTTCAAAGAAAGCAACTATGGACAGACCTTAGGCTAATGACGCAAAAATGCTCACTTCCTTGGTTGGTTGTAGGTGATTTCAACTATATTATTAAACCAGAGGAGGTTCAAGGAAATAGGAGGAATCTTAATCCAAGCCTAGAAGAACTTTCCCAACTAACCAGAGATCTATAATTGAGATATCTTAATCACTCTGGCAGATTCTATACTTGGACAAATAAACAGCATGGAGATTAGTTTCAATAGAAAAAACTTTGACAGATGCATGGCCAACTCCCTATGGCTTACTCACTTTTCAATAATTCATGCTAACTTTGGAAATTTCTTAACTTCTGATCATTCTCCCATCCTAATACATACTGTCACAGCAGAAGGTAAAAGGAAAAATCCTTTTAAATTCTTCAATTCACTCCTTAAAAGATCCTAATTTTAATGTAGCAATCATCAGAGGATTAAAGACTTCTATTCCAGGCTCTTACGCTTATCAATAGAGTTACAAAATATAAAAAATGTATTAACAAACCATAAAAGACTTTTTTATTAACATGACAGCACTAACTAAAGATAATATATTAGATGTAGATACTTTAGAATTAACTGAATCTACTGGAACTTTCCATATCAATACCTTATTATCAAATGAAAAACAAAAGCAAATAACCAAAACACACCTAAACCTTAAAGCTGGTCAAGATATTAATTATCATCCCATCAAAAATATAATAAATCGGAATAATGGATTTCGTAAATTACAACCTAATATTCTTGAAAAATTACATAATTTTCCTGACACCTTTAAAAATATAACTGAAGTTCAAAAATTTTTAGGCTATTAAATTATATATCTAATCAAGGCTTTCTGAAAAATCTAACTAAAGACAGAAAACATTTACAAATTAAATGTAGTACAAAAACTCAATGAACATGGACTGATGAAGATACAAAAACTGTAAAAACCTTAAAAAAATCTTTGTAAAGATGTACCGGCATTATATAATTATAATGCTAAGGATACATTGATTGTACAAATGGATTCAAGTATTGATACATGAGTTGGCTATCTTTTGGCACAACCATTCAATTCAAGGAAATATCTTTTATGTAAACACATCAATGGAATTTTTAATTCCACTGAAAGGAAATATCCTATTCATGAAAAAGAAACACTTACACACTTACATGTATTAAAGCATTGCAAAAATGGAAGGTTGATTTATTACTTGTCGAATTCCAAATTTAGACAGATTCTAAGTATTTATATGGATTCATAAGATATAATATTAAAACAAATTATAATCAAGGAAGAAATGAAGAAGATAACTTCTGAAATATTTTACGACTATTTTCAAGAATTAAATGATTAGAAAAAAGATCAGAAAATATTCCAATATTATCCTCAGAATAGAGGTCGTTATGGACCAAAGGTAATTATCTTCCCTAAAGCCGATGCACTCACCACTTATCTCTTTTTTCAAAGTAGATTAGTGGACACCATTTATCTAACCAATTTAGCCATCCTTTTAGACTTTCCAACTGGATTTATTCTTGTAGTAAAAAACTATAAGGAAAGATTTGCTGAAGAAAGAGAAATATTTATTAAACAATTTAGCAGCTATCCTATTTTTAAACAAGCAGAAACCCTCAGAGAAACAAAAGCGCAAATATCTCGCCTCGCACATAATCAAATACACACTGAAATTATGTATTTTGAAAGCTTAGTATCTCAATACAAAGTGGAAAAAGATTATTATGAAGAACGATATAATTATTTACAATTTTTCATTAATAATAATGGATTAATACCTATTAAAGAAAGACTTGATACCGCTACTAATCTCTATATTTCATATAATCAAAAGTTACAAAATATAAAAAATGTATTAACGGACCGTAAAAGACTTTTTCATTAACATGTCATCACTAACTATAGATAATATATTAGATGTAGATACTTTAGAATTAGCTGAATCTACTAGAACTTTCCATATCAATATGGAAGGCTTTTATTGGTTCAATAGCATTAAGAAATTCAACAGTATTTTTTATTCGTACTTTGTTTTCTAATAAAAATTTTAATACAATACCAGTGGTTTTGTAAGTAATAAAATTCCATATAGTACTTATATTTGTTAATCGTTGAAAAGGTTTTTCTAATTGTATAACTAATGCTAATCTATTAGACCATTCTAATAGTAATTTTTTTGGTGATAATACACAGTCTAAATTTAGGATGCCATCTTGTCCTAATGTCATATGTTTTGGTGTGTATTATGTGGGAAATTTTCTTATTTTATTATCTTTTCTATAATAGCCAAAATGATTTAATTCTTCTGTTTCAATAGGTTTATGATTCCAATTATATTTTGTTTGATTTTCTCTTTTTCCTTTTTCTCCATTTTGAGTTGTTTCTAGTTGTTCTTCATTCTTTTATTGATCCGTAAAGATTTCTTGATATGATTCATATCTATAAATAATTTTTTCTTGATCTGTAATAGAGTTTATAAGTTCATATTTTAAACACTTATTATTTTCTAAGGTTAGTTTGTTGTCTAGTTGAGTAATTTCTTCTAATTGACCTTTGATATCTTTTTCTATATTTTGTTCTAGATCCTCCATGGTTTTACTAAAGTAACAGTAGATGTGTTAGATGGCTTTGATACCAATTTTGAATCCTTTTGGATTATTTTTTATTCAAACTTTGTGTCTATTAATTTTAAGATTTTATCAAGTTTTTCATTTATGGATGTAATATTTTAGACAATTTTTCAAAGTTCTTTTCTATGATTTTTTTAATTTCACTAAATTCATTGGTTTTTTATGATGGTATATAATTTTGACTATTTTCTATTAAAGGTTGTGTTATACTAATTATTTCTTTTAATTGAATTTCAATACTTGTTTGTTTGTCTAATAATTCAGATAATTGTTTAGTAATATTCAAAATGTATTTTTAAGATGTTTTGTTAATTCATTAAGTTGATTTTTAATCGTAATTAGTTCTGACCTATATGTAGCTTTTGTTCTCATTCCTCTTTTTTCGTGGTTATTTGTGGTTCAGTAATTTTAAAGGATTTTTTCTAATTTGATTTTGGTTTGGTAAATCTAATAAGTTTTTCTAGTCTTAAAGATTGTGATCTTAATGGAAAATTTTCTTTTAATTTTTTGTTTTTAGATCAAGATAGTTGTGGGGCAAATGGTTCGAAATCATATAATTTAATTAGGTAATTTCTTTTTGGTAATTTTCGTAGACTAGCTCTTAAATTGGTACCTACTTTTTCTACATCATTGAATAATTGGTCAATATATATTTTATCTGTATGTTTAAATTCAATACTATGATGTGAATTAGTTAAGGAATAACTAATTTGATAAGTAAGTGAAAAAGCGTATTGACCAATAGTCATTAATTTTCTCTATAAAATTTATTGGCAATAGTAATAGTTTCATTTAGATTGTGTGATTTTAAGGGAATTCCTAAATTTAAACGAGTGTTAAATTTTATTTTTCCATAAGTTAAATTGCCATTCATTATTCCTATTACTTGATCACTTAAATTACTCATGCATTCGTCAATGATAGCCATTCGTATAGGAGAGTCTATTCCTTCTTGAAAAGTAGATTTTAATAATATTTGAATAGTTGATAGATGTATATATCGTATCTTATGTCTTTTGTCTTCTGGATTTTTTTTGTAATGGTTTACAAATTTGTTCTTGATCTATTAGACTTATGCGAATATGTCCATTACATTGATCGATTCTGATAGGTGTTTCATTAATTAGTTTTCCATAATAAATAATATTTATTATTTATTATATTTTTGATGGGATGGTGATTAATATCTTGACCAACTTTAAGGTTTAGGTGTGTTTTGGCTATTTGTTTTTGTTTTTCATTTGATCATAAGGTATTGATATGGAAAGTTCCAGTAGATGCAGTTAATTCTAAAGTATCTACATCTAATATATTATCTGTAGTTAGTGCTGTCATGTTAAAAAGTCTTTTATGGTCTTTTAATACATTTTTATATTTTGCAACTCATGATTATATGAAATATAGAGATTAGTAGCGACATCAAGTTTTTCTTTAATAGGTATTAATCCATTATTATTAATGAAAAATTGTAAATAATTATATCAGTCTTCATAGTAATCTTTTTCCATTTTGTATTGAGATATTAAGCTTTCAAAATACATAATTTCAGTGTGTATTTGATTACATATATTACAATAGTTATTCATATATGAGTTTCATAATGTTTATGAACACGTTTATAAAGTTGTTTTATTTCTTCCTCTTCTTGATAATATAAAGTTGTATTATTATGAGCAATAGTTTGAAATGTTTGAATAGTATTTTCAGAAGCATTAATAGATATAAGAAAATTATGAGCTTGAGTAAATGTTTTAATACATTTTAGACTAGCTTTTATTTTTGTTTCGGTATCTATTATTAATAAATGAATATCTCTACAAGTAGCACAAATAGGCATAATTAATGAATTTTGTTAAGAAGAAATCGAATAAGGATATTTCTAAATTTATAGATCAAACAATCATTAAGAAAATCTACAAGACTATTTTTATCTATTGAAATGAAACTAGCATATAAAAAACGATAGGTTTAAGATAATAAATGATTATTAAATAAAGATAGATAATAATTGATGAAAAGATAAAAACGCAAGTAAACATATCTATAGGTCCGTTTTCTCTTAAATTCCAATTCTTAGGCTCAGGCGAGAAGTTTGAATAGAAATGTAAACGAGGAGATTATTTTTTCAAAATAGAAAGAAGGTTCAATATTTTCTATTAAAGGTTGTGTTATAGTAATTATTTCTTTTAATTGAATTTTAATGCTTGTTTATTCCATAAGCTGGAATTTTATTATCTCAACTCTACAAGCAATGGGGCTTCCTCCTACCTACATTGCTTGGATTAAAAGTTGCATTACAATGGTGTTCTACTCATTACTAGTAAATGGTGAGCCTACCAATCCATTTAGGGCTACAATAGGGATAAGGTAGGGTGATCCATTATTACCTTACCTATTTGTCATCTACATGGAAGCCTTTCATGGACTTATCAAAGGCAAAATTGAGAAAGATTCCATTTTCAAATATCATCACAGATGTCACAAACTAAAATTTTCTAGTTATCCTTTACAGATGATCTTTTCTTACATTGCAGAGCTAACCTCAAATGTGCCCAGCTACTACTAGATGTCTTGGAGAATGTCAAACTTATCTCTAGACTTAATCTCAATCCCTAAAAGAGCTCCTATATCATCTCCTCAGGATACTACGCCCAGGTAGAATTGCTCCTAAACACCAAAGGCCTCACTTAACAAGAGCCTCCCTTTAAATTTCTCAGTGTTCTACTAAAAAGAAACTCTCTAAAAGGGATTGCCTACCCCTCCTCAATTCAATAAATAGAAGAATTCAAAACTGGTGCAATAAAAGCCTATCCTATAGTGGGAGACTTTAATTAACCATCTCTATACCTAGCAATCTGAACACCTACTATGGTGACTTTGTGTCTAGGGCAACTCAATACCTTCATAAGATCAAAGGTAATTGCTTTCCAACTAGAAACTCAACTGACCCTATTTCCTTATACAATTGGAGCATAGGCCACTAAGATACTACCAGAAAATTATCGCAAGCAGGCTTAGCACTTTTATGCAACACAATCATCATTTCATAATTAGAAGAAATTTGCAACATAAATGAAGTGAATGAAAGAGATGAAGTACAACAGTCTGACTTGAGAAAACCCAGCATCAGTCATCAAGACATTAGCGCATCTACTCTCAAAGGGATTTGGAAGCCTTGGTAGGAATGCATGAATGAAGATAAGATGAAATTAGAAAGATGCAAAAGTGAAGAGTTTTTCAGATTTTTTCATCTTCGCTTTTTGTTCACACACGTGTTCTCAACATATCCTTTCATTGGATGTAGGAAGTTAATTTTTTTCCCCAACTAAAGATCATGTTATAATTTCATTATAGAGGAAATATATAATTTCAATTTTCAAAAAACTAAAAAATAAAGTTTTTTCCCATTGATGTCAATAATAAAAGTTAGCAATGGGCAAAAATACTTTTTTTAATTCTAAAATTTGTTTGGCTTTAGATTGTTTAGTTTGAGTTTGAGTTTAATTGAATCAAAAAATTCAAATTTTAAAAATTAAAAAAATCTATTTACATTGTTATAAGATTATCTTTTTTCGAGAAATGTTTGTTGTAAGATGTTGGAAGAAATAATAAAGTATATAAAACTAAATATAAAACTTATTTTAACACTATAAATTAGACATCTTTCATAAAGAAGCTCCAATAAAATCGTACTAAACTACCAAAATTATTTTAACACTATAAATTAGACATTTTTCATAAAGAAGAACGACTCTCCAATAAAACTATCGTAAAATGAAAAATTAATGTAATTAAAATCAAAGTCATAAATTTATATAACCTCACTTTTAATAAGATATCCTTTATTTGAGGCAACAAGACGCCCACCACAAAATATATTTCTATGGTAGAGTTATATAAGGCAAAGCGCATATAGTCTTAAATATGAAATTATAAAATTCTATGAAATTACATTTAAAATAACTGAAACTTTAAAATTTTAATGAAACAAAGAACACACATGAAGATAATCCTTTTAAAGTTATTTCAACAGTTCAAACTCAAATATTTCTTTGATTTAGTAGTAGGGAGATAAAATTCATATTATATATCCAAATGATTTGACAAACATCAGAGTAACCTAGTTGTTAAAACAATAGTGGATGGAGATGGTTACAGGGGAAAGGAAACCTTGAATGGAGAATCTAAAGGGATGACTACCAAAATTAAATCTTAAGAAAGCGAATGCTGGATGATACCAAACCTTAGGTTCCATTTTGTGAATACCATAAAAGGTCGCTTCAAGAGATACTCCATTCTTGTAGAATAATATCTCATCTTGATCTTGGTCAATTCAATCTTTAGTGATATCACCAACAATTGAAGACTAGCCATATGACTCAACTTCTTTATCTATCTGATGACATCAAAAGCGTATAAATCATTTGAATTACTGTTAAGTGTGGTTAAAAATTATTTTCCCTCATATAGTTTCAATTTTCTTTTAGTATCAAATATTGTAGCTAATGAGTTTAATTTTCATTCAATGTGACAATATTATGGATATAACTACCTGCTAATATTTGTTGTAACTAAAATTGTTAATATTTTTATCAATTTTTTCTGAAAAGTTGAATATATTAGTAAGTAGTTAATAAGAAATAGACACTACATAGACATCTCAACATCTAATTTAGCAGCTACGACATCGTGTAAGACAAGCTACACGACACCATAGTAAATTACCTAAAGAAGACAGCTAAAGAAGTTTAGGATATTTTGACACACTCCAATTGCTCAGAGATGAACACTTAGGGCCTAAAATTCCTTTCAGGAAGAAGGTAATACTCATTTTTCCGTCATTAATATTGATGGAAAGATGATTGTCAATGCATTTAATTCCTTCTTTATCCTTTTCTTATCCGCAGGGCAACACCAAACTAGTTGTTATAGTATAAGGAGCTTTAAATTAGGAGCTACATAACCTAGGAGAATATGATGGAGTAAGGTAATTCTATATTTAGACCACTTATAAATCTGTATTAGGATTATAGCATCCAAAAGGTGGACATAGATTGTTCTATTCTACCATTGAAATTGCATACAATTAATTTTTCTCTAACTTTGAAGATGATACACTCTTGTAATACATGTATTTCCCTTTCCTATCTTTTGTACCTTATGAGAATCCATTCCCTCCAAAGTTCTTTGATGTACGTTCTCATAACTATTAGATACGCTGACATGTTTAATTTAGGGAGACTAGAATTGTTTTAGAGTTCATGTAGAATGTCTTAGAAGGCCGTAGAATTCAAATTCTAGTGACATAAATCCCTAATATTAGACCAAGTGGCTTGGGAGTAAGGACACCCAAAAAAGAGATAATCACTGCTTTCATTTATAGAATTACATAGCTGGCAGGTTGGGTTTAAGTTCAGGAAACCCATTTTATCAAGTGTATTAAGCCAATTCATTGCTATTAGCTATAAAAGGGAAGATACATTAGGCTGTAAGGCTTTATGCCAAACTATTCCATACTACTCTACCTTCTGAGTAATCCTTAAGAGGAGGTTCCCACTAATCATGTTTAAGAGGAGTCTTAATAGGAATTTATGCCGCATGAAACTACCTTAGGAGTCTAGGATATAGGAGGGCCTTAAGCATGTGATCTCAAGAGGTAAGAGGAGAGAACAAATACCATTCATAATAGAACTTACTTTATCATGAAGAGGATGGTTTGCAAGGACTGGTGTAGCTTGAGCATTCAAAATTAGAGGCCCTTATTCAGTCTAGTTATCATACGAAAGAGAAGTATTTTCTCCATTCCTAAATCTATATATAATCTGGGAGTAAACTTAATCTTTCACTTTAGTAGTTGGTTTAAGAACTTGGAATGAGATGTTTTCCTTTTTAAGGACCATATACTTCTACCTTTTAGGAAGTAACTGTGCAGCCATTTTAACTATATGCATTATTTATTTTGCAAAATTATCTATAGCCTCTTTAACATTAAAATCTTGTTGTTGATTTTCATAAGATATATCCCTCACCCTCCTAACTTTTTAGATTTACATACATCTGACCATTTGACCTTATCATAAACTTTATCACCAGATTATTTGCCCTATAAAAACTTCATCATGATCTTTTCAATAGTTTTAATTATCCCTTTTGAAAGGAAGAAGTGGGAACCCCAATATATACGAAGAGAGCTGAGTATAGAAATAATAAGTTGTAATCAACCATTATAAGAAAGGTCCTTGTTTGCCTAAGATCTAAACCTCATCTAAATTTTCTTTACTGGAGGTAGACATTTAGAGAAAGTTAGCCTTCTTGTGGTTGTTAGAAGTCCCAAGTAGGTCAAAGGATGAGATTTCCTTTCCATTCTAGTTAGACTTACAATACATTGTTTAGCACTTCTTGAGAGAAAAAGTGACTTTTATTGAAGAGACCAAATAAACCATCAAACTCCTTGATAGAGTTCATCATAATTTTAGTGGATTTTTTTGTCATCTTTACTAAAGAGATCTACAAGGTTAATAAGAGTAATCTTTTAGTTATAGAGTGATATTTGAACCTCGAATCATTACCTACATTATATTTTAACAATAGGGATAAAGCTTACATGTAAAGGATGAAAAGGAAAGGGGAGAGGGGATCCCCTTATAAATGAGACTATTTAATTTGTATGATGTATCAGTAAATTTGTTAATATAATCTATTAGACTATTTAAAGAGCTTTCAAGGCTAAAGATTAATAAGAGTAAAAGCTAGTTAATCCTATCATTAAATGCCCAAAGTCTTACTATGTAGTTAGTAAGTATTATTGGAATTCAAGTGAAACAACCTCCTTTCATCTATCTAGGATTGCCTATTATAATAAAGAGACTTCAGCTTAGGGAATGCATCTTTCTAGCAGAGAAAGTGCAAAAGAGGTAAAGGAATTTGTATAACATTAATCTCTAACAGGAAGGTTATAAATTAGTTGAGTTCGCTTCACATTTTGTTCTAGACAAAGGGCTAACTAAGACCATAGGAAAACTATTGATGCATTTTTTAGGTTAAGAGCAAGGAAAGGAGAGTAATGGAAAAGGTTAGCTAGAGTGAAGTGTGTAAATCATTAGATGAAGGGGGGTTAAGGATCACGTCTATCAAACTAAGCAACAAAATGTTTTTAGGGAAGAGGATGTGGAGGCTTCTAAATAGTATAAACACTCTTTAGAGTAGGGTGATGTAGTTCTATTGGTTGAAATATAGACATTTTTGGAGTTAAAAGAGAAGCCAACTATATATTGCTACCAAAGACAAATGTTGAGATTAAGGGATCAGTTAATTGATTGTATAAAACGTAAAATAGCTAATGTTAAGAATGCCTCACTCTTATATGATAATTGGAGCAACGAAGGACCTTTGATTCAACCATAATTCAGGGACCTAATCATAAGAGAAAGTTCCAAATGATAAAGTTAAAGCTTGGATAAGGTCCAATGAATGGGTAACAATCTTGTAGTTTTTCAAAGAATATTTCAAATTATAGTCCATCTCAAGTAAAGGATGATAAGTATGAATGGCTTACACATTCTTTAAAAGTGTCCACTGATATATCTTATAAAGAGAGACTTTGAAGTAGTGCTAAAAGGCATAATTGGGAAAGAGTGATCTAAAGCAAGAATATTTAGCTTAAAGAAGCTTTATGTTTATAGTTAGTGACTAAGAATAAACTTCCTACTCAAGATAGAATACCCTAGTTTCAGAAGACTAAAAAATCCAAATTATGTGAGGAGGAGCATGAGATAATTAACCATTTTTTATTTAAGTGCAAAGAGGCCTTTATCCTATGGAAAGGGGTACAGGAATTTTATAGTGCTAATAAATTAGACTTGAGTTTCAAAGAGATGTTGTCATAGTTGCAGAATAATCACATTGGCTCTAGAATTTAAAAAAACAAAGATGGAGATAGCTCTCAACTTAAATGTGTTTAGCATGTGGAAGGAGAGAAACATGATAGTATTTAAAGATGATATGAATCCTATCCAAACTATTTTGAGGAATCTTAGATTATGGATTAGAGAATAATTACACAACATAAAGGATGGAGCTAGCTAAGGACAAAACCTAAGATGTAGGCTAGCAGGAGGATAATGTGATAAACACACAATATTCACAAAATATAGTACATGCATGGAGTAAGACATCAAGTTTAGTGAGCCTAGAAACTGAAGTGTGATTTATGGTTAAATTATAGACCTAAATTCACTCACAGGATGAAATTAGAAGTGGATCACAGACATCCACGTACAAGAAGGAATAAGCTACTTTAGTTATAGCTTCAAAAGCACTTAGGTTGATATATAGCTTGCAAAAAAGAAGGAGAAATATGGTGAGCAGAAAGGTAACAGTGATAATTTTCATCAAGAAAGTAAAGTGGAGAAAGGGACAAAAGAGTACTACAAGACGACTGAAGTAAAAGTCATTTGTCCATAGTGTGGGTCTTAAGGTCAAGTAGTAAGTAAAGTTAAATTTTAGAGATTGTTCTAGACCAATCACACATTTGTACTATTTGTAACATTATCTATTAATTTAATGAATTATTTAAATTCGAAAAAAAGTAAGTTAAGTAGTAAGTAACCTTTAACTACAAAAAAATATATTTAAGTGATTTCAGCATGTCAATTACCCTTTATCTCATGATTTTTAGAGCAACATCCAATAATAAATCTTTAATCTTAATAAACCTTAAAAAAAAGAGTGAATTGGGTGCTTCCTTAATTTTAATATGTTAATTTATATTTTTAATCACATCAAATAAAATATTAATAAAAGACTTACTCCGACAAAATATATTATAAGTGATTTTAACATATCAATTGCCTTTTAGCTCAGGATGTTTAGAGCAAAAGCTTTAATAATAAATGTTTAATCTCAATAAAAATTAAAAAGAGTGAATTAGGTGTTTCTCTTAATTTAATATGTTAATTTATATTTAATCACATTAAATAAAATATTAATAAAATAATATTTTGTTAGCATCATAGACTAAGTTATGAACTTCCTTAATTCAACAGTTTAAATAAAAATGATTAGAGGTCTGATTCTTTTGTTTATGATTTTGATTTAGACTAATTAAGGAACAATCTTCAAAAAGCATAAATTAGTTGACTAGTATAAAAGTTTACAACTTGGTGCAAATTTAGATTCTCTAGTGGATGTGCTATCAAACAAGATATATAGTATATCTTACACAAAGAGACATTTATTCTTCTTTTTAAGTTGAAAATATTTATATAAAGTTAAAAAGAAGTTGATGAAAGAAAAATTTGAGGCGATGCAATATATGGGACTTGAAAAAGCTTTTTTTTGAAAAATTAAAATTCATTACTTGAAGGGAAATATGAGTGCGTACATGATGAGTTACTTTTTTAGAAGGGTCACTATACCAAAGGAATTAATTCACTTACTACATTTAGTAATCAAGGCCAAAGTTACCCATTATATGGCTATCAATAGTAAAACCTTTGATACACGAGTCCTATTCGACCATTATATGGTTACCTGGTGTTGAAAAACATAACAAAGTAGCATAAAACCATCAGCGTAAAACTCATAAAAGGAGAAAAAAAAAAAGGACTCGGCCATAACAAACCAACCCAGCCCATAAAACAAATAAATAGAGGGTATATATAAAAAAAGATAACAGATGCGCAATGAGACACCCAAGCTGTCTTCTTCTTCTTCCTTTCCATTTGTTTTCTAACTGGTAAGTGTTTAAATTCAGTATCTTTCTCCAACATGTGAAACTTTTGTAATGTAGTCCCTTATTGTCTTTGTTTTGCAGCAAATTATGAGAAAATTGTGGAGGTTAATAATCCAAAAATCCCACATTTTTTAATACACCATCTTTTTTTTTGTTTTGTAGCAAATTCTGATGAAACTGTAACGGTTAGCAACCCAAAAACAATAGAAAGGCATAGAACTTTGTAGGTAAAACTTTTCCAGCAACAATTTTATACCTTTTATTTATTAGTTTAGACATCTTACACTAGTTTATAGTTGAATATTGTGAGACAATAACTTGAAGTCGTGGGAAAAATAAAATGGAAAAAAGGTGGCTAGAAAATGGAGAAAGAAGAGTAAGGAAAAGAGGAGAGGGTGAAGAAAAAGACAATTTAGGAAAATTTAAGTTGAATTAAGGGGCAAAATAGGAAATGTAAAAATTTAAGGGTAAAATTGGAATTTAATTTCTAGAAGGGTATTTTATAATAATAAAAATAAATGAAAGTAATATAGAACTTTAATATTTAAGGTTATTTTAGTAATTATGGTGGTTAAGGTAAGTAAAGATACTTTTAATAATTAAGAATAAAGTGGAAAATAAATAATATTGGATTATTAAGTATAATTGAGTTGAAAAGTTTTCTTTAATAAGTCTAATAAAATTTTCTGATGTCTAGGTTTGAAGGGTTGATTAAAGAGTATATTGGGTTTATCAGTTAGTTAAGTCCGGAAATTAGGTAAAGATGATCTTAGATTATACTCTTATAGTAGTTTTTGTTAATAATAAATTATGTTATAGTGAATCATATTTTAAATTACTCATTAATTAATTAATGATTAATGATTAAATAAGTGGATTTCTAAAATATATGAATTATATGTATATATTTCACAAATAATTAACAAAGTACAAAATGTTCCACATTTATATTTTGATATGTATTATGAGGTGTATTGCATGATAATTCAGTGAAAAATTTTGCTAATTAAATTTTAGTTGTGAATGAGCATAATTAAGAATATTAAGGTAAATAAGTCACATTCATGAAACTAAATAGAGATTGGCTTATAATCACTTGAGAATAAATTTTGTAAATCATGAGAAGAATGAGAAAAAGAGGAGTAAGGAGATGAGGAGAGGGTAAAGAAGAAGATAATTTAAGTTGACTTAAGGGGCAAATAAGAAATGTAAAAATTTAAGGGTAAAATTTGAATTTAATTCCTAGAAGGGTATTTTTGTAATAAAAAAAATAAAGGAGGGTAAAATAGGACTTTTAATATTTAAAGCTATTTTAGTAATTATGGTGGTTAAGATAAGTAAGGATATTTTTGATAATTAAGAATAAAGTAGAAAAGAAAATAATGTTGGATTATTAAGTATAATGGAGTTGAAATTTTTTCTTTAATAAGTCTAATAGAATTTGGTAATGTCTAGGTTCAAAGGACAGATTAAGAAGTAGATTGGACTTATCAATTAGTTAAGTCCAAAAATCAGGTAAGGATAACTTTAGATTGTATTCTTAGAAAAGTATTTTTTATTAATAAATTATTTTATAGTGAATCATATTTTGAAATAGTCATTAATTAGTTAATGATTAATAATTACATATATGGAAAATTTATGTTTATTTATTTAACAAATAATTAACAAAGTACAAAATGTTCCACATTTATATTTTGTTACATATTACAAGGCGTATCGCTTGATAATTTAGTGAAAAAAAATTGTTAATTAAATTTTCAGTTGTTCATGACTATAGTTAAGAATATTAAGATTAAAAAATCACATTTATGAAATTAAATAGAGATTGACTTATAATCAGTTGAGAATAAATTATGTAAATCGTGAATTTGTAGCTTTCCTAAAATATGCTATATTCTATGGTTATAGATTGATGGATTGTTTAAATATGGTGAGCGATGGCTAGGTACTTATCCGTGGAGTAGGTATCGGGACATCTTGAGTCCTGAAGATATCTTGTGCCGATGATTAGGTACCAAAGTGGTATCAAGATATCTTACATCTTTGGAATATCTTGTGCTGATGGCTAAGTATTGAAATGGTATCGGGGTACCAAATTAGATTGAGGATTTGAGATTCCTTGAGCCAATATTTATACATCTAATCATGTTTCTACTTAGTGAGTAAATAAAGATGAGCTGATTGACCATTGAATGTAAGCCTACTAAGTTAAGCAGGGCTAAGATAATTCAGTTAATAATGAGATAAAAGATAAATGATAGTAATAAAATAATATTAGTATTAATTATTGTTAATGATAAAATTTTGGATGTTTGTTAATTGTTCGAATAGGTAGAGTATATATATATATAGAGAGAGAGATAGAGAGAGAGAGATAGAGAGAGAGAGAGAGAGAGTTATTTGATTTTAAGAGCATGGTCTGTTACCTTTACTGAATAGGCAGTTCATCCCTTGCCATTATTTTTTTAGGAGATGAAGAGATTGCTGATAACTTCAATATATGTGATTGACATAGTAAAATTTAGATGGAGCCAGTAGAATAAATTAAGTAAAGTTGTTTTATTGTATATACTTTTAAATGTGACAATTTAGATAGTTGTGTTTATATAGAATATTATGTGACTAAGAAAAATCATTTTTAACATTAATAAAAATTTTGGTAATTAATAATATAATTGGGAATAATTTGAATGATAATGGTTTGAGGGTAATTATAGCTTCATAATCATTTTTTCAAAGTTGTCACTTTATAGCCTGGAAGTTCCTGTAAATCTTTATAAGTATTGACTTTTCTTCTTTGTTTTCCGCAAGTTACCCTTGTTCGTGGCTCTCCTAAAGGTAGTGCTGGATTCGTGATCAACGTCACTCTTATGTGTCAACTATAAGTTTTTCAATCTTTAATATTCAAACATCAAAGACATAAATCATACATAAATCATGAATCCTATGAAAATCATTCATGCTCATTAAGATCTTGAATATAATAATAACCATATAGATGAAGCGAATAAATCACTTACCTTGAGCGGAATTCATCATGATGTAGAAAGAGCTTTCAACAATTTCTATCTTTTAATCCTCTTTTTGTAACAGATAGCTTTATAGATAGCCAAATATGTTCATTATATATTTGTTTTATCTATACTTAATTAGGATAGAGAGAAGACTAGTTTATATACACTTCTCTGTTAACGTTAAATATTATACATCCATCAATTACTAAATTAAAGATCAAGATTTAATATATTATTAAATTAAGAAAAATCCTAAACCAAGTTTAATATGGTCATATAAAAAATATGTGTCATAACATCAGGTCATATTTCTTACTTTCTCCCATATGGCCGAATGTATATAAACAACAAACAATCCACATACTTGTTATGAAAATACATACAAATTTTTATTCAAACAATCTTGTATATATAAGCATAATGAATAAGAAATATAAAACTCAGAAATATATTATTATTGAGTTCAAGGGTGTTAAAACATCATCTTCTAACATTATTATCAATCATCAATACAACTAAGACCCATCTGAAGCACAAGTTCTTTGAATGCTTTTAGTTGTAAACCCTTAACTAAACGATCTGCATCCTTAAGATCCGTCCTAATATGTTCTATATACACTCTGAGAAGAATGATTTTCTGTATTTTCTATTAGAATGATACATGTATTTATACAAGAATACATAGGTTAAACTAGGAAAGTATTCCCTATAATCATGCTAAAATCCCTATGACTATGTTATTTACATTAGTTGTAAAATCCTTATGATTAAGTTAACATCTGCTATATTACGTAAAACTCCCCCTTAAGCTGGAGAATAGACATTGATCATGCCCAGTTTATTACAAATATAATTAACCTAATTCCCTGGTAATGCTTTTGTGAATACATTAGCTAATTGACCTCCTGTTCTGACATGTTGAGTTGAGATTGATACATCTTCTAGCTTTTTCCAAGTAAAATGAAAATTGACTTCTATATACTTGGTTCTCTCATGAAACATAGGATTATTTGCAATATAGATGGCTGCTTCATTGTCATACTAAAAGTTCATCGGTTTAGACTAAATGAACCCAATCTCACCAGGTATAAGTTCATAGGTAGTCTGCGCCATAGCCTTATATTCAGATTCTGCACTTGATCGAGATACAACACTATGTTTCTTACTCTTCTAAGAAACAAGATTGCCTTCAACAAAAACACAGTAACCTGTGGTAGATTGCCTGTCTGAAAGATCTCCTATATATTCAACATTTGTGAATCCTTCTATAGTGTGGTGACCATAATTTCAATATAAGATGCCACGTTCTAGTGCACCTTTCAGATATCTCAAAATATGAATAATAACATCCCAATGTGAGGTTCTAGTAGATGACATAAACTAACTTACAACACTTACTAGAAAGGCAATATTAGGACAAGTGATAGTAAGATAGTTCAATTTTCCACAATATTCCTATATTTTTCAGGATTCTCAAGCAAGTCTCCATCTTCAAATTTTAACTTCACATTTGGTATCATAGGCGCATCATATATCTTTGCCTCAATAAAACCAACATTATTTAATAAATATTTTCTTTGAGATAGATAGATTCCTATATGACTGCAAGAAACTTCAATTCCTAATACGTATTTCAATGGTTTTAAATCCTTTGTTTGAAAATGAGTCCCAAGGAATGCTTTCAACCTTGTGATCCTTTCTTCATCACTTCCAGTGATCACTATATCATCCACATATACAACCAATAAAATGCACCCAGAACTAGATGATGTGAAAAACACTAAGTGATCATATGTACAAGACAAACTTAATTACTACAGTACTTAATTTTCCAAACCAGGCATGAGGAGATTGCTTCAAGTCATACAGAGACTTCCTTAATTTGCATACTTTCCTTGACTCCCCCTGAACAACAAATCCAGATGCTTGCTCTTTGTAACCTCTTCAGATAATTCCCTAAGTAAGAATGCAATATGCATATCAAGTTGGTAAAGTGCCTAATTGTAAGTGACAACTAAGGAGATAAACAATCAGATAGAATAAAGCTTTGCAACTAGAGAAAAAGTCTCAGAATAATCCACCCCATATGTCTGATCATATCCTTTAGTAACCAACCGAGCTTTTAATCAAGCAACAAAACCATCAGGATTCATTTTAATAGTGAACACTCACTTACAGCTAATGGCTCGTTTCTCTGAAGGAAGAGACACAACCAAGTATGATTCTGCTCTAAGGCCATCATCTCTCCTTTCATTACAGCTTGCCAACCATTATAAGCCAGTGCTTCAGCAAGGGATGTTGGGACAACAACAGAGTCTATGAAAGCTACAACAGACTTGGAAGAGGGAGATAGAGCATGGTAAGATACAAAAGAAGAAACAGGGTAAGCACGTGTGTGTTTACCTGTAACATCCCCTCACTTATGGGAAGGGTATTTTGGTCATTTTGGAATGGGTTAGGATTATTTAAAGTGTTTTGACA
>JANZXR010000005.1:16769769-16804985 GCA_027575705.1 Erythroxylum echinodendron | reverse complement strand
CTTTAATTATTTAAATTGATATGATGCCATGTGGAGTTCTGTAGTGATCGCACGTAGCGCTCCCTTATCTTAGGATTTGTATCGGAATGACCTACGGGCGTCCCGATGCGTACCCTAGGGTAATGGGTGTTACATTACCTTTACGAAGAGTAATAGGAATGTAAAGGCTAACATCAGGCAATGGTGAGGAATTCGAAGATGAAGCAAAATGGTTGAGTCTATGTCCTAGCTAATGGGAGGTGCCTTAATAGATTGTTGCACACGTCGAGAATAGACTTGATGAATAACAGGTCGAGAGGGAGGAGAAACTACCTATTCACTGACAATATAAATAAGAAAATCGTCCCCTGAATCACTAGAATGCGAAGAAGAAGGCGTAGGAGAACCAAAAAAGGGAGTATTCTTGAAAAAGGTAACATCATTAGAGACCAAGTAACGATCAAATAAGGAGAGTAACGAAGATATCCTTTTTTAACACAAGAATATCCTAGAAATACACACTTAAAAGATTTAGGATCTAATTTTGACCTGAGTATCTTGAACAAAGCAAGTACACCCAAAAATTAGAGGAGCAAGATGGAATAATGTATATGAGGGAAAGGGAAGGGAATATGGAATCTGACTATCAAGAACAGAAGAAGGCATTTGATTGATTAGGAAATAAGCAATATAGACAACATCGACCCAGAAAAATTTTAGGACCTGCATATGGAACATTAATGCCTGGGAAACTTCTAATAAGTGACAATTATTTTGTGCAGCTACACCATTTTGTTGAGAGGTAATAATATATAATGACTAATGAATAATACCATGTTGAGAGAGATAAGATTGAAAAGTATGGGAAACATATTATTTAGCATTATCACTTCTCAAAATGTAGATGGATTTGTTGAATTGAGTCTTAATTTCAGCATGAAAGGCACAAAATATAGTAAACAAGTCTAATCGAGATTTCACTGGATAAAGCCAAGTAACTCGAGAATAATCATCAATAAATGTCACAAAATAACAAAAATCATATTTGGATGGAACAGGACAAGGACCCCATATATCAATATGCACTAAGTAAAAAGAAGACTTAACTCGTTTATTTAGTTTAGGAGAATAAGATACTTTATGATGTTTAGCAAATTGACAAGCTTCACACTCTAAGGTAGATTCTCGTTTAAGACTAGGACATAACTTTTGTAAAACTGTGAGAGACGGATGATCAAAACAACAATGAAATTAAAAAAGGGAAGATGAGCTTGTGCAAGCAATCGATTGAGATACAATTTCAGAAGTCAAATCAAAAGCATACAGGCCATTCACGAAACACCCTTTGCTAATAATTTGCTTCATCCCAAGATGCTAAAAAAGACAATAATCAAGATAGAAAACAACACAACAGTTGAGACTTTTGGTGAGTTGGCTGACAGATAATAGTTTAAAAGGGAATTATTATAAACATAAAACAAATGATAATGGGAGAGATTTTGTTGGGTTTGTTTTTCCACATCCAATTACAAAAGTGGTAGATATATTGGATAAAATAACATAAGGTAAATTATTAGTAGACTTGAAAGAAGATCGGATACCTGCATTGTCGGTCATATGATTAATAGCACCTGAGTGAATAACCCAACTACGAGATGAGGTGGAGAGACAGGCAATAGGGTTACCTATATTAGCTAAAGCTGATGTCACAGAGGATGGCTGTTAGGAATTGTAAGTGGCTATCAATATACTTTATCCATCTTGAGTAGCCACATTTGCAAATTTTCTATTATTATTCTGATGCGAGTATTTGGGAGGCTTACTATGCAGTTTCCAACAATTCTTCTTAATATGTACCTCGACTCCACAATAATTACAGGTGTGAGGGGTGCGACTATTCCCAGCAACAGAACCACTATTATTTCGACCTGTTCCACCACGATTAGTATTTGAGATGTTACACATTAATGCCACTGAGTCATTGGTCACCATATCAAAAGTCATGTCGTGATCTTTATAAACTCGAAGCAAATAAGCATATAAGGAAGGAAGCATCTCACTAGTTAACAATTATGTGCGTGTCACATCATATTCGAAACCTATTCCTGCTAAGAAACATTGTACCACCATCTGCTGCTCTTATTTTTGAATTTGTTTTATGTCAGCAATAATAGAAACATAACTCACTTTTCTTTAAAGGCTTGTTTCTCTTCAGTATAGTACTAAAAAAGGGAGCGACCTCTTTATTCCACTCGATTAATCTTTAAAAATAATTCATGAACACGAGACAGATCTTGTTTGCAAGCATACAGAAATTTCAGATATTCCTAAAGCTCTTTGACATTATCATAATGATTCACAACATCATCAACAGTTGGGTCTAGAGTATTCTGGATTTGATTAAACGATTTATAATCCTCCATTCACCATTTCTTTTAAGCAACAACATCAATCTTAGGAGGTGAAATACTAGTTAAATGATCTTTTAAATCTACACTAGTCATAAATCTACGAATAGTTCTTTTCCATTTTATATAATTTTTCCTTCTTGTCAATTTTTATCAGTAATTTTGGATGAACCCAACATAATTTCAGTAATAGTCTTATCCCCACCCATATCACTACTCTCAGCGATTTTAAATCAGTCCCAAGTGACAATATTAAGCAAATAAAGGAGGAAAGGAATGATAGAAATAAAAACACTCACACCTAGAAGAAACAGAAAGGAGTTACGAATTATCTACCACACTATCACAAATCAGCAGTGCCCCGAAGAAACTGATTGAATATTCAGATAGGAACAGAGGAGGCGACACCGGAGGAAGAAACCAGTTCGGCAGACGGAAGCTCATGTGCCATCATACGCCTACGCGTGGAAACAACGACTCAGACTAAGCGGTGCGTGCAGGTCATGCGCTCAAAATTCAACAACCGGATTTAAAGGGATGGTCGATCGAAACCCATAGAGTATTATGAAGGAGGAGGTGAGAAAAAATTTTCTCAAAAAATGTGTCACCCACATAAATGGTACATGGCCTCACAATAGGGCAAAAAACAAAAAACAAAACACTTTCAAAGAGACACAGAAACTCAACTAGGCTCTGATACCATAAGAAGAATGATTTTCTGTATTTTCTATTAGAATGATACAAGTATTTATATAGGAATACATAGGTTAAACTAGGAAAGTAATCCTTATAATCATGTTAAAATCTCTATAAGTATGTTATTTACATTAACTGTATAATCCCTATGATTACATTAACAACTGCTATATTCTGAATCTCCTCTTTAACAATAAAATACTTTAATTCCATATGTTTTGCACCTCTGGAGTATTTGTCATTTTTTTAGAAGAAAACTGCTATAGAATTCACAATAAAATTTTAGCGACTTGCTTACTATCTCCACACCCAAGCCTTAAAATAAAGTTTCGCAACCATAATGCATGAATTGTAGCCTCATAATAAGCTGCAAATTCTACTTCTATAGTGAATGAAGAAATAATAAACTATTTGACATTTTTTCATTAGATTGCTTCTTTAGCTAATTGGAACAGATAGCCAAACGTTAACTTTTTACTATCAACATACCTAGTAAAATTAGAATCTGAATCTAAATATCCAATCACTTTTAAATAATTAGACCTCTTATAAGTGAGTATTTAAAGATATCTCAACACTTTCTTTGCAGCCTTCCAATGGTCAATATTAGGATTACTTTAATATCTACCCAGCATCCTTATTACAAAACTGATGTAAGGTCTAACATAGGTTTATAAGTACATCAAACTGTCCACAACAGAAGCATATGGAATTGTTTCCATTTCCTTACTTTCCACATCATTCTTTGGATGTTGATTAAGACTAACTTTATCTTCCTTTGAATAAGAACTACACTTGTTGAGCACTTGCTCATGTTAAATTTCTCAAGAATTTTCTCAATATAGGCTTTTTGAGATAATCATAATAAACCTTCTGATCCATTATGGAATATTAAAATTTCAATCACATAGGATGCCTCTCCCATATCTTTCATTTCAAAACTCTTAAAAAGAAATTCTTTAGTCTTGTGCATCAAACGTAAGTCATTAGTAGCAAGTAAAATGTCATCAATATACAAAACTAGAAATATAAACTTACTCCCACTAATCTTCAGTAAATATGCCAATCAATAGTGATTTCCTCAAAACTGAAATAAGTAATGGTATTATTGAACTTAATAAACGATTTCTTGGAAGCTTGTTCAATTCCATATATTGACTTCTTTAATTTACATACCATACATTTTTTTACCTTCAATGTGAAAACCTTCAAGTTGATCCATATAAATTTCCTCCTCAAGATCCCCTTTCAGAAAGGTTATTTTTTTATATCCATCTAATGAAACTTTAAATTAAATTGAGCACTGATGCTAAAATTATTCTCTATGAATCTTTGTTTGAGGCAGTGAAAAAGTCTACTTATAATCAATGTCATCATTCTGAGTGTAACCTTTGGCAATAAGTTTAGCTTTATGTCTTTCAACATTTCCATTTGAGCCGCATTTGATCTTAAAGACCCATTTACAGCTAACTTGTTTAGAACCTTCTGACAAGTCTATAAGATCCCAAATATTGTTTTGAGCTATTGATTTCAACTCTTCTTTCATAGCATCAATTCATCTTTTAGACTTATCACTACCCATGGCTTGTAAAAATGAAACAGGATCATTATCAATGCCATAATCAAAATTTGACTCTTACAAATAAACAATATAATCATAAAAAATAGTAGACCTTCTAACACTTACAAGTTTATTTAAAGTTATACCAATTGGTTCAGAAGCATAAGTTGGTGGTTAAGTTAGGTTCTTCATAGGATGCTTCTTCATTATCCAATTGTTGTTCTTGGTTATTTTGATCTTCCAAAACAGAATGACATTTGTTGTGGTTGTGGGTTTAAAAACATTTATGGTTAATGTAAGATCAACCTTTATTTCATTAATATCCACAACTTGATTTTCGGCACTCCCATTAACCTCACCGTTCTCTCAAAATTTTGCATTGGTTATTTCAACAATTCTATAATTGTGGTACGAATAGTAAAACCTATACCCTTTAGATTTCTCTGGGTAACCAATAAAGTAACTAGTAACTATTCGAGAATCCGGTTTTCTTTTATGTGAATTATAACTTCGTGCTTCTAATGGACAACCCCAAACATGTAGATGTTTTAAAGTAGGTTTTCTTTCATTTCATAACTAGATAGGAGTTTGAGGAATTGCCTTATTAGGAACCTTGTTTAACAAATACATAGTAGTTCTAAGTGCATACATCCACAAACTTTTAGGTAATGATAAAGTACTTATCATACTCCTAACCATATTCATTAATGTTATATTTCACCTTTCTACCACACCATTTTGTTATAGTGTGCTTGGCATAGTATGCTGTACACATATACCATGAATTTCAAGGAATTTAACAAATAAATCAAGACATTGTCTAGATTCATCGTACTTTCCATAATGCTCATCACCTCAATCAAACCTTACAATTTTCACTTTTTTATCTAATTGCCTCTCAACCTCCTTTTCAATCACCTCAAAGATATTTACAGCTTGAGATTTTTTATGCAGCAAATGATATATAAAGGCGATGAAGTATTTTCTCTAGTAAAGGACGGCGTGTCAAAAGGTCCACAAGTGTCTGTATGTATTATTTCAAGAAGTTGACTAATTTTCATTGGTCCTTTCTTGTTATGTTTGGTTTGCTTACACTTAATGCATTCCACACATAATCCATGATCAGTAAAATCTAGATTTGGTATAATCTCATTCTTTTCTAATCTTTCTAACCTTTCTTTAGATATATAACCTAAACTTTTATGCCACAAGTAAGCTAAATGTTCATTCGCCAAACTACATTTTATTCTAACATTATAATTAACAATAAATAGGGATTCAGAAAAAACATCATCAAGTTCCAATTTATATAAACCATCCATAAGCATTCCATAACCAATAAAGGAATTATTTTTATACAAATTGAAACAACCATGTCCTCCCTTAAAGGTATATCCGTTAGATTCAAGTCTAGAAATAGAAATTAAATTTCTAGAAATTAAAGGTACATACAGAGTGTTCATCAAATCCAAATGAAACTTAGTATCTAATGTCATCCTGTAAGTCCTTACACCTTCAATTGGGGTGTTCACTTGGTTCTCCATAAACAGAAAGTTATTTCTTAGGCTTAAGATTGGATTATAAGAAATCCCTACATAATATTAGAAACATGAGTAGTGGTACCAGAATCAAACTACCAAGTATAAAAGGAACTTCAGATAAGTTAAATTTAAAGCAGGCAGAAACATATATATACCTTTCTTTTCAAACTGAGTCTTACGTTTTAGACAATCTTTCTAATAATGTCCTTCTTTCTTGCAGAAGTGGCATTTGTCTAACTTTTGTTCCTTCCTTTCACCATCAACAACCTGTGGCACTTTAGCACATTCTTTCTTCTTAAAATTCTTGGCCTTTGGTTTGAGTTTCTTTCTAGCTCCTTAACCCACTAGCTTAATAGAATGAACTCCTTATTTCTTTAATCTCACTTCCTCCTTAATAATCTTACTGGACAATTCATCAATATTCCACTTATCATTTAATGTGTTATAATTGATGTGTAATGGTCTATATTCAGTAAGAAGTGAGTTCATGATAAACTGCACTAAAAAGGAGTCTTTCATAATCACACATAGTGTCTTAAGTCTTGCTATGATATTATTCATATCGTGGACATATTGTTACTTACTCTTTGACTATCAAACTTTATGGTCGTGAGTTCAGCCATAAGCACACCTGTAAGTGGCTTATTGGTTGAACAAAACTTATATTCCACAAACTTAATAAAATCTTTAGCATTCTTATTTTCAGTATTAGGAAGAGTTGACTTAATGTTGCTGGCAATTGTCATTAGCATAAAATTCAAACATAGCCTGTTAAACCTTACCCATACCTTTTCCTTTTCATTCTCTGTATTAGTATCATTAAGGTTAGTAGGCTTATCCTTTAGTATTGCCAAGTTAAGATCCAAAGTACCTAAATGGAAAGTGACTTGCTCATTCGCTCATTCAGAGGAATTCATACCACTGAACAAGGTAACAAAAGAAGTTTAAGAGTGAAGGCTAATAACTGCAAACATATAAACGTTCACTAATTAACAAATTTTGATAGGAAGCAAATACATTAAATATATTGTAGTTTTCCTTTGGGTAAACACAACCATATATATCATCACTATTATTATAATGTTATTTTTAATTTTATAAGAAAATTAAATAAACTTCATTGAATACATATCTTTGGATAATTGTTTATATGTGACAAGAGCATATCAATTTTTTCCTTATATTTATTAGTTATAGGATATTAATTTACCTTTGAGTAAAATCTTTAATTTCTATCAACTAATAAAATTTTCGTAATAGCATTTCATAAAATACAGAAATTATATAAACATACATTCAAAATTTAATTTGGCCACTTTGATGACTAATAAATTAATTTTAATCGTATATATATATGTATATGTATTTATATATTTCATAAAATAAACAAATTATATGACATATATTCAAAATTTAATTTGGTCACTTTGGTGATTAATAAATTAATTTTAATATATATATATTAAAATTATAATTTTGATTATAAGTCAAAATATTATTAAATATGACCAAAATGTAAGAAATCATAACTTAAAAAACAATTTGTCAATCATCAAAATTAATGGATCAAAACTATAATTATACACACCCAACATAAATGAAGCTTGAAAACAAACCTAGGAGACGTGTTGGTCTCGCGGTCTGGAATCTTCTTGTTAATCATTACACAATTCCTCGTCTGGTTTTGATTTCTATATTATTTATGAAGCAAACGGTGACTTATAAGGGATTTCTGGACAATGCCATTATGAAACGATGGATTGTAAAGAATACCATTATGCAAACGACGACTTCTGAAGAATACATTCTTCGCTAATACCATTTGTCAACAATAAGGCTTTAGTTGGGGGTTTATTAATGGAATATAATATAATATTATTTCACCGTTTGAGAGGAGGGTTGATAATAGAATGGAATGAAATAGAATAGGATAGAAGAGGAAGGTTTTATATTACATCTTATTTCATCCTAAACAGTGTAAAATGATAAACAACTTTACACTATATTACATTATAAATCCTTCATCCAACAAATATTTTACTCTATTATATTATGAACCCTTCCATCCCTTCCAAACATCAATATTCTAATATATTATATTTCATTATAAACTATTCCATTAAAAATTTTACGTTCAATTAAACATAGCGTAAGAGAGAGTAAATCGATTTTCTCTTCATTGCAACGTGTATCACTCAACTTGCTTACGATAACGATCACTTTCTTTTCCTCATGATTTACCCTAACTAACGCATTTGCATGCTGCCATCATTTTCTTTTCAATCTTTTCATAGTAATCCTTATAGAAAGACATTCATGTATACATCATCTTTTGTTTATAAACAAGGAAGAAACCAACATTGAAGCGTGAACCATAAACTCGAGAAGACAAGCAAAAGCATCTGGTTTAAGTTCTTGAAAATTCTTAATCCTAACAGTCTTATGAAGGAAATACAATTTTTTGTAAGCATCATAATTGAAACAATCATCAAATTAATAATCTAATGATTATTATCTATTTAGAATTTGAGGGTTTGATACCATATATAAATTTTTCAATCTTTAATATTCAAACATCAATGACATAAATCATACGAGACCATATTTAAGTTTTTCAATCTTTAATATTCAAACATCAATGACATAAATCATACGTAAATCATTAATCATACGTAAATCATTCGTACCCATTAAGATTTTAAATATAATAATCACCACATAGATGAAGCGAATAAATCACTTATCTTGAGCAGAATTCGTAATGGTGTGGAAAGAGCTTTCAACAATCACAAACTAGTTTCTCTTTAAACCTTCTTTCTAGAATAAATAGCTTCATAGATATCTAAATACGTTTATTTTGTATTTGTTTTGTTTGTAATTAATTAGGGTAAAGAGATAACTAGTTTATATACACTTTTCTATTGATATTAAATCTTGTACGTCCATCAAGTATAAAATTAATGGTTAAGATTTAATATATTATGAAATTAAGAAAAATAGTAAGCTAAGTTTAATACGGGCATACAGAAAATATGGGTCATAATAGGCCATATATTTTACATCAAATTGATACATTTCCCCACTCCTACCTATTCTTCTGCGACTTTCATAGATACCTCGTAGCCATAAGATGGCATTGATGCCTTGAAGAACATTTGTGAATCTGGTAACTCCTGATTATTTGTAGTTTTCAAGTTCTCCATGAGTCGGCGAGTAACTATACTATTAATTCAGAGATGGCAATAGATGAAAAATTAAGTTCTAGTTAATTGATAGATCCTGACTCATATTTGAGATAATATCTCGTTGCTCGGTTTTTTGAGATATTGAGTCTTTGTATGATTATACGCTTGAGCATAAAGAGACTATACTAAATGGTTTAACAAAAATGATTAATGTATTGTTGAGGTACATTTTTTCTTTTGTTTTTTGTTAATGGCGATTAGGTTAAAAAAGCAGCAGCAGAGACGTTATTTTCTTAAGGGCTTTTTTGGTCGGATGTTAATTAATAGAACGGAACGGAACGGAAGATAACAGTTTATAATAGAATGAAATGTAATATAGTGAAAAGTTGTTTGAGAGGGATGAAAGAGTTTATAATATAACGTACTGAAATATTGTTTTGAAGATGGATGAAATGTAATGTAATGTATAGTAAATGCTTATTATACTCTTGATATTAAAATGGTTGTTGCAAGAGGTTTAACGCTATGATTTTAAAACAGAAATCATATCCAATTAAAAAGTCATGCATAATCGTGACAAATAATTTTTTTATATTTTTATTTTAAAACAATAAAAGTTTTATTATGTTATTATTAATTATATACAATTTATTATTAATTATATAAAATATTATTATTAATTATTTAATAAATGTTATTCCATTATATGTGATTTATATTTAAATAAATATTTATTTATATTTTTATTTATATAAAAATATATACAAACAATTAAAGAATAATTTTTATATAGTTTCTATTTTCATTAATAAAAATTTTATTAAAATTTTATTTTATTATTAATTATATACAATTTTATTAATAATATAAAAATATTATTATTAGGGTAAGGAGAAATAATATAAAATATTATTAATTATATACAACAGGTTAGGATTAGAAAAAATAATTGATATTAAGAAAAATTATTGGGAATATAGTAAGTAGTATGTATTTATTAGTTTACGTTCCATTCTAAACTTTCCAAATTGGAGGTTTCTTATTTTCACTGTTTAAGATGGAATAGAACGTAATATGAAACCTTTCGCTTCTATCATATTTCATTACATTCTATTATGAAACTCTCAACTAAATAATAAAAGTGTGTTATGTTCCATTCTATTCTATCATTAAATCTCTAATCAAACAGACCATTAAAATTAGGTGGCGGAGTACCCTAACGGTAACGGGTCTCTAACAAATTAGGAGCTGTTTGGACATTACATCTACAAAACGTGAAAGACGAGCCGATACCAACTCTCCCTTCTATTTATAACACAAGCCTCATTTTCCTAAGTCCGCAGTTAGCTCCTCCACAGCCCTCAGCCAAGAGAGACAGCGAGAGGCTTAAGTTTGGTGGCACTCCGTCTCTACTATTACAGGTATGTGCTGCAAAAGACCAACCATTTTGTCAGTGCTCACGATCTGTTGTTCTATCTATTGAATTATAATGACGAATAACTCAAATCGGTACTGGGAATAACTTCTTCCCATTTTCTTTTCAATCTGAGCATATTATTCGTGTCGTCGGCAGAGAGGGAGTTTGCTGTTCCTCAACATACATCCATGGTTCTGTTCTTTCTTTTTCTTTGTTCTAATTTGTTACAGTTAAAAGCAAAAGTTTATTGGATAGAAGATGAGTTTAGATTAGTATGTCAGTTGCTGAAAAATTTCTATTGAGAATTTGTTAATGATAAGTATTCTTTTAATTTGGTAGCGAAAACGATAACTAACGCCAGTACATACTCTTATGTATAATAGTACATGTGGAAAAAAGAGGTTGACTTACAATTCAAAAGTAGGTAGCACAGAGAGTCACGTAGCCTCGCCCACATTAGATCCCAATCTTTTTAGAACGTGTCAAATATTAAATATTTTGACTAACACATCCTTTTCTGCGTCAATGTCAATCATTATGCTCAGATCAGATCTGACTGGACCCTGAACTTATACTTGAGCCCGAGCCTGTAATTATTGATTTCCGTATTTAAAACGGCTGATTTTATGTATATATATATATATATATATATATATATATCTTTATTTAATTTATATATTTATTTCCTTTAACATTCAAATAGAATATACATATATTAATATATTCTAATATTGTTGGTATGCCAGTTTTCATCTTCTTTGTAAATTCGGCCCTCGAGAATCGGTTGCAAGCATTCAAAATATGTCTCATTTTTCTTTATACACCTTTATATTTGATTATTGATAAATGAAACTTAATACTCATCATCAAAAGGTCTGCCAAGTGGGATTTTGATAAACGCCGTTCAATTGGATGACTAAGTTGTGTATACAGCAGAAGACAGTCCCATATTTGTATCTGTTCTGTTTGGTTTTGTTTTCTCTCAAATGACAAAAAACTTTTATTATGGCTGCAGTCATTTTCACGTGGAAAACCCCAGCCATTCGTTGCCTCCCAGCTGCTAAGGTACTTACCAAATGCTATTACATAAATAATGGACCATGCGATTCATTGTTAACTAGCTTTCATTTAATGGTTGTTGAGAAGGTTTTTAAGTCCACATTTAATTGTCTATTTGGGAGTTTCGTATTTTCTACTTTAGTTTTTAATTTTTTGTTTTCTAAGTTCAGTCAAAGTTTTTATTTTGTTTTTAATTTTGGTTTTCAGCTTTCAAAACTTATAAAAATCGTAAAAAGTTATAATTCGATATATCATTAATTACATATATATTAATTTCTAATAAAATTAAAATTAATAAAATTATATTATATTATTTTAATTTTAATTTTAATTTTTATAATTTCTTTAAACTTAATTTTTAAATAAAAATATTTTTAATTTAATATTTTTAATATATACTTTATATTTAAAATACATTTAATAGATCAATTTTAATAACTAAAATATATAATAAAATAAATATTATTCTATAAATATTTTTACCTATTATATTATTTATTTAAATAGTAAATCTTTTACTAATAGTTGTTAATGAATATTATATAAAATATTAAAATAAAATTATTTAATTAATTAACAAATTTAATCTTTAAATTCTATCTAATCTTTAATTATTAATAATTAAATAAGTTTTATTTTTATTCAAATTAAAATTAAAAATAAGAAATAAAAAACTAAAAATTATAATAAAAAATAGAAGGGAAAGTAAACGATGTTTGAAACTATCAATCTTGTAAATCATCAATTGCTAATTCATACTCATCTTCATATCACATCATGAAAATTCCAAATTTTATTATCTCTTCTCTTTCAGTTTAGTCACGTCCTAGTTCCATTAATTTGACTCTTATTCAGACATAATAAAGCAAATTTTATCAATTTATAGTAAAATTATAAATTTCATATGTCTACGACAATCAAAGTGAATTAGTAAATAAATGATTTAAGAGTATTTTATAGTTATGAAAGTTTGTATCTATTTTTCATAAATTCTTTAATGTGGTAAGTGTGTAGGATTTGGATATAAGTTTGTCGTGACTTCTTTTAAATATTTTGAAATTGGAAGCCTGATTAATTATCTTGAAAGTGAAACCACTGCACATGGCACAAGCCACAACTGAGAAGGTTGTGCTCGGAGTGTGTAATCAAGCAACTATAAAAAATACAAGTTTTCCGGGATTCTATAGATCCCACAGTTATTCTTTTTTATAAATTTCCCCTTTTACAATTCTTAAACTCTAAAAGTCTCTTATATATTTTTTTTATTGCAGTTCCTTTTTTTTTTTGTTTCGTTTATGAGTTTAAATTTCAAAACTGTTTCCAGGTTGGATCGGTTGTGTTGAATCAAATGACGGGTCACCGGCTGAATCCGTAAGAAACATCACGTCTTTTTATCTATTATTGTCAAATGATTACATATCGAAGAAGTGAATTCAGGAAAAAGAAAAGCATTTCCCACTTAAATTCGAGCAACAATTAAAATTTGACTTACCAAAATGTAGAGAGAACAATAAAAATGGACTATCTAGCTGCCATAATAAGATCCTGTGTATTGGCGATGCATTTTCTTATATATATATATACACATTGGAGGTGCGCATAGATACAATTAGTGGGATTAAAATAATAAAATAACATATTCTCAAAACATTTCTAGCGCTGCTGTGATAGCCTTCAATTTGCTTTTCCAAAAAATGAGCAACGACATGACTGACTATCAATTTAATAGTTTTTACGGTATAGTATACGCATCAACAAATAATCTTCATAATATACAAAAGTATTTTAGTCTATAATAATCATGATGGTCACTTGTCTTTTTCTTTTTAAAATATAAAACATTGTAAAATAATTCATACATATAAATATAGTACGTAAATATGCAGAAAAACCAAAGGTAGAGTGACATGATTGTGTGGCAAAGAATTGAGTCCAGCCTTTGAATATTTAAGGAGCTAGTATAAATCAACTATGGAATATTCGTACTTGAAAATATTTGAAACATTTTTTAATTTATTAAAACCCAATTTTATATTTCTATTTATCTTGTTGTCAAATATTCCATAAGAAGGTGATAAATTTAAATTACGTGTGTATAAGATAAAAAAGAATTGGTTCCTGGAATTTGTTATTCGTATGAACGAAATAAAATAATTTATTTCTTTGATTTTTTAGGTTATAGTGACTTTTAGGGAGAGGAAAGTGAGCATGGACAGTATTTACTATTTTTTAAAAATTAATTAGGAATATGATAGTGCATGAAATTATTTTTACACAATTCAAAATACCAAATGCAAAGGGGCATGATTGCGTGGCAGAGAGTGGAGAGGAGATTCTGCATATTTAAAGATTTAATATATCTCAAATATGGAATTCGTACTTGAAAAATATTTGAAACATATCTTAATTTATTAAAACCCAATTTTTAGAATTGTCATATTTCCATTTAACTTGGTGTTAAACATTCCATAAGAAGGTGATAAATTTAAGTTATGTGTGTTTCAGATCAGAAAGGAATTGGTTCCTAGTGTCTATTAATCTTGTGAACTAAATAAAATAATTTATTTATTTGATTTTTTGAGTTATAGTAACTTTTAGGGAGAGGAAAGTGGGTATGGACAATATTTACTATTTTTCTAAAATTAATTAAGAATGCAATGGTGCATGAAATTAGTATTAATTTACTAATTCCTATCCAAAGCATGGAAATATAGGATAAATAGAAGAAGTATTAATTAGTGGCTAAAAATTACAAAATTAAAAAATATGACTGATATTAGGCTGTTAGAATATGAAGTTTCAAGTATGGATTTTAGTTTGCAATGCTAAATTTAGAATAGGTATAGCTGGGATTTTAAGGTTTGCTGAAAATTTTAGACTAAGATTTTATGATTTAATATGGTTGGAGTTTTAGCTTAGGTTTTTTAGAATTTATTGAGGAACATGAATAGTAGAGGATAGGAAACTAGGAATTACTGTTTGGTTTAAGAATCACTCTCTGAAGAAAACATCACATATTCTAGTTGAAAACTGAAGTTCGTAAAAAAATTTCATGATATCTTATTATTAAAAGGTTGAGTATACATGTATATACATACACATTAAGTTTTTATCAAATAGGACAATATATCTAAACTAGAATAATATATTTAACTTATAATCACTTCTTATTTAATAAAGAATCTCAATATAACCTAAATTTAAGCCTTTTTCTTTGCTATCAACTCAATTGTCATCCTTCCTGCCACCAAATGAAGGCTTGTGGTTTACTATTTTTTTCTTTCTTCTTTTCTTTTATATACCTTAAGCTCTTTTACAACAATTCCCTCTGACTTCTCTAAAGTCATCTTCGACGTAAAATGTGACAAACATTGATCATATAAATCTAGCTTCAACTTTTCAATTTCAGATTCTAAAATCTAAGTATTGTCAAAAATCAGTCTTCCTTTTCACTTGACAAGAAATTGTCAATATTCTCCATCTCTTATGTTATGATATGTTGATTAATAACATCTTATATCTCCTCTTCAAGATGAGGAATGATTGAAATCCTCACAGCTGCAGTAGGAGATTGCATATCATCCTATCCATGATAAATTGTTTAAGTTCACGAAATTAAAAATATGACTAATTCCATGTCACTCGGTAATTTCAAAACATAAGTATTAACACTTATTTTCTTGATGATCTTATAAGGTCCAACACTATGTAAATAAAGTTTCTTATATTTCCCTTTTAGAAAAAGCTCTGGATGAATCCTAACCATCTCCATATCCCCTTCATTGAATTCCATATATTGACAATGTTAATTATCATGTTCTTTACAAGACAAGTTGTTGGATGTTATCTTTCTTCATACCTCATCAAAGATGTCTCTCCTATGTTGTGAAAAACCTTTAGCTTCAATACTAACTCGTATGGTTTGTGGTAAAGGAACTAAATCAATAGTTTCCTTAGTTGAACTCTGGAGACTATCTCAAAAGAGTTCTTGCTAGGAGACCTATTTATAGAATTATAAGCAAATTCTGCTATAAGAAGAATTAGGTCATAATGGTTGCATTGTCTCTAACTAAACATATTAACAAGTCTTCCAAGCTTCTATTCACCATCTCCATTTTTCCATCAATTTGGGGATTGAAAGAACTTGAAAATTGAACTTTAGTGTTCAAATAAATTATAAACTTCATGTCACGATTAGAGACGATGGTTAAAGGTAATCTATGGAGACGTACAACTTTTTTAAATAAGAGTTCAGCAATGTGGACAGTTTCATAAGTCTTGGAACTTAGAATGAAATGACTTATCTTAGAAAATCTATCCACCATCGCAAAAATAAAACCATAACCTCTTATAGTTTTAGGAATTTTCTAGATAAAATCCATACTTATGTCCTATTATGGTTCATGAGGCATGATAGTGGTGTGTGTAATCTAGAATTTTGTTTCTTTCCTTTATCTAATTGACATGTTCGACGTTGCTGTATAACCTAAAACACTTCATGCTTTAAAGAGGGCCAATAAAAGCAATATTCAACCATTTCCATGATTTTATGTCTCCCAAAGTGTCCTACTACGTCTCCTTCATATGATTCCTAAATCACATAATTCTTTATAGAATTATTGGTTAGGCAAAGCCGATTTCTTTCAAAAAGTGATGGTTTCTGTTTTCATCTGGAATTTCTGAATAAATTTTTCCAAATCTCGATTTGAAACATATTTATTTTTATTTTGTCAAACGCCATAACTTTTACCTTCAAAGTGTTAAGCAAATGGTCTTTCTACTCAATACATCTTCTACCTTTTTCTTAACTCCTATTCGATATTTAATAACAAAGTTATCTTGCTAAAAAAATTCACTCCATAAGGCGTGCCTTTTTTTCAAGTTCTTTTGAGACTTGAAGTGTTTAAGAGAATCATGATTTGAATATAAAATAAACTCCTTATATGAGAGTTAGTAATGCCAATTGTAAAGAGCATGTACTATTGCATAAAATTCCTTATCATAGATCAAGAATCGTTGTTTCTCTTCACTTAACTTCTCACTATGGTAAGCAATTGGGAGTCCCTCTTGATTAATTATGCCTCCAATTCCTACATGGGACGTATTACAAGTAACTTTAAATACCTTAGAAATCTTTGGAAGTTGCAAAACAGGAGATTTATTTGTCTTTTTCTTGTTTTCTTCAAAAGATTTAGTTACTGTCTTTGACCAAGTAAACTATCATTTCTTCATATAATCACTAATGGGTGCAATTATGGTGATGAAATTACAAATAAATTGCCTCTAAAATATTGATAGATCATGGAAACTTCGTGTCTCATGTACATCCTTTGGAATAGACTAATAAACAATGACATTAACCTTCTTGGGAACCGTCTTAGCTCCACGGTAGGATACAATAAAACTAAAAAAATACAAAACTTGATAGCATGAACAGACACTTCTTTAAGTTAATATAAAGTTTTTCTTATCTCGAACTCTCAAGATTTGTTGTAGATGTAAGAGGTGATCTTCTTTAGTCTTGCTATATATTAATATATCATCAAAATATACGACAAAAATCTGCCAATAAATGGTTGAAATATTTGATTCAAAGTGTTAGGTACATTAGAGAGTTTAAATGGTATCACAAATCATTCATAAGGTCACTCTTTAGTCTTGAAAGCTCTTTTTCATTTATCTCTAAGTCTAATTGTAATTTGATAGTACCTACTTGGTAAGTCTATCTTGGTAAAGATGGTAGCTTCAGTCAATATGTCTAACATGTCATCAAAGTGAGAGATTGGACATCTATACCTTATTATGATCTTAACCAATTTTTATCTTTTCTAGGAGTCAATAGTGCTGGAACTGCACACAAACTAAGTCCTTTTTAAATAAATCCTCTTTTCGACAACTCCTCTACTTGTCTCTTCAACTTTTTATTCTCAATAGGATTTGAGCGATAGGTTGGAAGATTTCGTAGAATAGATCGAAATACCAAGTCAATAGCATGTTGAATAGTTGGTAAAGGAGGTAATGCACCTTGTATATCATTCGGTGTAAAGTCTTAAAAATCAGCTAGCAATTCACCCACTTCTTTTGGTAGGGTAAGGTGTGTTTTATGTATTGTTTTTGTTATTTACCTTACTACCATTGCAAACACAATCCCCTTCTCCTTTGTAACAACTTCAAATTCTCTCTTTAGCGAAATTAAGAGGCTTTTTCTTAGCACTTATGGTTGTCTTGTAACTTTTTCTTTGTTTTTTCTACCTTGTCCACCTTTATAGGCTTCAAAATTAACTTTTTTCTATAGAATATAAATTGATAGATGACTTGCACATCTCGATCATAAAGCCACGGTCGACCAAGTAATGTGAGATACTTTCACAGGAATAACATCATACTAAATAGAGTCTTCATATATTCCTAATTTGAAAGACATCAAGCACCTTCAAGCAATCAGTATAGTACTATCATCCAACTAAGCAACCTTATAGGGATGTGAATATTTCTCTGTTAGTAAACTTAATCACTTCAGTATGTTCTTTGATACCACATTCATGCTACTCCCTCCGATAATGATAATTTTACACACTTTATCTCTACATCTAACTTGAATAAAGAAAATAGCAGTACAAAGCCATTCTTCTTGTTCTTGCGCCTTAGGAGTTATAAGTATGGACCTCACTACATTAAGATTTGTAGGACTAGTTAGTTCATCACTAGAATCTCCTTCCAACTCCTCTCCATCTTTGTGTTTACACACATATTCATCAAAATTTTCCTCATCTTCTTCTTCCATCATATGCAAACCTTTACTTATACATTGAGAAGCAAAGTAATATCTCCTATTGCTTCGAAAGCACTTCTTGTCACTGCTGCTTCCTTTCATTTCGGTCTTACATATGACTTTGCCTTTAGCTTCTACTCATTTAGAAGTTTTGAAGTTATTATGTGGTGCAAGTTTTGATGTATTAGGTGTTTTCCTAAAATTTTACACTGTCGTAGCTCTCTTCATGTCAAACTCCCTGACTTGACTTTAAAACTTTTTAATTAGTTGTTTTCCTAAGTATTATTCTGCTTTTAAAGCCAAGTGATATGCATCTTCAAGGACGTAAGTCCTTTGCATTATTAGCTACTTGCAAATTTTTACCCTTAAAGCCATTTTTGTAATGAGATATAAGTTATCGTTCTGACTCTATTCCTTCACATCGGATAAAAAGTTCATCAAGTATTTTTGTATACTCAGTTACGAACATAATCTCTTCTCCAAGGGTTGTGAGTTGATCTTAGAGATCTTCTTGATAGTAAAATAGTAATCATTTTCCTATAACTTCAGCTTGATCTCTTCCTAATCAATAATTGATGTCTGACCTATTTTTCGAAGTCTATTCTCTATTGATCTCTACCAGATTTTAGCGTGTCCAACTAGCTTCATCTTTGCAAATTGAACTTTTCAATCTTCTAACATGTGATACCAATCAAAAAAATCTTCCTTTGTTGTTGTCTAATCTAAGAATAGGTGTAGATCCATCTTTCCTACAAAATCAAGGGCTTCAATATGAAATTTCTTAGTAATATCTTCGAGTATGTTGTGTGTTTCAACTCTTTCATGGCTTCTAAAGTCTCGCATGTGTTCTTCATGTGCTGAGAGTTTCTTGGATCTCTCAGTAGGCGTTGATTTCCTAACACCACTCGTGTTGATTAGTTTCACCCTCTTCATCTTGGATTTTATTTTATCCACCCATAACATCCAATGTACTTTATTGTCTGTGTTGTTTTCTAGACTAGTTCTTAGAACACCTTGAGATTGAGGGTCATTAATGTCTCATCTTTCCATAATTATTAAAAGGATTTCATCTTGCTCTTGGTTGTTGAGTATTCTTCTATACACCCTTCCATTATGTGTCACCATTTTGAACCAAAGCTTTGATACCAAATTGATTAAGGGCATAGGATTAACTAGTAGGCTACTAGAATATCAAGTTTTAGGTCTAAATTTTAGTTTGGAATATTAAAACTTCAAATTAGGTATAGCCGAGATTTTAGGGTTTAATATGGCTGAAACTTTTTGGTAGATATGTTGGAATGTAGTGAGGAAAAAACATTGGAGGGTAGGAAACTAAGAATTATTCCTAGGGTCTAAGAATCACTTTTAGAAGAAAGTATCACACGTTCTAGTTGAAAACTGAAGTTTGTAGAAAAATTCAGGATATGTTATTATTGAAGGGCTAAATATACACATATTTATAGAGAAATTCTTAGAACCATTATTCTAATGGGAAAAGATTCTTAGCAAATTTAAATTTTATTCTAATAAAAATTTTATAAGTTTAAATTTTAAACAAAATATGTCAACATATCTAAACCAGAATCATATATTTTACTTATAGCTACTTCCTATTTAATAAGGAATCTTAACATAATCTAAATTTTAATATTTGTCTTTACTGTCAATTCAATTTTCTTCTTTTATCTCACCAAATTAAGACTTGTGGTTGACTAATTTTTCCTCTTATATTTATTTTATAGACCTTAAGCTCTTTTACGTCACATGGTTTATAAAAACTTTACAAATTCCTAACATATTTTCTAGAATCTTTTTGCAAAAATATTTCTTTCTTTTACCTTATTATGTATGTTTATGTCTTCTTACATTTTTAAAAAAAATGAAAAGATAAAAAAGAAATCTCCAAGATTAGTATTTACTGTGAAACATTACAAACAATTTGAAGTAGATAAATTTCCAGTACCTATGTCCATAGAATTAAGAACATAATTGTTGATTGATGAATATATGATCTTTGGAACATCTAAATAGAAAATTTGGCGTCTTAATATGTGATATCTCTGTCTCTTGAAACCGAATCTTGTTTTCCTTTTCTTTTTTCTTGGGATAGCTTTTCAGGAATCACCATGGATCAATTTACAGTTTCAGTTATTGGAATGATAACTGCTGCTGGACTAGCATTCTGGTACCAGGTTGGAAGCGAGACTTTTACATATTTTAGGACCAAGGTTTCCGAGGAAGAAGAAATCAAACAAAACTTGAGGCGCTTACTCAAGGAATTAGAGTATCTTCTCAGTTTGAGAGAAGATGTTGTGTGTGCGGTCAAGAACTTTGGATCACAAAGCTTCAACAGTTACACATGGTGGATTAATAGGGTAGAGGAAATGAAGACTGAAGCGAGGGAGTTGCAGGAAATGCACCAAAACTTTGGAAATTCTTCCTTTGAGCGATTAAGACTACTTGTCACAATTGCAAAGAAGCTAGAGGAAGTTTTGAGCCTTCAAGATAAGAGTAGCACGATACGTACCGTTTGCAACTTATAGGGATACAAGATCTTTAGTGCATTAAAGGGCCTTGAGTTGATTTTTTTCAGTAGTTTTCAATGTGATGCTAATGAACACTTAATTTTTGGTAATTATCAAACTAATTTTCATGCAAGGGGTGTCGTTGGTGTGTAGCACTTTCGTATGGAGGGATTTGACTGCATTTCTTAAAAGCTGGAGGGCATAAGATAATGCACATATAATCAGTTAATAGATAAATTTCCCATTTGGATTCCTTTTTTTAAAAAAATCTTTTTGACTAAATAATATGATGTAAATATTTACCTTGAAATGACCACTTATGATGTATAGTTACATGGATTCAGGAACTCTGAAAGTTAAAAGTACTAGCTTGTGGTTGGCAGCTGTAGCAAATCTATGAGGATTGTTAATTGTTATCACTTGTGACGTATGGCTTTTTAATTGATGAAAAAATTTAAAGGACAGTTTTTATTTAATATTATAATGGGTAATGAGTAATCTAATAATTATTAAGCTTGCGTTAAGAGTTTGAAACCAACTTCTTAGACCAAATTTCGATTTCTCTTGCTCATTTAAATTTGTTCTTTATGATTTTTTTTCTTTCATTACTTATTCCCAAATAGAACTCAAAAATATAGAAACGCAATTGTATGATTTTAGTTTTTTTTATTAGATGTCTAGATAGAAAGGTAGTTGCTGTATTAATTTATTGACTTAACAACTCATTCATAACCAGGCTCTTGTTTAATTTTTCTTTCTAATAAATTTTCTTAATCATGCATTTAGATATGCCCTCCGGAGTTTTTAATGTGGAAATTGACCCACTAGTTAAAGACTAGAGTAAAGGATAATTAAACTTTGTTGGTTTGTGAGTTTGTCATGTTATTAGATAAAAAATTTGTTCTTTATAGACTAGTCTAGCGTAGAATTATTTGTAGATATGCTTTGGTTTCCATGTGATTTTATTAACTGTGATTATATTTTTTTTTTTGTAGTTGACATTTATGTATTTGATATGCATATTTTATTTAGTGTTTTGCTATATTTTTATGCTCAAATAATCTTGGTTTACTCACTTTATATTACGTTTTTATGTAATTGTGAATATTTTGCCTGAAGATGAGCTTTATTGAGAATGAGAGAAAATTTCAACGAAAAAACACGAAGAAAGTACAATTCTTAATTGAACACAATCTAACACACGATCGTGTGCTGGAGGGAGATCATGTGGTGATGAGAATTGTTGAAGATTAAAATGACCTAAAACATGCTCGTGGCCATACTCAGAAAAATTACATAAAGATTCATGGTGTATGACATGTGCGTGCAAAGCTTATGTCCCTCCTCAGGAAGATATAAAAGGATCCATGTCTAGGACATGTGTCCTCGACCATGCTTCAGGCAGACAAAACATATTTAAAGCATGAAAACCCTAATTTAAAGTTACTTATTTTAGACCTTTATCATTCATTTCTTATTTTAAAATTTAGAGTTTGTCTTTAAGAGGTAGATCGACCTTTGGAAGGTCAATTTTCAAGTCATTTTTAATAAAAAAACAAGATTAGAGATCATCCTTGAAGCGAATAGAATAAAGGATGAATATCATGTGTAAAGCTTTGCTTACTTATTTCATTTGCTATGAGAACAATTTATACAGGACTTTTGTGTAGTTCTAGACTGTTCATTTAAACCGATTATACAACTGACATAACAAAATTTGTTATTTACAGCTAGTAGTCAGTTGAGAAGGAATTTCTTCTATATTATCAGGTGTAAGATAAAATTTGGTAGTCTTAGATATTGACTTGTTGTAGTCAGCAAATGGTCTTATATATATGTGTCCAGGCCCATTACAATTTTCCTAGTCCAAAGTCTTTTGTAGCTGATCTGATTCCTCTGCACCCCCACTCAAACGATACCTAGGATTTGATACTAGGTTGAGTTTGAAAGTTAAGTCTTGAAATCAAGCTGCAGTGAGTGGTTTTGTGAGCAGGTCGGTGATCTGGTGAACAGTGTTCACATATCTTACCTCTAGAAGCCCTTCTGCTGTTTTGCTCCTCACAAAGTGTACGTCAATCTCTATATGCTTAGTTTAAGAGTGAAAGACTGGGTTTTGGGAGAGAGATCGTGCACCATTGTTGTCACACCATAGAATAGGTGTTCGTGGAGGGTTAAACCCAATTTCTGAGAAAAGAGAGATTAACTATAACACTTTAGTGGAGAGCTAAGAGAGAGCCTGTATTCAGCTTCAGTGTTGGAATGGGCCACTACAGGCTGCTTCTTAGAGCTCCAGAAGACTAGGTTGCCCCCTAAGAAGACACAACCACCGCTGGTGGACTTCCGGTTATCAGGAGAGCTAGCCTAATCAGAGTCGCTAAACGCTTGAAGATCGAGGGGAGAAAACGAAGAACGGAACAACAACCTAGATTTGAGGTGCCCTTCACGTAACGTGACACTTGTTTTAAGGCTATCCAGTGTGGAGTGAGAGGATTTGAAAGAAATTGACTTCGCTTATTGACCATAAAGATAATGTATGGTTCGGTGTTGCATAGGTACTGCAGAGCACCAACTAAACTGCGATACAGGGATGGATTCTCAAAAGGTTGACCATCATGGCGAGAGAGCTTGACCCCTGTGGAAGCTGGAGTGGACCAGCGTTTGTAGGGGTTCATATTATCCTAAGAGAGTAAGTATCTGATATACCTACTCTGAGATAGGTATAGCCCTGTTGTATTTCTGTAAACTTCAAAGCCTAAAGAAAAATTGTAAATTACCTAATGTTTTGAATGCAAATTGTGAATTGAGATTGTTGATGATTGACTAAATTGCGGATAAATTGTTTCTTGTTATTAGAAAATCATCCATGTAGACCAAAAGGATGAGTACTGTCCCCTTTATATGGAAATAGAACATATATGTATCAGCATTTGAATTTCTGAAATCCCAATGGAGAAGAGCAGTCCTTAGTTTTTGATACCAGGCCCTTAGAGCCTGTTTGAGGCCATAAAGAGCCTTGGAAAGCTTGCAAACATGATTAGGCAGATGTTGATTTTCGAAACCTGAAGGCTGATTAATGTATATGATCTTATGAAGTTCACCATTGAGAAAAGTGTTGTTGATATCTACTTGTTGAATACCCCAATTATGGGAGGCGGCAAGAGATAAGACAACCTTAATTGTACAGGCTTTTACCACTGGGGAGAAAGTTTCTGAAAAATCAATTCCAGGGGTTTGGGAAAAACCTTTTGCCACAAGGAAAGTTTCTGAAAAATCAATTCCAGAGGTTTAGGAAAAACCTTTTGCCACAAGGCAGGCCTTATGCTTTACCACAGTGCCGCCAACATGATACTTTGTGCGAAAAACCGATTTGGTACCTAGGATGTGCATGTTAAGTTCATAAGGCACAAGGTTCCAGGCCTGGTTTTTCTATAGAGCAGATATTTCATCACACATGGCTCGAAACCAAACTAAATTGCTAAGAGCTTGGGAAATAGTTTCTGATTTTGGAGAGAGGCAAGAATGTAAGGAGGCAGAGTAAATTTTGGGTTTGTAAATGCCACTTTTGGCTCTAGTTTGCATAGGATGTGTAGATGTGATTTTTGGAAGAGCAGGAGTAAATGGTATGGTAGGATGGTCAGGTTGGACAGTAGTGGGTGGAGAGTTTAGTGAAATAGTGGTGTGGGGATTGGAGGTGGTTGATGAATGTATTAAAGAATGTGAAATAACAAGAGGAGGAACAAGAGATGTAGAGATTAACTGATTTTGTGCTGGGGAGCTGGAAGATAGAGGAGTTGATTCTGTTGTAGGGGAGATGCCTGGAGATGGCCTTGAAGGATGGAGAAATTATTATGGTCAGACTGCAGGATGTAAAACAGACAGAGGCAAGCTAGTAGATGTAGGACACGTGTAGAAGTTTGGGAGGGAAAAAGTATAGGGTAAGGAAACTCGAGTTTATTGAACTCAACATGCCAAGAAATATAAATTTTACCTTTATTGTTAAGAAACTTGTAGCCTTTGTGGATAAGACTATAACCTAGGAAAATGCATTTGGAGGTGTGGAAATTAAATTTGTGAGAGGAATAAAAACGATGGTAGGGAAAGCAGGTGCAGTCAAAAGTTTTGAAATAGTTGTAGTTCAGCTTTTTATTGTATAGCAGTTCAAATGAAGATAGGTTCTGTAATTTTGGGGATGGGAGATTTTTTAAAAGAAAAGTGGCAGTGGTGAAAGCCTCAAGCCAAAACTGTAAGGGTAGATGGGCATGGGATAATAATGTAAGGCCGGTTTTAGTGATGTGACGATGTTTCCTTTCGAAAACACCATTTTGTTGGTGTGTATATAGACAGCTGAAGTGAGGTTGTATCCCATATTTAGCAAAAAAAGGGCAAGAATGCTTTATATTCTCCACCCATATCTGTATGTAAGGCTTTAATTTTTCTGTTTAGTTGAAGCTCAATGAAGGTTTTTAATTGAATAAAAATTGCAAGAGCCTCTGATTTGAGTTTCAGTGGATAAAACCATGTGAATCTAGTACAAGCATCGACAAATATTAGATAATATCTATGGCCCTCAGTTGATAGGAAAGGAGAGGGCCCCCAAATGTCTGAATAGGCAATATCTAAAAGATGTTTAGCAGAGATATCATGATTTTGAAATGGCAGCTTATGAAGCTTGCCTTGTTTGCATGAATCATAGAATTTCAAATCATTGACATTAATGTAAATTTTCATTGAATCAAAAACATGCTTAAGTACACTAGGTGATAGGTGGCCAAGCTTAGTGTGCCAAACATTTGCATCATTTTTAGAAAGCTGAGTAGTAAAAGGTTTAGGATGAGAAACTAAGCTAGAAGTCGGGTTCTTTGAGTGAGTGAGAAGTCGGGTTTTAGGTGGGACATCAAGACTGTAGAGGCCATCCCGAAACATTCCCCTAAGAAGAATTTTCCCTGTATCCTTGTCCTTAAACAAACACATTTTGTCAGAAAATTCCATAATTATCTTGTTATCACTTGTGATTTTAGAAATGCTTAACAAATTTTTGGTGATACTTAGAACATGTAGCATTTGATGTAAAGACAGTGGTATATGTTTATTGTCTTAAAATTGAATATAGGATGAACCAATGTGGGAAATAGGGAGAGAGTTTCCATTACCTACTATAAGATGATCATTACCAGCATAATCTGAGCTAATGGACAGATTACTAAGATCGCCAATGACATGATTGGTAGCTCCAGAGTCTGCATACTAGGTAGAGGCACTAGGTTATTCAGAACAGGCATATGTTTGATGAGCTAGAAAAGTCTGAGGTGAACCATTGTGTGTGTGATGTTGCCTATGTTGGCTAGTGTGATTATAGTTGTGTCTAGTGTTTTGAGTATGATGTTGTGAAGATGAATTTGGTTGCTTCCATCGCTGATTTCCATTCTAGGTCTGGTCAAAATGCTTGTAACAACGAAGAGCATCATGACTGGGTTTCTGACATAGTTAGCAGTAGAGAGGATTTGCACCATTCCATTGTCCTCCTCTGCCACGACCCCCTCTTCCTCTAGGGGCATGATGACCTCTTTGATTGCGAGTTTGGGGCTAATTTATGTTAAATGAGGCAAGATTTGTTGATGGGGGAGGGATATTAACAGTTTGAGATACTGCATTTAATTGCTCAAGTCTGGTTTCATGCATCATGAGACTATATTGTACCTCCTGCAGGGTTGAGTTCTTTATGGTGTGTGTTAAAAGTATCACTACTGGGTCGTAGTCATGGCCTAAGTCATTTAAGGTGCTGAGTATAAGTTCATGATCTGTTATAGCATGTCCTGCTACCATAAGAGAATCTCCAATTGTTTTTATTTTCTGAATATAGTCTGAAATTGTTTGAGAGTCTTTTTAAATTATTGACAGTTGTTGTTTTAACTGTAGGACCCGAACCATTGATGTTTGTGCATATAGATTTTCTAATATCTTCTAGCATTTAAGAGAGGTTGAAGACTGATTTACGTGACCAACCACTTCCCTCCCCTATTGTTAAAAGTAGCCAACAGAGAAGTAATTGGTCTGATCTGTGCTAGAGACGATAATCAAGATTCACAACAATCTGAGGGGCTTCTGTTGAAGATGAAACAGGTTCTGTGATAACCTGTGGAGGTGGAGATACTTCAGAAGAAATATAGTCTTCTAATTCAAGAGCTCGAATTGTGGCTATAACCTATGGTCTTCAATTTATGAAGGTAGTTCGATCTAAATTAATTGGCAAATTGAAATTCAAGGTTTTTACTAAGGTTGGGAAATCTAACAGAGGTGTGGTGAGCTGTGACTATCTAGAATAAGTTTGGATAGAGGAAGATGATGATTCTTGAGCCATTTTAACGTTGGTCAATAAATGGGCTCTAATACCATGAATTGAATAGAATAAAGGATGAATATGATGTGTAAATCTTTGCTTGCTTATTTCATATGAGCACAATTTATATAGGATTTTTGTGTGATTCTAGACTGTTCATTTGAACCGATTATACAACTAGCATAACAAAATTTGTTATTTACAGCCAGTAGTTTGTTTAGAAGGAATTTCTTCTGTACTATCAGGTGTAAGATAAAATTTGGTAGTCTTGGATATTGGCTTGTTGTAGTCTGCAGATGGTCTCATATTTATGTGTCCAGGCCCATTACAATTTTTGTGGTCCAAGGTCTTTTGTAGCCGATCTGATTCCTTTATAATCCTAATAGATTAAACTTTCCAAAATATAAAAATATTCATTTAGAATTCTTTTTATTATGATATAATTTATCTTATCTATTGTTGATTTATGGTTAAGTGTTTTATATATTTAGATAGGAAAAAACCTAATTATTGTCTTTGTATACATTGATTTGATTTGATTTATAAAATGGGATTTATATTAAAACTTCTTTGAAATTTGTTATTGCAAATTTAGTCAAATTGATGATTAGATCTTATATTATTTCACTTATGGATGATTTAAGAAAAACTGTTTGTGAGTAGACCACGAGTTATATATTAGGAGATAAATGGGGTGTTAGAGATATAACTAAATGATTTATCTATTGTTAAGGGAAATCTTTCATAAAAGTTTGTAAAACACAAATCAATTCTTAAAGCTTTTAACTCGGTAGAGATGTAGGGTTAATTAACTCAGGAATAAGTAATTATTGTTTAAGAGGATGTAATTTTATATTTTAAGACTTTTTAAGTTTATAAAATCATGATTTCAAAGACTATATTAAATAAAGTACTTACCTAAGCACAAATTATAAGTCAATTATCTATTTAATTACTTACTTCCTTTAGTTTCATTAGCCAATACATTGTTTAGGTTTTATTATGTTTTATTTAATTAATTAATCAGTTAATTAGTCTATTTTGATTCTTGATTAGTTAGTAGTACAAGAGTATTTCAAACTTTTATAATTCCTTCATGGGATGGATACACTATTTATCACCATATTGCTTGTCAATGATAAGTGCATTTGCCTTATATTATGAGTAAATATTTCGTAAAGAGGTAAAACTTTAACAGTAGTAATACACATAATAAGTTTGTAGTGCCATCTCAAAGGAAGTCATTGGTGTTTTGGAGAATCAACAACTATTATTCAAATCTTTTCAATTAGTTGTTTTTCATTTTTACTCTTCATTTTTAATTTTATTATTTCTTCTACTAAAAAGTCAAGAGGTCGAAAGAAAACTTCTTTAGATAAGAAGAGAACACACTAAAAAAGCCAAGAAATATAAGATATACAACATGATACAATGCTAAAAGACACATGACCATGATGTAATACGGTAAAATCATCTATTGTAGGGACATAACCTACAAGATCCAATTCTAGATGATGGGGGAGATGGTTTAGATGAGCTAATCAGAATTCTCCATCACGATAGGTCTTTATGACCAGGAGTTTATGGAACATCGGAATACATCGCACTATAGATAGACATCCTGTATGGATTATCTCCTCAACATTTTTTTAATATGATTAGCATGGAAAAAGACTATGACCTTAGTAAACCAAAGACGTCCACACTACGACATCCTACGCTTAAATACACACATGGTATTTTGAGTTATATATTGAAAGGTTGGGGTGATAATTGTAGGGTCGTCGAGAATCTAGATGTATTCTATCTGTGAAAGGACACCAATACACTTGGGGCACTTATTAGCAAAGTTCATCTAGTTTTAGAGTGAGGAGAAAAAGGTCGGCACAATCTGTGTTAAGCCTTATGTGATAAGGCTTGCACTGTAGATGGGGGTCTTCAACAAATTACCAATGATGTGACTCGTAGGTACCATAATAGTGCTAAATCTCAAGGTAATGAAGCATATACATATGGTAAGCAGAGGGTGGGGACCTATAGGTGACATCTACCACCTGATTAGAGTACTAGACGAGCAAACCGTATCAGGAGGAGCTAGGGAGGAGCCACACATAGCTGAGTAGCCACTGCAGCTACATTCACTGCCATCCTAGATAGGAGGGGTCTCACACAAGGAGGATAATAAATAAGTACCTAGGATATGGACAACACACCCTGACCAACTGAAGATAGGTCGGCTGGAAAAATACATGGGGCAATTCATAGATACTCAACGTACTATTTGAGTACAACTGGCAAAGATTGTTAAACGGATAGGGTAGCTTGAGGCCTATAATAGATGGATAGGGGACTTATTGATGTAGATGGCAAGTCATTAGGGGATGACTTTTCAATCTCCACCATCTAGAGTAGGTATATCATCTTTAGCCCCTCTTTGTTTTGAAGATATACGACTTTAAGGACCCTATTTTGATAGACATGCCATACTCACAACATGATTGAGGGATGTTTAACTTTTGGTGTTCTCTTTTCTTTTTTTATTATTTGTGGGTTTTTCTTATTTTCTTCCCTTTGTTATTTTATTTTGTCTAAACATTAATGCAATGTTATTTTCATTTATGTCATTTTTATTTCCATGTTTCTTAGTTATTTTCATTATTTTTATTTTATTTTACTTTATCTTTTTGTCCCTTTTTATTTATATTTTGCAATGATGATTGCATATAATATGAAATGGATCCTTCATCAAATTTAGAACTATGAAATTCTATTACTTAGGTAAGTACCAAAATTTAACCCTTCTTAACTTTTATTTATCAATGCTTATATTTTGTATACTAGGGAAAATGTACAGTTTTAAGTGTGAGTCAGGGATTTTCTAAGTTTATATTTTTTACTACTATTAATTGATATCCCAAATTAGTTAAAGTTTGCCCAAATACTTTATACATTATTGATTATTGAATTGAATTAGTATACAAAAGAATGAAAGTTAGAGTAAACTTGCTTTTCTAAGTTATATTTTTAGTAGTCAATGAAATAGTTAATTTGAATGAAAATTGCATTCTATGTATACACATAAGATCTTTTTGTAAGCTTTTAAGCTTAAGAGCGAATACATGTTTAATCTATTTTATGGTTTGATGTGTGTTATCATGCCTAGTTGGATGATTCTAGAACTTGTTTTCATTATTCATATTAAGACCACATTTATTAAATTAGAAGCATTGAAATGATAATGGCACTTAAATTGAACAATTGTTTAGCCTATTTTCTTGAGAATTTCCCCACCATATTTTATCCTTTAGGAGTATCAAATTTGAGACCTAGCCTTTTTTATTGATTATAACCTTATTATTAGTTGTTACCTTATTTTTTAAAGTCTTTTTATTATTTTAAACCTTTAAGGTTATTTACATTTATTTGATTAACTAGAACCTAAAAATTGAAATGGTCTAATATTCCTTTAATTGATGGTACTTAATAATTGAAAAAATGTGTGTGTTGCGAGCATGATAAAAAAATGTTAAAGTTATGGTTATAATGGACTTAAAATGTGAGGGATCGATATTATGAAGAAATAAGTTTCTTGTAAAATTGTTTCATTTAAATTTCCTTCAATTTTATCGCCCTTTTTATTATCCTTATCATACCCTACCTAAGACCCATTAAAACGTTATAATAAGACCTTTTTTTCTAGTTTATTTATAAGTGGTGGATATATGATTTTATTGCAAGCTTATGGTTAAGAATCCTTTTATGCATTGATTTGAGAGTTCTTACATTTTTTTCACCCTAAACACTTTGAATGCATTAAGTGAATTCTTGTTGAGAATGTGAAAATTTATTCTTTTAATTTCGAAAAGATTATCAATTTGATTATTATTGATATTAACTTATAAAGATTAGTTTTAGGATAATTCGAATCTAATTATATGCTAATTTGATTAATATGATATGATGATTTAGAGTGTGAATGGATAGATTGATGTTAATAAAAGATGGATTTTTGTAAGATTGATAATTTAGATTATGATTTGCTTAAGGACAAGCAAAAGCTTAAATATCAGGATGTTTGATAAATGATTATTTGACTATATTTATATAACCCTATTTAATGTATTTTGCTTGTTATTTAAGATTTTATAATATTTTTCGCACTTAATTTGCTTCAAGTGTATTTGACAGTGATAATTGCCTTATTGGACTAAAAGCAAAAGAATTTAGATGAAAATATGACATAGAACAAAGATTTAAAGCAAGTAAGGACCTACATGACTGTATATGGTGACTGTGTATGTCTTTACGAAAATGTGGAGATTTGAAGACTATTATTTCTGGCTGTGTGAAGTTACATGGGCATGTATGTTGATATACATGAAGATATACGTTACCCTTGTAAGTCTCAGTGCCCATATAAAATCACAAATTCAGGTGTTTATAGAGATACATGGTCACTTACTATGTAAGTGACTGTTGACGGAGCAACAATGACTACCTGAGATAAACAAGAAGAACAAAACTTATCTTTTTCAGAAAGCAAGGTTTTGATATGGAAGACCACTGCCTTGAAAGTGATTTCGGCTTGTCCACAGTGCAAAACAGTCAGCCGTTCGCTCCCCAAGATTAACACAGGAAACCTCCAAAAATGTGCATTCGCAGTGCAAGGGATGGATGATGCACAGAAAGCATTCGCACGGGGAGAGGAAAATAGAAGATGAAAATAGCTATCGTCTCTAATGATTTATTCAAATAAATAGAGATATTAATTTAAGAAAGAAACGACTGTTTCTGGCAAAAGAAAAGGCTAGCATTAAGGGATACAACAACAAAAAAAGTATCAGACTATTATTGTCTAATAACTGAAAATCTGTTGGATAAGTAACAAGAAAAAACAAAAGGCCCAATTCAATAAGTTCACGACCTGCGGCACGCCCAGTCCAAGCGACGGCGTGCGCGCATGTGGTCTTCTATCAAAACCTACTAGAATCTTTAACTATGAGGCCAAAGAATGTTAAACATTAATAATGTTAAACATTAATAAACCCTTCAAGCTTGTACTCCCTTACCAATGTGGGATAAGAAAAGATAGAAAATTTTGAAAGAAACAAATTTGTGCCTTTACTCTAACAACTGTGTATGTCCTATAATCCTTAGTTACTATAAAAGGATGTGATTGGAGGCAAAGCAAGAGGACACAAGCTTTAGACATTTTTTAGTAGTAAGAAACATAAAGAAGCGACAATTATGATCAGAGGATGAGTAAAACATATAGGTTACATCACAAATTCGATAGAGAGCTTCATTCAATCCAAATTGCAAAAGGATTCATTAAAGAAAAAGAATAAAAGTTCTTTGTTTTCTAGTTGCCCTTATAAATATTTGTTACTTATTTTATTTTCTATTAGTAGGAACTAATTTGTTTAATGCCTAAGTATCATGAACCCTAAGTTATGACGACAATATAATTTTATTATGAACCCTATGTTATGACGACAATATAATTTTATCTTTTATTTAATGCAATTTTATTGATTGATTTATTGAGATTCAATTATGAATTATATTCTTGATTTAATATATTCAGAATATTAGTTCATGAATTCATTTCATATGACAGAGATTGAGAAATCCATTTATATGAATAGATCTACCATAATTGAAAAGAGTTGCATGCAAATATAAAGATATGTTGACATAAATCCTCCACATTAAGGTTAAACCTAATAGTGAAATTCACGAATGAAAAATGCAATCTTAGGGGTTTTAACTAGATAGAGATTTCAGTTAATCAACTTAGAGGTTAGTTGTTTATCGCCTTGAGAAAGATATTAAAATAAGATAGGAATTTTCACAGGTATAATAATCAATAATTTAATTGCATAATAAAGGGATAATATTTAAGAATTCTTAGGGGATTCATCACCTAGGTACTGTTTAACTAATATTGACTTTTCCAAATATTTTCCTTTATTTGAGTTCATTATTGTTTCAATCTTAGTTAGTTATCTAGTTTAATTTTTAATTAAATCCACAATCTGATTTGACGGATAGATAATAGAAAAAGGGTTAATACTAGTACTACAATCCTTATAGGATCGACCTATACTTGCCTATAATAGCTACAGTTAAACTGTGCACTTGAAGTTTTAAAATTAATAAATTCTTACAAAGCTTAAGAAAATAAGTCAATCATCGATTAAAGTTCTCACCTCCGTAAGAGTCTTTTCATATAATGGTCCACCACTTGTTACATCTACCAAGATCGTATCCATGTATAATAATTCTTCGTAGAAGTATTGGATGAGGAGTTATTCAGTGATATTATAGTAAGGTCAACTGACATATAACTTTTTAAAGTGCTTCCAGTACTCTTAAAGGGATTCTCCATGATGTTGCTTTATCTATCAAATTTCTTTTCTTATGCTGGTTGTCTTCGATGACTGATAGTATTCCTCCAAAAATAGGCTCTTCATTTCAATCCATGTGGTCATATTTGTATAGATAGATAAAAAATTCTATCTTTTGCTGCATCCTTTAATGAAAATAGGAAGGATCTTAACAAATCTACTTGTCTGTCACCCCTGGAGGTTTTATACTAAGACAGACAACATTAAGCTCCTTAAGATGCTTGTGTGCATCCTCACTTGCAAGTCCATAAAAGTTAGGCAAAAGATGGATTAACCTAAACTTAAGCTCAAAAGTGACATGTTCAGCAAAATTAAGAGAAATGATGCATAAAAGTCTTTGAATCAAGTTTGGTGCGGTCAACTCTCTTAGAGTTCTAGGATTAGCTACGAATTCTTCAAATTCAAGTCCTTGTTGTATTCCTCGACTTGTTCTGGTTTCCCTTCATATCCTTCACCATGTCCTTTTAATCTTAAGATCAAATTGTACAATTTATTGATGAGGAGATCTTGTTAATACCATACACAAACACTAATAAACATGAAAAGATTAACAAAAAACTATAAGAATGAATTATAAACAAATATATATATATATATATATATATATATATATATAAAAACAATTAAAATAAAAAACTAAATCACTTCACTCTTTAGTAACAATGCCAAAATTCTTAATACGTGCCAAGCACATAAGAAAATAAAACCTAACTCTGTACAACTAAATTTGAAGTAGTAGTGAGCATGGATTGTATCTATAAAGAGTGTGCATCTAGGTTTTATAATGAATAAATTAGCGTTTAGGATTTAGGAGTGGGTTAGCTGAAATCGATAGTTGAAATAAAGTAAAACTAAATTGTTGAAGGTAAATCAAATCAAACACTACAAAGGTGATAAAATTAATAAAAAAGTATATATATATATATAAGAGTGAAGTGAATATATATAATAAAAAACTAAATCACTTCACTCTTCAGTAACAATGCCAAAATTTTTGATACGTGCCGAACACATAAGAAAATAAAACCTAACTCTGTACAACTAAATTTGAAGTAGTAGTGAGCAAGGATCGTATCTATAAAGAGTGTGTATTTAGGTTTTATAATGAATAAATTAGCGTTTAGGATTTGGGAGTGGGTTAGCTGAAATCGATAGTTGAAATAAAGTCAAACTAAACTATTGAAGGAAAATCAAATCAAACACTACAAAGGTGATAAAATTAATAAAAAAAAGTAATCTTTATATTTCTACTGATAATAATAATAATAATAATAATAATAATAATAATAATAATAATAATAATAATAATAATAATAATAATAATAA
>JANZXR010000005.1:16741251-16761130 GCA_027575705.1 Erythroxylum echinodendron | reverse complement strand
GTGTCTTGGTTAACTTGGGTATGTAAGTCTTGAAAGATTGATGCATGATATGTTAGAAGTTAAAGAAGTGAAAGGTGATGTAGTTTAGGTGAATTTAAATGTGTTAGATGGATTGGAATTAAGGAATAATTGAGTGTGTGTGTGTGCTGCCAATTTTGTCCTAAGGGTGAAATATAGGTTGTGACTTGTTTATGGTGAAATGGTGAATTGAATTGAGTTGTTAAATGGTGTTGAATTGTAGTGGAAGAGATAAGATGAGAGTTTAGAGCAAAATCTGGAAAATTTGTGTTTATAGGTATGTTCAGTTTTTCTACCATAACTTTTTACGTGAGTGTGATATTGATCTCATTTTTAGCTTACAAGAAACTAGAAGCGTGTAGCTACATTTTATATGAAGAAAGTGAAACCTAATTCTGACCTTAAGAGCTCTTAATTTGGACTTGAAATTGAACATTGGTGTAGGCATGAACAGTGTCTGTAATGACACTAAATTTGAATTTTATGATCAGAAATTTTGGGAATTAACTGGGGTTGATCTAGGCAGAATTGGGTAAAGTGGTCTTTATGAAAGTTGGAGATATTCTTGTTAGCTTTCTATTTCCATAAAGTATGCATTTTTTTGAGATCATTACTGAAAGTTATGACTTATAGAATTTCGGATATGTTTTGGGGATTAAGGGCTTTGGTTGTGAAAATTTGCCTACAGATATAAATTTTGTGATTTTTGTGTTCTGTGGCCAATTCTAGATTTTTACGGTCTGAATTAGAGAAAGTGTTCTAAATTTAAGTTGTACAGGATTGTTAGAGATTTTTATTGATATATCATATGCAATTTTTGGAGATAAGTACTGAAAGATATGAACTTTTGAAGTTTGAACATGGTTTAGGTGTTGGTGAAACAGGGCAGAAACTTTGATTGAGTTTTTGACCTAGTTTGAGGCAGAATTTGTTTTTGAGTTCTTCATAAGAAGTTTATATCTTGTTTTTATCTTTCCATTTCTATAAAGCATGGAATTTTTGAGTTACAGAGTAGGAAGTTATAAGGTCTGAAAGTAGTGTCATTGTTTTGGAATGGGATTGAATGGGACAGACCTCTTTGAAGTGATGTTTGACCCATAAATAGGTTAAATAAAAAGGCCTATAAAGATGTAAAGGATAAGTGATTAATGAGCCCGATATTGTCAATGGGTATAGGATAGAATGTGAAATGATCTCGGTATCCACAAGGGATACGGGACAGTAAATAGACGATCGGTCACAACAAATTGACAACGAATTTGGACTCACATGGGCATATGCATTTGCAATTATATTTTCAGTTGTATTATATGAATGATTATGGTCAAATTGAATTATGTTGATATGATTATATTTTGTATATTTGTACATTTGATAATAGATTGACTGAGAATGAGGATTGAATTATTCTAAAAAGATTATATGAAATATGTAAAATTCTTGATGTATTGTTAAGATGAGATATAGTGTGAATTTTGTTTGTATTTAAGATGATGTGTTTTGTTATAAGTAAGCTCATCGATGATGGTTCACTCAATAAGTTCGCAAAATTCATCAAAATTGCAATGTTATTTTTTAGGCTCAGAGGAGACCGAGTTAGACTATTTGGAGTTTAGCTACTACATTTGGACATAAGATGGTGGTCGAGATTAGTTGTACCTACACATGTCTTTAGTTATTTCATATTAAGAATTGTATTTCGCAATTGTTATATAATGTATATGTGAATTGTAAAGTGTAATGACAATTATGACTGAATATCTTTGAAAATGAAATGGACCAAAATGATTACTAGTTTATTGAAGATGTGTTCGTTGCTTAAATAATTTATAATGTTTTGATTTGATTGCCTTAATATGCCATCCTCGTAGAATATGTTCTCGAATTTCATCGATATGTTCAGGAATACGCTCTATGAGAGTGATGTGTTACATGTTTCATATCATAGCCTAGGTTTAATATCTTACATGGGAAAATTTATGAAGTTACATGCATTTCAAACATGTCATAGCATGCAGTGGCAACTTATCCCCTATATAAGTTGCATGTACATAAGTCACACACAGGAATATTCATTAAAACTTTGAGCTATTAGAAACAATGAGAAGAATGATGATCTATTAGATTGTAAGAAAATGAAATTTTGTGAATTTCTAAAAAATAAGAAATATTACGTGGTTCAATATGATAGATAAAGACTCAGTATAATTATATTTGTGATTGTATCATCGAATATGATATCAATATTATATTGTGGTTATACTGGGTTAGCCATGTTTACATACATCACATATATGAGAATGCAACGGAAGTGTCATAATCAAAATTCCGACACCATGACACTCCCAAAAATCTCCTCCTTTTTTATTTCTTCATCTTGTTTAGGTTGTTGCCAACACCATACCCTTCCTTAATCATAGAAGAACATGCAAAGATGAAGAAGAATAAGTGTGTAAGGGTGTTAAAATACCAAACTTGATGAAATCAAGTGCATGTTCAAATGGGAGACAAATCAAGATTACCTTGCACGTAATTAGATTTATGAAACAATTGCATAAATTACATAAAAACAACTCAAGATCTCATCTCTCTCTCTAAAACTCTTCTAGAGCCCTTTCTCTCTCATTTGAGTGCGTAAGAACTAGAAAAAGCATTCTGTACATAAGTGAAGAACTCACTTATGCATCAATTATTGAGACTTTACCTGTAATCGTGGCCTATGAGCCACAATCGTGGCCTACTTAAAAACTAGCCTCGCTTCGGTCAGGATTGTGGCCTGCTTAAAAGAATTCATACATACTATATTTTTCATCCGATCTTTTATACATGTGACCTTTAGTTTCTTGGTTATTTTAGACACTTGAATTAACTCTTAATTCAAGCAAATCATTAAGGATTTTAAGATTCCAATTTACTGAAAATTAGTTGATTAACACGAACTCTTTGATAGTTAATTGTCTAACTTATGAAACTTTCCATAGACAATTACCATGCAATTCATCATTTCACCATACTATAGCCTACTTGGTTTAGAGTATGGGCTATGTGTTAACTCCCACTAGACTGACTACGTCACGACTAATCAAAGTGATGTTAGTTCTTGTCCTGGGATCTCATTACTTTATGCGTCATTGAAGACTCTCTTTATGATATATAATTACTCTGGATAAAGACTCCCAAGTAATGACCCCAATAAGAGGTCGTGGGTATCATATCCTTTTATCAAGAGTGCTGAATACATTAATGGCTACCCCTACCTTCGAATACCAATATCTATACCCAATCATCATCCTATGAGCGATCTTGTCTTGAGGCAATAAGGAATGATTTCAAAGTAGAGGATCAGTATCCAAGGTATCCTTGAGTACCTCAAGTTTAAGGATATTTGCACCATTGCTATGATGAGATTGATCATTGACATTTGATGGATCATCCATATGATAATCTAATAGCGGGTCTTTCGATGTACTTACTACTCTTAGTAAACATCCACATGTTAAGTGTCAACATCTCATGCTTACAATTTGTGAAATCTACTGATTGATCAAATTCAAGGGGGTATAATATGTGCTAGTCTATTTGGATTAATATTGTCCTATCTTATTAATCCTATGACTAGGGATTATTTAGACACTAATATAATTGCACATGATGGGAATCTTATTCTCATGATCTCATCATAATTTCCTTCATGCTATATTTTCTATCATGGACTTCATTAATTCAGTTTAAGATTGAAATCAATTTATATATAAATGAATATCAACTTAATGAGAATTGCCTTTTGCTTTATTGGTCAAAATAAAGTTTGTACTAAAGTCCTAAAGGTGATTGTCTTTAGAGCGCTACTCTAACAATCTCCCACTTATACTAAAGCCAATTGCCCTTGTATCTAATACCATAGGTGAGCACACTAGAATTAAATTTTATTTAGGAAAGTGGGTTGTCAAAGGATCAGCGATGTTCTAATCTGTGGGCACTCTCTCTATCTTCAGATCACCTCTGTCAATTATCCTTGATCAGGGGATATCTCTTGAATATATGCTTGGACCTCTAATGAAACCTTAGTTCCTTGGCGATAGTTGTGTATTAGTTTACATTTTTCTAAGTATTTGGCATGTGTTTATTGTATAATAGTTGATTAATGTTGTACTTTAGGATTCATTTTGTATGTTTTCATTTCGTTTCATCTACATTGTTGTTATTCTATGTTTGATGTTAATTTAGGATAATAATTGATCGGTTTTATGTAGGAATGAAGATTGAGCAACTTGGAGATTGAGCTTGAGACCAAAGAGGAGAAGAGAAGAGGAAGCTTTCTATTGCAAGATCTAATAATCGTGTGAATCATGCCAATTTGCACAATCATGGAATGTTTAATCCGAGACATTATATGGTGATCAATTAAACTTTAGGTTTTCTAGACTATATAAGATATTAAACCATCATGGATGAAAGAGGGCATGAACCCCCTATGGAAAAGAGCCTCCTTTAGTGAGAAATCCAAGTTTTTAGCCTTGAGGAAGGTGAAGATTCAAGGATCATCAACAACAATTGGGAAAATAGCACATCAACACTAGAATATCCAAATTTTGGCCAAGAAGAGGAGGAGCTCTCTTATTCAAATTTCTGTCATTTTTATCTCTTCTAATCTTTTTAATATGGAATATTTGAATGTTAGTGATGTTAGAGAGACCATAAGTGGCTAATTTAGCTTTAGGGATTACTTTTGAACTATCTTATGAAACTCATATTTTATTGATTTGAATGAAAGTTGTCTTTGATAATTATTGATTATATTCATATAACTTACAATAAATTGAGAGACTGAGTTGGGTCATTTGTGTAGGACTGTACAACGAGAGTTGGCAACCTATAGACTTACATTCATTTTGTTAATTGATTAGTTATAAGAAAAATTTCGGCTAATTCAATTGATCACCCATATGATAACTTAATAACTAGTTAACTTGGTGGAGTGAGTGATAGGTAGATTGAAAGATTGCTTAATCAACTTCATTTAATTTAATTAGGGACAAGTAATTAGACCTTGAGAGAGGGTAGTTAATACAATTAGGTGAGACACAATTCAATTAATAAAATAGGTGGGAGATAAGATAGGGAGAAATTGATCTCTAGTTATTAAAACCATGAATTTCAATTTTCTACATTTTGGTTTTGTTAATTATTCATTATTAGTCATTTAATTTTTCAGATTATTTCCATTAAACAATTTTGTTTCTTAAACAAATTTGATCTCAATCCCTATGGGATCGAAATCTACTTTCTAACTATAACTTACAACCTGTATACTTGCAGTTTTTAAGCATAAAACTAATAGATTGCTCTTTAAAATTATCCAATACTTAGCTTGAGCAATAGCCCTATCGTTGTCACAGTACAACAGTGTTGGGTCTACTTTGTTTGAAACCACTCCAAGTTTCATAATGAACTTTTTGATCGAAACAACTTCTTTCATTGCTTCTGCATCTACAATGTACTCTGACTCGATCGTTGAATATGTAGTCGTCTCTTGTTTAGAACTCTTCCAACTTACTACTCCACCATTCATTACGAAAACATAACCTAGCTGGAATTTGGAGTCATCTTGGTCAGATTGAAAACTGGCATTTGTATGTCTACTCACTACGAGATTTTGCATTTCCATATATCAAGAATACATACTTAGTCATTCTCAAAAACTTTAGGATATTCTTGACAGCCACGTAGTGACACTCACAAAGATTTGATTGATCTTTGCTTGTAAAACTTAGGCCATATGATATATCGGGTCTTGTACGTAACATAGCATACATGATTGATCCTACTACTGAAGCATATAGGATCATACTCATGCAAGTCCTTTCATCTTGCGTCTTGGGGCACATAGATTTCGAGAGTTTTATCTCAAGAGTCATAGAAAGAAACCCTCTCTTGGACTGCTCTATGATAAACCTCTTTAGCACTTTATCTATATATCTCAACTGTGAAAGACCTAGCAACATCCTTGATCTATCTCTGTATATCTTTATTCCCAATATATAAGTTGCTTCTCCAAGGTCTTTCATGAAAAATTAAGGGATAACCAAATTTTGACTGATTGCAAACTTGAGACATCATTTCTTATTATTAATATATCATCCACATATAACATGAGGAATATGATAGCACCCGTACTAACCTTCTTGTACACACAAGGTCCATCAAGATTTTGAGAGAAACCAATTTTTTTAATTATCACATCAAATTATATGTTCCAACTCCTAGATGCTTACTTTAATCCATAAATGGATTTTTGAAGTTTGCATACCTTTCTGCCATCTCTGGATAGGAAGCCCTTAGGTTGTATAATATATATATTCTCAACTAAGTTTCCATTTAGGAAAGTCGTGTTCACATCCATCCGCCATATTTCATAATCATAATGAGCAGCAATGGCTAGGAGTATTTTAATGGATTTAGGTGTAGCTACGGGGTTAAATGTCATCATAATCAACCCCTTATCTTTAACGATAACCTTTAGCGACTAGCCTCACTTTGTAGGTAATCGCATTACCTTCCATATCAATTTTATTCTTAAAAATTGGCTTGCATCTTGTGGGTTTTAACCTTTTGGGTGGGTCAACGAAAGTCCATACTAGATTTTCATACATGGAATCCCTTTCAGACTCATGGCTTGAAGCCATTTTTTAGATTCTAAATTCTTTAGAGCCCCTTCACAGATTATATGCTCATCGTCCTCTATGAGTAATACATCATTGTGTTTGCTTACGAGAAATCTATATCTCTTTTTAACATTGTGTATCTTGCTTGATCTACGAAAATTTTATGCGTCAGTTCAACTGTTGTCTCATCTTTGTGAACAATAATTTTGGGTTCAGGTAGTTGACCTGCATCTATTTTTCAACTTTTCTCCCACTATCTTCTCTTATAAGAAACTCTTTCTTTAAAAAGATAACATTCTTTGTGACAAATACCTTTTGCTCTAAAGAATTATAAAACTGATATCCAATTGTTTACTTAGGATATCTTATAAACAGACATTTATTAGATTTCACTTCAAGCTTGTTTGATTGAATCCGCTTCAAATAAGCCAGACAACCTCAAACTTTCATATGAGAAAGATAGGCTTTTTATTAGTCCATACCTCATATGGAGCATGTTTAACTACCTTTGAAGAGACTCTATTTGTCACATAAATAGCCTTCTTAAGTGTATAACCCAAAAGGATTTTGGTAGATCTGCTAAGCCCATCATCGACCTTACCATGTTTAACAAGGCTCAGTTTCTCCTTTTAACCACATCATTATGTTATGGTGTATAAGTTAGAATCCATTGAGATACTATCCGGTCGAGATAAGTTAGAAATTTTTCGTTTAAGTATTCACCACCTCGATTTTATCAAAGTGTTTTAATATTTCTATTGAATTACTTCTCTACTTCGTGTCTAAATTGTTTGAACATTTCAAATGCTTCAGACGTGTATCTCATTAGATACATATACCATATCGTGAATAATCATTAATAAAAGTAATGAAGTACACAAAACCACCTCTAGTATGAATGGACATCGAACTATATACATCATAATGAATTAGGTCTAGTAACCCATTTTTTCGATCACCTTTTCCTTTAAAAGGTAATTTAGTCTTCTTGTCTAACAAGCAATATTAACATGTGTCATATGATTCATAGTCAAATGACCCTAGGTTACCATTCTTCTATAGACCAAGTAGATAATGTTATAAGTAAGATGATTTTATCTCGTTTTTTGTCTTTTACTGTCATTGATATTTAAAATTTAATTGGACATATCTAATATGTAAATTCCATTACACAATGCAGCAGTACCATTCAACATTTCATTCAACGTAATTGAATAACCATTGCCTAAAAAAGTTAAATGAAATCCCTCTTTTATTAAGGCATGAAATATATACAATGTTTTTAGTTAAAACAGGTACATAATAACAATTTTCCAAAACTAACCCTATCCCTCTAGGAAGATACAAACATATGTCCATTTCCCACACGTAGGTCCATCTTTCCCTTCTTAAGTAGTCTACTATCCTTGAGACCTGCATATCAACACATATGTGTGAGCAACATCCGGTATCTAATACCCAAATGTTATCATCAAAAATATTATTAACTTTAATGATAAATATCGTACCTGAGGTAGATGGTTGAGCATCTAATGCCTTCTTCTGCTTCAGTGACTATAGATAAGCTTTGCAATTCCTTTTACAATGTCCTTCCTTGTTGCTATGGAAGTATATCCCTTTTGGTGTTGTCTCCTTTGACTTCTTCTTGGCTACACCTCCTACTGACTTATTCTTCTTATTTTGGTTCTTTTGAGAACTAAAAGGAGAGTACACCAAAATCACAGCCTTATTATCTTTCTTAACATTCTGCTCAGTTGTTTTGAGCATATTAATCAGCTCAAGTATCATTATGGATATTTGGTTCATCTAATAATTAAGCACAAACTGTGAATAACTATTGGCCAAACTAGTCAGAATTAAATCTATACTTAATTCATGAGACATTATGAATCCTAAACTGGCCAATCTCTCAATGTATCCATTCATCTTCAGCGTATATTACACTGGATATGATCCCTCAACCATCTTAGAACGAAAAAACAACTATGATGTTTTGAGCCTTTCAGACCGAGCTTGCTCATCAAATAGTTGCCTCAGATGGTAGACTATGGTATGAGCATCCATAGCCTCATGTTGCTTTTGCAGTTCTAGTGACATAGAGACTAACATTATTGATACAACCAGCCTTCGCAATGGAGTTCCACGCCTTACACTTCAACCTGACAAGCTACACATGCCAAGTGGTCCAATTACAACGCAGCAAGTTTCAAGGCTTAAATAAGCAATGCAAGCTTTTGTTCAAGCCCAAATCACAAGTCAAGTACATGAGGAGGCCGAAACATCTACAGAGGAACACCAAGGCACACCTAAGCTTGTGACTTTATTAGAGGAGGCGTTGGAAGAGGCTAGCACTTAGCCATTTATGCCCATTTTTGATAATTTAGGCTTATTATTTATTATCTCTTATTTTAGGCTCGAGGACTTATTTATGGACTATTATTTTAGTTAGTAGCATATGCTTTATTTGTCTGGATTATTTTGAGACTTATTTATTTTAATGTGTTTATCCCATTCCTAAAAGAACTTGGATTCGATTATGTTCAATGGCCTAAACGATCCTAGATTTGTTAGGATTAGCCTATTTTCATTAAATCGGCTTGCAAACCCATTCCTATTAGAGTTAGGACTTGGTCAAGATATTTATACCTTATTATACCTTTGAAACCCTAGATTTGAATGATCAATAAAAGTTTCAAAATTGAGTTCTTCAAGGGAGGCGTGATTGTCTTCATTGTTACTTCAAGAAATTGATTTGCATCAATAAGTAAGTACTTGCAATGTAAATTGATTTCTGATATCTTTAGGATTGGGTCTCAAACTTCTGATTTGGGGTTTGATCTAGCATGTTCTTCGAATAGAATGATTAGGGTTTTGATTCAATAGGATTAGGGGGTTTCAAGAACCTTGTTTTCTTGGGGTTTTCCGTATCAATTATGCAGCTAGCCAACTCACTATCATCTAGTAGCTTCTTATAAGCTTTCTGATATTCAGTAGACACATCAACAGTAGGGGGATTGTGAAGTGGTTCATCTAGGACATATCCTAATTTTTGGGGTTTGAGAACAATTCTCAAATTTTGTAGCCAATCTAAGAAGTTAGGTCCCTTGAGTTTGTTGGACTCTAACAAGGAGTGTAAGTTCACTCTAGATGACATCGTAGTCATATAATAACCTAGAAGAATGAGAGAAAGTGTTAGAATGTACATTAATGCATATCGATAAGGACTTTAATCACATACATTATATGTATCATTATTCTTACTCAAATCCATAGCCCTCACTATGAATTTGAGAAAACTTAAAGGGTCAATATCCGATATGACCAAGAATGACCTTGGGTTTTCCAATAAGCCACCTTAGGTCAATCAGTTGGTATCATTCATACCAATTGCATTCAGTTATGCAACTATCGAATTGTGTCATCAACTGTTGATTTAACACATTCATTGGGTTATCAAGTCTTGTTTTGTATACATCCTATGTATATAACCCAACTTTGCCTCTATCCATGTTAACCTTGGGTTTTTCCAATAAATCAAGACTTCTAGTTAGGACCAACCCATTAATTTGAAAATCTAATTTCCATGGTTTGAACATATTCGTGTAAAGCAAGCTTGGGTTTGCCCAACAACCCAACTCTAAAAAGAACTCTAGTTTTGGCTATATCAATGGAAGTTGTAAGTCTTAATATTTAGTTTAGGGTTTTATACTTTGGTCTCATCACTACTTGGATGATTTTGAATATGTATATCACATATATACATTCAGATTATAGACAACTCAATTTAATTGAACCTATATCCATAACTACCCTTCAAATGCATATAATGCATGTATCATACAAAGGAAGTTTAATTTAGGTTGTGACTTGACTATGTACCCAAAGTTCATGATTTGATTCAACCCTTGAACCTAAACGGGTACTAGTGTTAGACTTAGCTAATCAGAATTATAAATGTGATTTGATTAGGAACCCTAAAATTCAATTATTTTGATGTCCAGATTAAACACTTTAATCCTAGTTTATATGCTTTTATTTAGTCACACTAGAAATGCTATGTTCTACTTGGATTAATTCTAAATTAATTCCTAGGGTTTCCAAAATTTCCATACATCAATTAGTCAAACATAATATCCCTAGGTCATCTTAAATTTATCCAACCAATTTTAACACATGTCAAAATTATTTTGACAGCCAAAATCTTTAAGAAGCCAAAATCTTTAAGATAAATAAGTTAACAAGGGACCAATTCGATGTTCGGAAAACTTTCAGAACCCTAATTTCAAGAACATGCATTAAGCATATTATTTTCATCAAAATAATACATTTCTTATCACATAAGAACCTTATTTAGGTCTCGTAACTGAAATATATATATTATAAGTCATTAAGTAAGTCAACTCCAACTTTTAAAAAGTTGACCAATGTTGACTTTGACTTTATTTATTAATTGAATCAAATTCAATTAATTCTGGAAAATTTCCAAAGTCTTATACACATCCCAACTGTGCTTAATAAAATATTATAGAAACTAATTCCTAGGATTTATTTATTAAAAAATTGGAATAAGCCCGCACATCACGTATGTAATGCACTTGTCATGTTACTTCTAACACTAGTCAAACATTACATCATGCATGCATAACTTATTCACTTTAACAAGTGTCATGCATCTCACACACGTGGCAACATCTCATCTTGCATGTGCATGCATAAAGTTTATTAAAAAATTTTTTATAAAAATTAAAATGAAATTTACATGTATGTATGTTCATCATATTTCCATAACTTTATACACACATTAAGCTGAAACTAAATTCATAATAAAATAGTAAATGAAATTCAATTGTATTTCCTTTTTATAAAAACATGAAATAACATATTATAAAAAAAAATTTGAAAAAATAAAAACAATTTTTCTAGAATTATTACTAAATTTTCAAAGTCAGCACATGCATTCAGTTTTCTAGAAATTCCCAGAAATCAACATATGAATAGTTTGGATATTAATTCGAAATAAAATAGCAAATGATATTCAATTGCAATTTTCGTTGACAGAAGCATAACAAAACATCTTATAAACTTTTATAAGAAAGAAAAACAAAAAAAAATTCTACAGTTTACATGAATTAGTCCAAATCAACATGTATGTCAATCACAACCTAGCAAACACTTTGCACATGTTCAATACATCATCTATTACATGCATAACCTTCTTCTGATAACACTATTGGGTTAGCCATGGTTGTATGCATCACATGCAAGTGAATGTAGCTGAAGTATTAGAATCAAGATTTCGACACCATCACAACCCAAAAACTACAAAATCTAACATGCGTGCACGGATATGTATAGAACATAAAATATAAAACCTTTTTACCTTAGGTTTCTCCTCCTTTCTGATTTCTTCTCCTTGTTTAAGTTGTTACAAAAATGAAACCCTTCCTTGATCACCCAAGAACATGTAAAGATTAAGAAACAATGTATAAGGGTGATGTGAGCACCATACTAGATGAGTTCTAGTAGATGCTCAAGATGACAGAAGATGGATCAAGAATCTTATTGCATACACTTTAATTCATGCAACTCCTGCATAAGTTACAAGAACAAGACTCTTGATTCCTCTCTCTCAGTCTAAAACTCTTCTAGAGCCCTTATCCTCTCACTTGAGTGTGTAAGAAGTGTGAAAACGTCGTGTACATAAGCGAAGAACTAGCTTATGTACCCTTTCGTGTGCTATGTCATGATCATGGCCAACAAGGTCACAATCATGGCCTATAAGTCATGATTATGGCCTGGTCAAATTTGGATATACATACTACGTTTTTCATCCGATATTTTATGCGTGTGACCCTTAGGTTACCGTTTATTTTTGTGCACTTGAATTAACTCTTAATTCAATCAAACCATGAAGGGTTTCGTGATGCCAACCTAAGTGGATTAACATATGAAATCTTCTATAGTTAGTTATCCAAATTATGAACCTTTCATTAAATAATTACCGTGCAATTCATTCTTTCACCATACTATAACCAACTTGGTTGGAAGTATGGGCTTTGTGTCAACTCCCACTAGATTGACTACTTGACATCTAGTCCAAGTGATGTTAGTTCTTTTCTTGGGATCTCATTACCCTATGTGCCATTAAAGACTCTCTTTATGTCACATAATTGCTTTAGCTAGAGACTCCTAAGTAATGACCTCGACAAGAGGCCGTGGGTATCATTTCCTTCTATTAGGAGTGATGAATCCTTTATTGTCTGCCCAATTACCTTCAAATACAAATAGCTATACCTAATGACCACCCTAAGGGAGACCTCATCTTCAGGTAACAAGGAATGATATCAAATCACAGGATTCATATCTAAGATATCCTTAAGTACCTTAAGTCTAAGGATATTTGCACCATTACTATAATGAGATTAATCATTTACATTCAACAGATCAACCATATGATAATTTCATAGTGGGTTATCTGATGTACTTACCACTCATAGTAAGCGTCCACATATTAACTCTAAACAACTTATGCTTACAGTTTGTGAGATCCACTATATAGCACCCCACTTCCACCAAACACGTATCCATACATCCTGAGGACATTCGAACACACACCTTGTGAAAGCGGTGCACTAGAGCATTTAAACAGAAGTCATTTTAAATTTGTTCTCAACCATACATCTATCGAATCATACCAATATCTTATATACCTACTCATGTAATACAGTGTGGATCTAATATATCTTTGTTGGTAAGAATAACTTAAGTCAATGGCCCTATGCTCTCAATAACTTCATATGAACCCATACAATTCGAGCTTAGCTACCCTCTTTAACAAACTTTAGGACACCTTGTCGAGGTGGTACTTTCATAAACACTTTATCTATCACTTTATATTTCATATCTTCAGTGCTGATCCACCTAACTCTTTTATCTTTCTTGAATCACTTAATTTCTAATATAGTTCAATTTCACTAATCAATAACATCTCAAATCAATTCTAGCCTTCAACCATTTTAGGCCTTATTCATCCCAATATAAAGGCAAACTACTCATTCTGTTGTATAACACCTCATACAATTTCAATTTTAACCTCTCAATTATACAGTGTATGGTCATACTAAGACTACATTGACAATGATTGTTACGATCAAATTCAATCAGAACTGCATATTAATCGCATGTTCCTAGGAACTCCAAAATATAAGCTCTAAGTATATTTCCAATAGTTAAAACTGTTGGAAGCTCAATCATTCAGTTACACATCTGGTCACTTTCTTCTTCATTCTCAGTCACTAAATACTGCTTTAGCGTATTCTTACTAGGATGTATAGAATAAGTCGCTATTTATGCTTTCTCTAATAATCTTTTTGCCTAATCATTGGTATCAGGTGCACATATTTTTACTACAATTACAAAGTATCATTTTTCCTATTCAAACACAAATTTGGATTTATTTTCAATTTCTTAATAAGATTCAAAATTTCCTTAATAACATTCACAATTTCTGAATCCTCACTTTGGGCTTTTCTAATCCTTATATGCAAACTGATCTTAAATTTTATATCGCTAATAACATTTCATTTTGCCCCTAATTCAACTCAACATTCTATATTCTTTATTGCACTTAGTTTAGTAACCTCAATATCTGAATTTGTACCATTATGCTATTGGATTTTTAGCTCAATGCTTCAGATTACAACAGTAGCTTTACTGGGTACTACTCATTTGTACAATCAAAACCTTTCAGTAACTCTATCTATTTTCTCAGTCTTGTATTCAGTTCTTTCAAACTCAATAATTAACTCAAACTTTAATGATATATATATATATATATATATAAATACACCCAAAATGTTTCATTGTACATATAATATCTCCAAGTTCTCGAAACAATTACTATTGCAGCAATTTCTAAATCATGTATCAAATAATCAACTCATGAAACTTTAATTGTCTCGATGCATACAAAATCACCTTATTATATTTTATTGGATTATATCCTAATCTTTGGTGTGAAATACCGTTATATCCTACAAAATCTCCAATTCCAAATGGAATAACTAACATCAATGTTGTAATCAATTGGTGTTTTAATTCCTCAAAATTCTTTTTACATTCACGGCTCTATCTGAATGACACGTTTTTCCTCAGAAGTTTCTCACTTCTTCATTACCTCTACTTTCTTTGGGTCTACCAATATGCCATGTTCAGATACTACATAAAGCAACATATTACTTAATTAAGCTGAGATTCACTCTTGTTGGACTTGGCATATAATTCTTTTCCTTCATGATAAGTAAGGCTAAACTCATGTGTTCAAAGTATTCCTTTCATCTTTTCGGATACAATCAAAATATCTTCTATGATCACAGTCACTAATTGATCCAAGAAAAGTTGGAACATTTTATTCTTCATTTCCATAAAACGGATGTGGGAAATTGTCAACCTAATTAGGTAATTCAATTAACTCAAATTATCAATAACTATTTCTCGAAATTCTTAGGTAATTGATTCCTCAAAATAGGTAATGATATCACCTATTTTTCTCAGTCTCCCTATTTACTTCTTTTCTCGAATTATTTTCTCCATTCATTCAGTTTCCTCTAATTTCTCATTGACTTATTCTAATTTTTTCTTATACATACTAATTTCTCCACACATTTCAATTTATTTATAAGTCTCAATTTTCTAAATATAATCATCAAAATCTAGTTTATATCTTTTAGATAAATGAATATAGAGTACATTATGGATCCGAGTTCCTTTATCAATAGTAATCATATTACCTCCAATTCAAGAATCCAATAACGTAGTTAGATACTTTACATCAAATAGAATGCATGCACTCTTAGTAGCATATTCGACTTCTTATGCCTGAGCCTCAATTAGAAATGGAACTCTAATATTCTCTTCTAATTCATTCAATATTCATTCATTCTTAAAAGTAAACCATCTGGTTTACTTAAACTAATTGGATGAAAGTCTTCTTTGAAAGAAGATTTCATGCTACTATCATCTATACTGTTCACATAATCTTTATCAATCAACTATACAGTCGTTCTTAATGTCTCAATAAAATCGATTTCAACTATTCATAACATCTCAATAAGATCAATTCTATCATGCTTTACATGGTCAGAATACTCTTTATAATAAAGCTCTTTGAAGTAATAGGCACATCAATTTACTTTTATACTTTGGTACTTATCTTCAAGACCATTACATCTTATCTAGAGATGTATTTCTGACAATTCACCAATCAATAACTTGTGCTAAGGATACCTCAATCTCAATTGATTTTGGATAACAATTCTCCTTTTGTGCCTATCCACGATCATAAGGACTATGCCATAATTGTGCCTTTCTTTTTTTTCCTTGAATCCATCACATATAGTAACATCATTTATACTCTCAATCTATCCCCAATTGATCATCATAAATGCTTTCATACATTACTATGACTCATCTTAAAATTTGAACTATGGGGACTAAAAACTTAAAAGCATTCAATATTTCATGGGTCTCTTCCTATCCCATATCCAAGTATATGATACATATGTGCTTCATGACATCATTTGTCAAGGTAATCACATTATCCAACATACAATCACAATAACAATTCAACTTAAACTAGGGGACTTTTACTTATCTCGTTATCATTCATCTCATCTTCCAAGTGACATCTTACATATATATATTATCAATCAGTTTAGAATCATAAAGGCATAACCATTATGAAATTCTAATCTTAACTCTACTGACATATTCTTATTTCAAATCATAACTCTTATCACATTAATCAAATAACCATTTTGAATCTAAGTTCATCTTCTTAAGGTCGTAATAAATTTTTGATTTTCATTTCAGTTTGCTTGCACACTATAGATCTTGCAATTTATACTTATATCTCTACTTTCCTTAATTAATCTACACAATGTATTCACATTTATGTTACGTACAAGGGCATGACACCACAATACAATATTGATATCGTATTCAATAATACATTCACTACTATAAGGGCATTGAATCTTTATCTATCATATCTAACCATATACTATTGCTCATTTCTAAATACCCACAAACTTCCATTTTCCAACATTTTGGAAAATCATTATTCCTCTCACTATTTCTATCAGCTCAATTCTTAACAATGCTCACACGTATAACTTACGTAAATGCGACTCAGACTGGGGATCAATTGTTACTAACTATTATGATATGTCTAAAATGCATGTAACTTGACATATATTTCGAAAACCACCTATGTAAGACACTAAGCCTGGTCTCTAATACCAACTATGTAGCACTCCACTTCCACTACCATCTTGAGGACAATTGAACACACACCCTACGAAAGCGGTGTGCTAGAGTAGTCAAACAGAACTTATTGCAGATTTTTTTTCAACCATCATATGCATTTTTCAAAAAACCAATAATCATTAATGGCCTATTTTATTTATAATAATTTCAATCATAATTATTACAAACAATATGCACATTGCAGAATTTCAATAATCATTTGGGACCTTTTCAAATTTGAAACATTTTTAGATATAAAGTCATTACTCATCAGAATTATTCACATACAATGGTACAATATTTACAAAATACATTCTTTAAGACAAAAATAATAGAAAAACATATGTAGATGCCAATTGATCCTGACCTCTATCTCTTACTCAAAAGCAGCAGTAGACTCTAGTTGATTTGACTGGGTGTCTCCTTTGAGCCTGAAAAATATGTTGCAAATTGGGGTGAGTTTTATGAACTTAGTTGAGTAACCATCCTTGATGGTTTACTCTTGTTATGCAACATAACAATTCATGTTATCAAATAATTCACGTCATCTCGATTATCATGTGATATCATCAAACACTTTGTTTGTAATTGTCATATTTCAAAAACCATATAATTAATCATTTCATCGCGATCATGCCATACATGTTCATTGATAAGTATTCACACATTTCACATAATAAAAAAAATCCTCAAAAATTTGCAACCATTCAATTTATTCATATCACATGTGTTTGCAATGTTTGTAAGACTTGAATTCATTTATTACATTGTTATGACCGACTACCTTTTTCACTATCCTGTATCCCCGGTGGATACCAGGCTCTATTATACTATCCCTTATCTAATAGGGATACAGGGCTCTTTATACATTGAGCCTTAGGTTCTTACCAGAAATATCGGAGCTTTAAGCTCATTCTCACTGGCGACTCTGATCACAACTGCCTTTCTATTTCAGGCATTCATGGAATAAATGGATTTCACATATTCAATCACTATGCTCAATCCAATGCATTCGTGTTCACTTTTTCATTCACATTAATCATCGGATTTAGTCTGACATTCAACATATAAGTTGAGATCACATTTATTCAATTACATTAACAATTAAGGAGAACTTCCAATGTATTATTCATGTATCAAATGCCTCGGACATTTTATCTCCAAAAATTAGTACACATACATCATATGTCAAATCAATTTAGAATTAAACAAACAATCAAGGTAATCCATCTTAAGTTACTCACAGTGCACTCTAGATTAGCATAAGCTTCCATGATCCGAAAATGACCGGATGTTGTCATTCTGTCCTATATAACAACATTATGCAATACATATATTGTACACATATTATTAATTTCACAATCACATAAACATTTCATTATACACATATATGTATGTGTGAGGTATAATGCATGCTCATATTGACAATCTCGGGTATATTTCCTTTATTCACATCTCATAATCAATTATCATATTTCAATCATTCTTTAATATCTGATGTACTTTAGTTGCTTTACTCATCTCATTCATCATTTGCTAGGTTCCCTTAAGATCTCATTCAAGTCTAATTACTTCATATGGAAGCACCTTAGCATTGATTGGTTTAAACTTCACTCAAAAGACCACTTTTTTTCTCTTTAGGTCTGTCCAGGTTCATGGTTTCCCTTCCACGATCATGATAGAAACATTTTCCAGTTTACTCTAAATAAAAATAAGCCCATTTGAATATCTAAAGACCAAGTTATGGCCAAAATACAGATGCATGTTCAGTGAAAACACTCCATCTAACATATTCCAACACACTTCATCATCATTTTCATCCTAGTTCATCTCTTTTTCTTAGTCTATCATCTAGCTTAATTACTCATCATTTTGCCATCATTCTTAATTTCATTTCAGCTCAATATCATACATAAAAATCCATGATCTATGTTTGATTATTAACCCAAAAACAGGACATATCAAATTCATTTAAAAAAACCCATTTTTCTGCCTTTTTTTCAACCTCATTTTAAGACTCATTCTAACTCTAAATTATCTCTACATCAATTTATAAACCATTAATCATCCTACACATAAAAGCTAGACATGAACATACCCAGGTTTTCTCATTCACATTCCAACATGTATATGACACCATCTTATGATCATATATACTATAACCATCATCACACATGCTTCATTCAACAAATCAAGAAGAACAAAGCTTTCTACTTACATGTTTAACTTAAAAGTCTTCAAATCACACTTAACCCTAACTTCTCCACACCACACTATCATCATCATTTATGAGGGACATATTAGGTTTTCTTAAGATATGAAGAAGGAGATAGAATATTCTTGAAGAAACAATGTGAAGGAATTGAACAAAATAAATGTGATGAGGTGGGTGAGAAAATGTCATGAGATAAAGAACAAGAATGAAGAAAAAAATGAAGAAGATAAGAAAGGAGAGCATTTAGCCACAGGTGAGAAAAAAATGAACATTAGTTTTGTAAGGGTGAGTTATGAGAGTGAGGTGTGTGGCATGGGTCACTTGCCAGATGTAACCACCTTATGGTCCCACATGGTCAACTTTAATAACTAGTCCATTTTGTCTCCAATTTCTAATCCAATTGTCTCCCAATTTTTATTGACACTTTCCATTAAATCCCAATATCATTCATAAAAATTTTCACTAACATCTAACACTTATTTCTACTACTATTCATCAATTGTCTCGCCACTTGGAATTTTTCCTGTCAGCCCCCTGAAAATTTTTTCCATTAGCTTAAGCAAAATAGCTTATGGAATAAATGCATTGAGAGGAAATTAAGGGCATTTTCGGTATATAGCTTAAGAACCAAGGGTAAAGTGGACTTTTGGGAAAGGTATGGTGGACTTGTTCTTAG
>JANZXR010000005.1:16716120-16741151 GCA_027575705.1 Erythroxylum echinodendron | reverse complement strand
GATGTGTAATTTGATTTGTAATAACTCTGACTGTGTTTTAAAATGGAAACAGTGAAATTGAATTCCTCGGTATGATTATGTTATTTTAAATATTTGGATAATGAAATGTGTATGTGCATGTTCTACTTGATGAATTTGCCAACTGTTGTTAGTTTTAGAATAGCACGTCAGAGTTAGAAGGATTGCATGTGAAAAACACAGACGAAAGGAATCGTCTTTGCTAACGTCAGAACACAGAGGTAAGGAGGAATAGAGAGGAAGAATATCGTACGTGCTGACGTCAGAACACAGAGGCAAGGAGGAATAGAGAGGAAGAGTATCGTCTATGTTGACGTCAGAACACAGAGGCAAGGAGGAATAGAGAGGAAGAGTATCGTCTGTGCTGACGTCAGAATATAGAAGCAAGGAGGAATAGAGAGGAAGAGTATCATCTGTGCTGACATCAGAACACAGAGGCAAGGAGGAATAGAGAGGAGAAGTATCGTCTGTGCTGACGTCAGAAGACAGAGGCAAGGAGGAATAGAGAGGAGAAGTATCGTCTGTGCTAACATCAGAATACAGAGGCAAAGAGGAATAGAGAGGAGAAGTATCATCTGTGCTAACATCAGAATACAGAGGCAAGGAGGAATATAGAGGAGAAGTATCATCTGTGATGACGTCAGAACACAAAGGACACATCATCACTCAGAGGATAGAACACAGAGGATAGACCACAAACGATAAGTGGTCAACACAGAAGATAAAAGCCAACTACAGAGGATAGAACACAGAGGATGGACCACAGAAAATAAGTGGTCAACACAAAAGATAAAAGTCAACTACAGAGGATAGAGCATAGAGGATAAAACACAGACCATAGGCCAAGGATAATAAGAAAGAGTTAAGAAGTTATGTTGGTTGAAGAATTTCATCTATATTACTGTTCACAGACTTTGTCTGTGTTACTGTTCACAGACTTCCTTTGTGTTACTGTTCATGAGTATCGTCTGTATTACTGCTCACAGACTTCCTCTGTGTTATTGTTCACGAATATCGTCTGGGTTACTGTTCATGGTTTATCTTCTGTCCTATTTTTGACCATTCAGAAGTTAAAATTGGCCTTCAAGGTCTTCATAAAAGTTGTAGCTATTGAAGTCCTCTTTCAAAGTATCCAAAGAAACCTTACATACGATGCCTAAAGAAAAAATTATGTTAATAGCCCCGAAGCTTGTACATATGTAAAGTGTGGACTCACCAATGCTATTCCTTGAGGTATTCAGGTTAAAATGGATAAATGGACTAGTCAACTATCATTATATTAGTCGACTATTTGAAGAGCGGAGCTGAGCTTAGAAAGGAGAGTTTTGAATGCAAGTATAGTTGATAAATGTGTGTTATCCGGATACGATTGCCGGGCTCCGGAAGCGGGGTTTGACAAAAGAAATTTAAAAACAAAGTGAAGCCATAAACTCAAGAAGATAATTTATGCAACTAAAAGGAAGAACGTGAAGTTTTAACCACCAAAATGAAGATCAAACTAAGAACACAAGAAGATTAAGGCTTATCAAGATCATTTTACATTTTGTACTATTAATTGTAATCTTAATTTTTTAATTTGAAAATCAAAAGGCTTGCCATACATAAACATATCATTTCACTTTATTAGATGAGCCTTCTCATTCATCAAGACACACTGAATCCTTTGGTTTTAATAGAAAAGCCTCTTGATCTTTCAAACACTCTTTCGGAAACATTTTTGGAAAATGTTTAAATCATAATTGAATTAAAAAAAGTTAAGTTTGAGCAATTTAAATTGTTAAAATAATGTTTTTATAGAGATTGGTCGACCTGATATAGATTAATAGTTGATCAATGTAGGTTAAAGTTATTAAATTTGATATATCTAGTTTTTTAATAACATTAGTTAATGTTTTAGTTAAACAATATATTGCATTGGTTGACAAATATATCTATTTGTTGACTAGTGTCTATTGATTGCAAAACCAATTGACTAGTTTTAAGCTCAAAATTGTAAGTATATAGGGTGTAACTTGTAGTAAAGAACATATATCGATCCCTTGGAGATTGTGTTTAGATACTACTTAATTCAGGCTGCTTAGTTTGAGAACTAATTTTAATGAATATAAAGTGAAAAATAAAACTAAATCAAATAACTAACAATAAACAAATGATAAAGAAAAAGTGCAGAAACTTAGAATTCAAGATTTAATAATTAGAGATTAACTTTTTCCTATCTTATCTCCCTCCTACATTGTTAATTGAATTGTGCCTCAACTATGTCCTAATGTATTACTATCCTCTCTCAAGGTGTAATTAATTGTCCCTAGCCAAATTAAATGGAAATGATTAAGCAATCTCTCAATCTATAAAATCAGTCCACCAATTCAACTAGTTATAAAGTTATCCTATAAGTAATCAATTAATTAGCCAAGATATCTCTCTAACTAATCAATTAACTTGATGAATCTAGATTTATAGAGTGCCAATTCCCATTGTACAGCCCTACAAAATTTACACAACTCAATTTCTCAATATATTGCAAGGTATAAGCTCAACATGCATCATTCATTCAAATCAATAAAGTAGGAGCTCAATAAGTAGTTCAAAAGTAATCTCTACAAATAACTCAACCACTTATAATGTCAATAACATCCCCAACAACCGAAAAATCCATTATAAAGATGCCAGAAGAGAAAAAAATGAAATAAGAACTAGATGAAGCAAGCTCCTTTTCTTCTTTACCGAAATCTGGAAAATCTAGAGTTGGTGTGCTGTTTGCCCAATGGAATGGACTTCTTGATTCTCTACCTCTCTTTAGGCTTTAAATATGCTTTTTAGCTCAAGGAGGCAAGTCCTCACAACCCCCCTTTAGCCCTATGGATTTGTTCCCTTATATAGTCACAAAAACCTAAAAATAAGTGAAACCTACATGTCTCTTTAGGTTAGGGATCCCACGATCGTGGGAATTAGCATGAACCCCACGATTGTGGTTCTTATCTTATAACTCCTCCACTTCTCTTCTCCGCTTTTGGTTCTTAGCTTAATCACAAAGGTGGCCACCCTCCATTCCTACATCAAAATGATCAATTCTTACCCTAAATTAACATTAAACATACAAGAACAACCATGAAGAACAAACTAAATAAAAACATACAAAATAAGTCCTAAAACACAACAATAATAACCTATTATGCAAGAAACATAAGCCAAATACTTAGAAAACACATATTAATGCACAATTATCAACTTCCCCATACTTAAATCTTTGCTTGCCCGCAAGCAGAATCTAACACAACTAATAAATTCCATCACTTCATTTTCACAAAGATCAAAACATGCAATCCCTCAAAGTTTGGCCAACTCAAATGTCAAGCTACTACACATATCATAACTACTTTTCATTGGTGTACATAAGCAAACTCAACTTATGACACCATCACTCAAAGATAGGTATAAATGTAAAATGAATCTTCGTAATGGTTTCACTCATTTCTCTCGAGTGTTAATGGTTAGTGTTTCGCTCAAGCTTCTTATAGGAAACTACACTACCATAGGCTTGCTAATTTACCAATTCTCCTTTACAATGATTACATGTATAAATAGATAAAAAAGACTTACTTCAGGTTGTAATGTGGTAAGAGTTAAGGTGGGTCAAATGAGGTAAAGGGTTTAACACAAGCATTCATAAAGTAATAAGTGAATAAAGGGATAACAAAACATATTTTTGAGATACACAAATGCAAATATACTACTACTCTGCACTAATTGATGCTACTAAAATGTTCTTCCTTTTTTTCATATAATTGAAGAAACAATGAACAAAATAGCAACTAAATGCAATGTGATCTAAGAGTATAAGTATCAATCAACTCATCTCGAAAAAAATGTAGCAAAAATGCCAAACTAATGCATCTCTTAATACTCTACTAAGATTGTGAATGGGTAGGCTAATGGGTTTTGAGTTTTAAAATGTGGGGTGTTTTCAAAAAACAAAAGGGTTAAGGCTTAACGAGGGTAGCAATGGACCAAAGGTTAACAGAAAAGGGCTTAGTCGTCTCTATTAAGCATGCATCCAATAGACTTAAATTGATTCAAAACAAGTTCTGAAGGTAATAACTTAAGGAAGCATCACACAAACAAAGAAATAAAATGACTATAGATGGAGTCATATAGGCTCAATCCTCACATTAGCTCAAATGAAAATTCATTATACATCTCTATACTACCTTATTGATCAAATGTCAATTCTGAGTAAGCTTATGCAACCAACTACTTTTCATCACTCAACATGGTTCACTCTCTACTCAAGTAGCCTAATCCGAGTTCAACCATGCATTCAATCTCATTCCAACTAGCATGACATAATCTCATGGCAAAACAAATCAAGATGATTCAAGTGTGGTTTCATTACTAACACAAAACAACATAAAACAACAACCTAATATGCCTAAAACATGCATCCTAATTAACAAAATGCAAATAATGACTAAGACAAACTAAAACAATGTAATTGACAAAGCAATTGTCACCTCCTCACATTTAGACAACACATTGTCCTTAATGTGACAAGGCAACCATAAAAGGAAACTAAAACAAAAAACACAACATGAAACAAACAAGCAATTAATAACTAACAAAGTAAATAAAACAACGTAAAAAGTAAAGGGTAAGAAAGCTTCATAGCGATTGTGGTGGCGAAGGCATAGGGAAAAGGACTTTAATGTTCTTCATCTAGATGAACTTGAGGAATTTCTTTTAATGTACTGCTTCTCTTTATGCACTTGTCTCATTTTGGTGTTGATCTTATTAATTTGTAGTGTCATTTGTTGATGGTTTTTAGCCATTTGGTTGAGGATTTGCCAGAACTTATCGACATCTTCTGTTACAGTTGGTTCGTCTTCAACTGCTTCTTCTTTGAGCTCTGTGGGTGCATGAGAGGAGGATAATTGAGAAGTAGATGCATCCTTGCCCTTCCTATTCTTAACAGTAGTGTGCGTCTAAGGATTTTGGAACTCTATAGAATGGGCTCCAAAATTTCAGAGCATCTCAAATAAGGTACATCAAACTTATTAGGTCTAACTGTGCATATACTATCCATATCAAGATTGTAATGCAAAGCCAAAGCAGTAACAATGTAAGCCACGCCAAAATATGAGCTTTTCTTAGTAATGCAACCTATAATAGATGGAAAAATGTGATAAGGAGTATTCACTTTAATTTTACGATCCATACACCAAAGAAAGAAAAGTTCCTTAGTCAAATACTTGTTGCTTTCAGTTTTGTTAAAAACAATTACGCATATAAACTTGTAAAGAAGTAAGTGGTCGGTGCTATAAATCAAAGTGTTGGATGCATTCCTAGAGTCAAAAGTGTTTTCACCCGTAAGGATCTTCCAATAATCATCCATGTAAAAATCATTATGGTCATCCAAAACTTTAGTGTTAGACAATTCAAAGAGCACACGAATGACAGTATAATCTAGCTTATATGCATGGCCACCTATCTTAAACCAGAATGTGTCCATTTTAGTATTGTATCACACAATGGTGAAAATTTATATAGTCATCATAGGATATATCGATACATCACATTGAATTGAAAAACCCCAACCAATATTTGTAGCCAATCTTTCAATGTTACGTTTTAGTCCTAGAGTTTCTAATAGGTCAAAATCAAAGTACCTAGGAGGCAATAATTCTCTATCCTTAAAGTCCCGAAATCTCATACCTTCTTCTTATGAAAAAAAGGAAAAGGGGCACAAAACATGGCCTCCGTATCATGTTTACCTTCTCTAGAGACTTGAAGGCACCGTTGGTTGGTTGTTTCACGGGCAACAAGCTTCTTTGGAGCCATTTAAGGAGGAAAATCCTACAAAAAGATTCAAAGGAGAGGTTAGCATGTTTTAGAGAGAGAAAGAGAGAAAAACTTACCAAATCTATGGATTTTTTAGTGGGTAATGTGAAGTAAGTGTTAAAGGAGTGAATAATGATGGAAAAAGTGGAGAAAATACCAAGATTTGGGGGAAAGATGAAGGATTTGTGAGTTTTGGGTGAGTGGGTGTCGGTTTTAGAGTGAGAGAATGTGAGAAGATGAAGAAAGAAGAAAGAAGGAGGGATTTTTAAAAATCCTTCAGCTGGGGATCCCACGATCGTGGGAATCCCTATTGTAGCACCCCACTACCACCTGACACATACCTATACATCTATCAAATGGTCGAGCACATACCCAATGGAAGCGGTGTCCTAACTATATCACTTTCACTTATCTCATGGCATTATAATTTAAAAACACGAATAACACAATGACTACAGATCAATTCCTCATTTCATTTTATAAACAAAATGTACATTGTATCATTACAACATCATCCATATATGTACAATGTCAAAGACTTATCAGAGTCTAGAGCTCTATGTATAGAATATGCTGCATAAATGAGGAATTAAACAAAAATGTTATCTAAATCCTTTAGTCCAGCTGCCCAACCTTTGAGTCATTTCTTCCATCCCAAAAGTAGTACTAAGCTTCTTCTAGAATGTCTTAGTATCTAAGTCGCCTCTCTCGTATTTGAAAAGCCAACGTTGTAATTTTGGTAAGTTTTGCAAACTCAGTGAGACAATTATCCTCGATGGTTTACTCGTATCACATAACACAACAACTCATATAATTGCATAGTGCACATCATTTCATTTATTATCAAGTAGCATCTCAAAATACTTTGTTCACAATTTTCACATTTCTCATTCAACATAATTCAATAATACATTGCAATCATTCAAAACATACATATCAAATATATATGCAATGCTCATGAGACTCACATTCAGTTATTATGTTATTATGACCAAATGCCTTTTTCATTATCCCATATCCATTGTGGATATCGGGATCATTAATAACTGTCCCTTATTTGTTGGGGATACATGGCTCATTAGACATAGTGAGCTAGAGGCTCTTACCACATTTTGAGCTTTAAGCTCTTTTTCACTGGCGACTCTGGTCACAACTGCCTTTATGTTATCATGTATTCATATAATGAAATGCATCATATGTATTCAGTCAATCAGTTGTGCTCAATCTTACACATTCATATTCACTATCATAAACTCATTCACATTTATCATTGGACCTTGGTTCGACAATCAGGATTTAAGTTGAGAATCACTTATTCAGTCAAATTTACATTTAAGGAGCACTTCCATTATGTTTTACATGCATCAAACGCCTCGAGTATTTAATGTCTAGAATTAACACATTTACAGTTATCATAATAATTTAATACAGAATTTAAAACAAACTGTTAATCATGTGAGACCATCTAGGTTACTCACAGTTTGCTCCAAATAGCTTATTGCCTCGACATCTTGGCAATGTCTGGATGTGGTCGGTCTAATTGCTCTTTTATATCATGCAAACATACACATTTACACGTCACTAATTTTCACATTCACATGAATACTCAATCATATACACATGTATATGTGTTATGTATATTGTATGTTCAATGACAATTCCGGGTATATTTCCATAATACACATCTAATAATCAATTTGCATCATCTTTCAATCATTATTTAATACCTAATACACTTTACTCACTTTATTCACCTCATTCATCATCAACTAGGTTCATTGAAGATGACATTCAAGCCTAAATACATCATATGGAAGCACCATAGCATTAATGGATTCAAACATCACTCAAAAGATAACCCTTTTTCTTCATAGGTCTACCCACAATCGTGGTATCCCTACCACGATCATGACAGAAACTTCTGGGACTGGCCACGATCGTGGTGGTCCTGCCATGATCGTAACAAAAATATTTTTTGGTCAAGCCACGATCGTGGGATAAGGGCCACAATCATGATAGAAACTTATTTTTGTCAAGTCACCCCACGATTGTGCCATGCATTTTCTTCCTTCATCCACAAGAATTTAACACATCTCCTATCATCAACTTCACTCAAAATTTTTTAGAATTCTCCTTTTCTATTACAACATCATTTCATACTAATTCAATTACCACATTGATTGCATTAAACTCTTGAACCTCTACTTATTTGATTCACCATCTCTAACTTAATCTTATCATTCATGAAATCTTATCTCTTTCCATAATATATCTCACTCATAATGCATCAAACAATTCATTTTCAAAACTCATCATTTCTAATTCATAACCTCTTCATTTCTGCCACAATTACCAATGTAAAACATTCACAAAACAAGTCACACAAGGTCATTAATCATAACCGCAAAAATAGGACATTAACATGTCCTTATATTCATTAATGTTCAACACCCATTCATCTCTTTTGCCACCTTTCATTTTTTATACCTAATTATCATTTCAAGAATATTACTCCAACACCCTTCTTACACCTTAAGTACTCAATCTAATTCATCCACAATGTAGCCTATATTCAAAATTTCTCATATTCTCAAGACAAGAACACAACACATAAATTCATTCATTAATTCCTTACTTTTACTATCACACTAAAAACGGAACCTGAACTCATCTCTTCATTTTTTAGCTTTCAACATGCTTTCAAGCACCATTTTCATTTTTAATCATTTTAAAATCTCCTATAGCATAACTAATAAATTATCACTCATCATAACACAAAAGCAAGATATAACCCTATTTACTTCTTCATCTACGCATCATCATCATATTTCAACTTCCTTTTCATAATCATTCATCTTTTAATCTATCATCATAAATGCTTTTTATTAAGCAACTCATGGACAACATTTACAAAATTTAGAAAATAATCTCTTTATTAATACACCCACGTTAAAGCATATATAAAATTTCATGATCAATCATCAATCTCAAATTACTCATCATAAATGTTTCATTTACAACTACCTATGAAAATTAACAAGCTACTTGATTTACACTTAAGCTTCCTCAAAAGTCACCAAGGAGCCCTAAATCCTCATGTCACACTATCATCATCTTGAAGGTGGAATAGGTTAGGTTTTCTTGTGGCAAATGAAGAAGACAACAAGATGGGAGTAGCAAGTGAAAGATGAGATAAAGCTTCAATGTTGCTAAAGATAAGATGGTTATCGTGAATGGAGATAAAGAAGAACGAAGGAGATGAAGAAGATTACGAAGAGAAGAAGAAAGCAAGATACGAAACAATTAAATGGTCTTTGAAGTTAAAAGAATTGTGGGTTAAGACATGGTTTGGCAAGTGACAACCATTTTCTATAGGTTTTACTTGGTCCTCTTTGTTAACTAGTCCATTTTATCTCCAATTTCTAATTTAATTGTCTCCCAATTTTCATTGCCGATTATCAATAAATCCTAATGTCATTTGCTAATTATTTCCACTATCATCCATTACTTATTTCTATTACTATTTGCCAATTATCTTACCATTTGGTATTTTTCCTAGTCAAAAAATACCCACAATTGTAGAAATTTCCTAAATTTCACCAAAAAATTCTAAATCAATACTTATACTCCCTAAATCAATTTTTAAGACAATTAATCCACAATTCACATTATAATCACATAAAAATCAATTATACCCAGAAAATGTCAATGAATGCAGGTATAATCATTCTAACATGTGCAAAAATAAATATTCACATGTGTGTGTGTATGTTATATTATGCATGAGCATGAAATGCACTTTCTATCTTCTCAATAATATCTCTCATTGATAGCAAGTGTCAAGTGCAATGCAAAATTTACCTAACTCTGCACACTAAAATTTACAATTATACTGAGTCAGGATTGAATACACAGGGAATGTTCAGTTAATTTTTGTAACGAAATTAATTGATGCAAGAAAAACATAAAAAGGGGGGTTTTGGATTTTAAGCAATTTAGAAATTAAAGAACAAGTAAACTATCGGAACAAATTAAAACATACGATCGAAAACTAGAAAAGAGTTTAATATAATTAAGGTCCGTTTTTAGGGTCAATCTCAGCCTAAACACGAACAAACATATTCCATCATCCTAACGTCTTTATAACTCTCTTCAAACTATTGATCTGAGACTAATAGAACGCTCTACTAATCTCAGTTTTCCCTTAAGTCATATTTAATCAAGATACGATCATTAATTAAGCCTAACTACTGAATAAACTAGATACAATCTCTATGTTCAATTTGGCAGTCGCATTACGAATTGGAAAATGATCAATACAGGCAATAACCTCACACGTTTGAGTTATCTAACCTAAGTTATGTTGTTCCTAACGATCACAAACATTAAAGCAACGATTACATATTACATTCAATGTTTTAGCAGTAGGTTCGAAATAAAACAATCAAAATAACATATTAAGATCATTCATTCGAAAACCTAATTCAATCAACACCAACAATACAACAATCTGAAAAGAAATTACAACCTTAAAGTGATAAAAATAGCTTAACCGTGACTTGGCATCGATATTCCTGTTGAACCGGCGCCGAGAAGCTAGCCTTTCATCTCCATCCTCAAGCTCCAACAATTAACGTTAGTAGCCTCCATTTATGTGAAAGAATTTGAAGAAAGATTGATCATCGAATTCCTTCCACAAGCCTTACTATTTTATCTATAGCCACCCTTCTTTTGTTTCTATTGCCCCTCCTTAATCACTGTAGCTTGATGGGACGATTTAATGTTAGTGTTTTTGGTCACTATTCATGCATCTCCTTCTCTGCCACAAGCTTTGTCTTCTCTTCTTCACGCAACTCCTATGCAACTCTTGGTTTTTCCTTTATTGTTTGACTCACTTTCTTCCTTTCTTTTTTAGCTCCCACATTATTTCTAGCTCTCTATTTCACGCCCATCTTTGTTTCTTTTCTCTTCTTTCTTCAGCTATGTTCAAACCAGCTTTTGTGAAGCACTCCAACTTTCACATTTTCTTAACCAACAAACATGGGAGCTTCGGTTCTCACATTCAACCCCCACATTCCTCGTTTTGTTCTCCAAAATGCAACAACCTTTCCACTCTCTTTTTATAATAAAAACTAGCTTCGAAGCATGGAGAGATAGCTTACCAGAATAGATGATCTAGCTCTACCTTCCCTTCAGTCTTCCTCCTTCTTTTAGCTGTAAGTTGTTTAATTTTCCCTTCAGCTCTCCTCCAGTCGACTAATCCTCTCAGCCCTCTTCCTTTTCTTATTTTGTAGCTAGGTTTCCCATTCGGATCATAATGGATAGGTGTAGCATGATCTCCTCTCCAGCTCTCTCCCCAGAAAAATCACATTTTTTTGATATGGAATGTTAGTTAAAATGTGGCAAAATGGACAGCTATCTTGTGATGCATCCAACCCTCCTTTTTTGTCTCTTTCGGTTCACATTTATAGATCCCTTTTGTCTCTTCGATTCATATTTCCAGCCCCTTTTTATCTCACATAACATGTCTTCTTTATACATTAAAAGCTAGGTTAAAATGGAATTGAAGCAAGGTAGTGCCTCACGTGAGTTAATAATCTTGCATAGGATAGCTTACATGGTTTAACGTGAATGAGTGCTTTATAACAATATTTACTCACTTTGCATGGCTATGAAATTTTTTGGATGGTAGTTGAGTCATGTTGACAGCATTTTCTTCATATTCAATGAATAAATAGTGTATGGAAGTAGAGAAGATAGCTTCAATGCACATACTTTCAGGTCACTTTAGCTCTTTTACTTTCGAAATGTACATGAGATCAAAAATGAGCTAAAATGAGTATCCTAAGTATTTCTAAGGCATTAGTCACTAAGTGTAGAAGATAAAATAGATCAACATTTAAACACATATCACTCATGTGCAATATTCTAGGGTTTTAACCCTTAGCATCAGAAAATAGGATGTTACACCTATGCTTCTGACAATCGTGGTTTAAGGCTCTAGAAACTTTCTGAAGAGCCTTCCCATGTTTGTGGGAAACAAACCCATCCCGTGATTGTGGGTTAAGGCTCCATTTCTAAAAACCATTCCCATATTTGTCGGAAATAGACCCATTCCCAAGACCATGAGCACTGTACAGATACCTAATCTTGATTTTCCAACTTTTTAGCCCTCTTCCAAGCTTAGTATGCGTTCCCAACATTTAAGCAATCTACAAACACATTAAAATCACCCAACCAATAAGAAATTTGAAGAGAAAACAAATTAAAACTCAAACAAAACCCAAGCAAACACCAAGAAATTATAGAAAAATTAAACCAAACATAATCAAAACTAAACAAATTAAATTAAAAAGTAATAAAAACAAGTAAAAGAAAGGTAAACGTGCTAAGTTAAGGTCATTAGCTTAACCATTCCATATGCATTCATGAAAGAGTGGAAGAAAAGAAAGAGATGACTTCTCTTTCTTGTGAGTATATCTCTCCATAGTATGGCTTGCATCTATACCCATTGACCTTAAATGCTTCACCCTTATCATTTTTAACTCCAAAGCTCGATGGGGAAACACTTGAAGGATCTTAAAAGGTCCACTCCATCTTGAATTGAGCTTTTTGGGAAATAACCAAAGTCGTGAATTGAATAAAAGCACCAAGTCCCCACTTTTAAACTCCTTTTTAATGTGAGCATTATGCCATTTTTTGCTCTTTCTTTGTACAACTTAGCTTTTTTATAAGCTTCAAATCTTAACTCTTCCAATTCATAAAGTTGTAATAATCTTTTCTCACCCGCAAGCTTCCAATCTATATTCAACTTTTGAATTGGCCAATAGGCTCTATGCTCCAACTCCAAAGTTAAATGGTAAGTCTTGCCATACACAAGTTTATATGGAGTAGTACACATGGGTGCCTTGAAGGTTGTCCTATATGCCCAAAGTGTATCATCTAACTTTAAAGCACAATCTTTCCTTGAAGTGCACACTACCTTCTCTAAAATCTTCTTCAATTCTCTGCTCACCACTTCCACTTGGCCACTCGTTTATGGATAAGGAGTTTCCACTCGATGATGCACATTATGTCTTTTCAATAGAGCTTCAAAGGGTTTGTTGCAAAAATGACTCCCTCCATCACTGATTATCGCTTTAGCACTCCAAATCTAGTGAAAATCTTCTTCATAAATCTTTGCACCGCCTTGTCATAATTGGTTGGAGTAGTTACAACTTCAACCCATTTTGAAGCATAATCAACTCTATCCAGTATGTATATGTTACCTAGGGAGGATGGGAATGGTCCCATAAAATCTAAGCCCTACACATCAAATATTTCCACTTCCATGATGTTCGAAAGTGGCATCTCATCGCAATTTGATATGTTGCCCACTCTCTGGAATCTATCACTCTGTAGCACAAAGTTTCAAGCATCCTTGAACAAACTTGTCCGATAAAACCCACATTCCAAGATACGAGCTGCCTTCTTGTTCTCTCCATAGTGTCCTGCATACACTGAACTATGACATTGAATCAAAACGTTAGGCTTTTCATCTTTAGGGACACACCTACGAATCACACTATCACACGAATTTTATATAATACAGGTTCATCCCAAATATAGTGAGAGCACTGAAATAAGAAATGCTACTTTTGTTGATATGAGAGATCAAAAGGATGAATACCACCTGAGAGGTAGTTCACAATATCAGCAAACTAAGGACGAAAAGGATTTTCTACCATCATTAAAACCTCAACAGGAAAGCTCTCCTCAATTTCCTCTTCTTCTTTATGGTTCCCCCTTCAAGTCGTAATAGGTGGTTCGCTATAACATTTTATTCTCCCTTCTTGTCGTTAATCTCAATGTTGAATTCTTAGAGCAGAAGCACCTACCGAATAAGCCTAGCCTTGGCATCCTTCTTGGAAAAAAAAGATAATGTAACACTGCATGGTCTGTTAAAACAATAACTTTTGAGCCCAAAAGATAAGAACAAAATTTCTCACATACAAATACCACTGCAAGCAACTCCTTTCTATAGTTGTGTAATTCAGTTGTGCTCTCGTCAAGGTCTTTCTTGCATAGTAGATGGCATGCAGCTTCTTTTTCCTTTCACTGGCCAAAGACACAGCCAATGGCATAATCATTTGCATCACACATAATCTCGAAGGGAAGAGACTAATCCGATGATGCTAGAATGAGTGCTATTGTAAGTTTCTTCTTCAACCTGTTAAAAGCATCCAAATAAGCATCATCAAACACAAAAGGCATATCTTTAACTAATAAATGTGTCAAGGTCTAGTGATAAGAGATAAATCCTTGATGAACGGTCTATAGAACCCTGCATGATTAGGGAAGGCTCAAATGCCCTTGATGTTAGTAGGATGTGGTAGCTTTTCAATCACTTTGGTCTTACCTTGTTCCACTTCAATCCCCTTATATTATAAGATCTTATGTCCCAATACAATTCCCTCTTGGACCATGAAATGACACTTCTCCCATTTTAAGACTAGATGAGACTCCTCACATCTTTAAAGCACTCTGTCTAAATTAAACAAACAATGATCAAAAGAATCTCCAAAGACAGAGAAGTCATCCATAAATACATTCATTAAGTTCTCATTTATGTTCACAAATATGGCCATCATACACCTTTGGAATGTGGTAGGTGCATTGCATAAACTAAAAGGCATCCTCCTATAAGTGAAAGTCCCATAAGGACAAGTGAAAGTGGTCTTCTCTTGGTCTTTGGGGTATATAAACACTTGATTTTATCCTGAATATCCATCAAGAAAATAGTAAAAAGAATGACCATCCACCCTCTCAATCATTTGGTCAGCAAAAGGTAAAAGGAAAGGGTTGGTGGCCAAATTGAGCTTCCTATAATCAATATGCAATTTCCAACCTGTGATGGTCCTAGTAGAAATCTTTTCACCATGTTCATTCTATCATCACTGTCATGGCACCCTTCTTAGGCACACACTGAACTAGACTCACTCACTCACTCCTTACTATCTGAAATGGGGTAAATAATCCCCGTATCTAAAAACTTCACTACCTCCTTCACAACCTCTTGCATGTTTGGATTTAACCTTCTTTGTCTCTCCCTTACTGTTTTACGTCCTTCTTCTAGGTTAATCCTATGCATCACTACATGGGGGCTAATCCCCCTAATATTATAAATTTGTCACCCCATAGCTCTCATCCTTTTCTTAACAGTCTCCACCATTTTCTCTTCTTGATCACAATCCAATTGGTTGGAGATAATGATGGGTAGGGTATGGTTCTTACCTAAAAAGGTGTATCTCAAGTAGGAAGGTAAGGGTTTAAACACTAAAATGGGGGGCTTAACAATGGAAGGTGGTGTGGGTGTATCTGTTCTCTCCAACTTCTCTAGCTCAACTTTCTCACATAATTCGTCTCCTCTTACACTCTCATCCCTGTGCACTTCAATAACTTCATCAACTTCCTCTTCAACCTCCTTACAGACTCATCCACAACATCAATTTTTATACATGCAATACCATCAATTTCTTTAAAGATTTAGATATGTTAAATTCAACCTGCTCATCACCAATTATCAAAACAAGTTTTCCTTTATGCACATCAACTAATGCCCTACCAATATTCATAAAGGGCCTACCCAAATCATTGGAAATTTTCTATTGGCTTCAAAATCCAACACAATAAAATCAACAGGAATGATAAATTTATCCACTTTTACCAACACATCTTCTATAACTCTAAATGGCCTCTTTATGAATTGATCTGCAAGCTAAATAAGCATAGATGTTGGCTTGACCTCTCCTAATCATAATTTCCTGAAAATAGAAAAAGGCATCAAGTTAATACTTGCACCTAAATCACATAAGCATTTAGAAAATTCAAAATCATCAACAAAATATAGAATAATAAAACCCCTTGGATCTTATAGTTTTGAAGGCATTATGCTTGATATGATCGAACTACAATTCTCTGTCAAGATTATAGTCTGATTGTCCTCCAAAGTGTGTTTATTTGTGAGTATGTCATTAAGAAACTTCACAAACTTTGGCATGCACTCCAAGGCTTCCACCAATGATAAGTTAATCTGAAGCTTCTTCAGTTTCTCCAGAAACTTGGAAAACTAAGTGTCTACCTAATGTTGTCTCAACCTTTGCGGATACAGGAGTTTAGGCTTGTAGGGTGGTGGTGGTACATATGACCTCTCTTCTACTTTTTATTTTTCTATCTCCTTGCCTTTCTCCTTTGTTTGACTCTCATTTTGCACACTTAGCTCCTCAAATTTCTTACCACTGCGAAGTGTGGTTACCTTAAGTTGTTCCTTTGGGTTGGCTTCAACATTGCTTAGTAGGCTACCTACATTTCTAGAAGACAAAGCAATAATAAGTTGACCTACCTAAACCTCTATGTTGTGGATGGAAGAAGCATGGTTCTTTAAGATTTGGTCAAATTTGGCGTCCTGGCTTGCAACCATCCATTTCTGATTCTCTTCCTGCCTTCTATGACTTTCCTTTTGACTTGAGAATTTAGACCCTAATTTGTCCATTAACTTGTCCATTTTGCTCTCCAAAGACCCAAGACGGTCTTATTAAAATATGGGCAGTCTTTGTAGTCTTGCTTGGCCACTTGCATTATTACTACTCTAAGAAAAATTTGGCGGGTTTTTCCACCCCAGATTATAAGTGTTAGAGTATGGATTATTATCTTGTTGTGGTTGGCCCAAGTAATTTTCCTGTTCTACGATACTAGCTTCTAACAAATAGCATTATGTTGTTCAATGGTTATCCTACCCATATAACTCACAATGGACCTGCATGGCTTTGGCTATGGATGAAGAAGCTCTTTATATATTGTTCAACTACTTGGTGAGGGCGATAATATTAGCTTGCAAGGCTGTGACATAATCAATTGGAATCATGCCTTTTTATTCCTTTGTGCCTTGCCTACTCCTTTCATTAAACCATATGCAACTATTTCTAGCCAACTCCTCAAAAAGATTGTGAGCTACCTTAATGGTTTTCCTCATCAATGATCCTCCAATAGCTGTCCCTCTTATAGTCTGATTAACACCATTATAGAATGTCTGCAGTAAGAACTCCCTTAGAAGGTTGTGGTGTGGGCAGCTTCTTTGCAACCCTTTGAACCTCTCCCAATCTTCATATAATGACTTCCCATCTTGTCGCTAAAAGTTTGTAATTTCCTTGATGATCCATGTAGTTTTTGTCAATGGGAAATACTTGGCAAGGAAGGCTTGGGCTACTTTCTCCTATGTAGTAATCTGATATGCACTAAGTGAGTTGTACCATACCTTGGCTCGATCTTGCAAAGTGATTGGAATAATCTAAGCCTCATAGCATCATCAGACATCCCTTGGAATCTAAAAGTGTCGTATAGCTCTAAAAATTTTACTAGGTGGGCATTAGGATCTTCAGTTGATAACCTATAGAATTGAACACTGTTATAGAGTATGTTCAGGAGTGACGACTTTATTTCAAAATTGTTTGTTGTGACTGCAGGCCTTACAACTCCTTGTGGACTAAGTCTGGGCCTCATAAAATCCATCAATTTTCTCTCATCCCCTCCTTATTCTCCTTCTTTTGCCATATTTATTTGAAGATTTTCTTAGCACTTTGCTCTCCTTAACTCTCGTTCCTACCTTATGATATCTGATAATTCTTTGTCACTAAATTCAGTAGATCTTTGTGTGCTCCTTGTGTTCATGCACCTGTAAAAACACAAGGAAAAAATCAAACACTCTCAAATCAAAGTTAACCAAACTAAAAAATATACTAAATAAACAATCCCCGACAATAGTACTAAAAACTTGATTGCAAAATCAATTCACTAGTTTTACACTCAAAATTGCAAGTATACGAGATGTAACTTGTAACAAAGAACAGATATTGATCCCTCAGAGATTGTGTTTAGAAGCTACTTAATTCAGACTGCTTCATTTGAGAACCAATTTTAATGAATATAAACTGAAAATTTATACTAAATCAAAAAACGAATAATGAACAAATGATAAAGAAAAAGTGCAGAAACTTAGAATTCAAGATTTAACAATTAGAGAACACTTTTTCCTATCTTATCTCCCTCCTACCTTGTTAATTGAAATATGCCTCACCTAAGATGTCCTAATGTATTAACTATTCTCTCTCAAGGTGTAATTAATTGTCCCTATCCAAATTAAATAGAAATAATTAAGCAATCTCTCAATCTACAAAATCAGTCTGCCAATTCAACTAATTATGAAGTTATCCTATGGCATCAACTAATTAGCTAAGATCTCTCTCTCTAACTAATCAATTAACTTGATTAATGTAGGTCTATAGAGTGCCAATTCTCATTTTACAGCCCTACATAATTTACCCAACTCAATTTCTCAATATATTACAAGGTATAAGCTCAATATTAATCAAAAGCATCATTCATTTAAATCAACAAAGTAGGAGTTCAATAAGTAGTTCAAAAGTAAACTCTACAAATAACTCAGCCACTCATAATGTTATTAACATCCCCAATAACCTGAAAATCCATAATAAAGATGCTAGAATGGAAAAATAAAAAAATAAAAACTAGATGAAGCAAGCTCCTCCTTTTCCTTGCCCAAATCTGAAAAATCTGGAGTTGATGTACTCTTCACCCAATTTGGAATGGAATTCTTGGTTCTCTACCTCTCTCTAGGCTCTAAATAATTTTTAGCTCAATGAGGCAAGTTCTCACGAGCCCCTTTGACCCTACAGATTTGTGCCCTTATATAGTCACAAAAACCTAAAAATAAGTGAAACTTGTGTGTCTTTTCGGGTTAGGGATCCCACGATTGTGGGAATTAGCATAAATCCCATGATCGTGGGTTCTTGTCTTACAACTTCTCCACTTTTCTTCTCCTCTCTTGGTTCCTAGCTCAATCACAAAGGTGGCCACCCTCCATTCCTACATCAAAATGATCAATTCTTACCTTAAATCAACATCAAACATAAAAGAACAACCATGAAGATCAAAATAAACAAAAACATACAAAATAAGTCCTAAAACACAACAATAATAACCTATTATGCAAGAAACACATGCCAAATACTTAGAAAAACACATACTAATGCACTACTAACACATACTAAGGCACTACTATCAATGTCTCAATAACTAGTGAATTTATGCATTCAATGCATACTAATCAACCAGTATGTCATACTAACAGACTAATGCTATCTGTAACTAGTCGTAACGACTAGTTTTTGCATCCAATGACTAGTAAAGGTCCTAAAACTCTAAAGATACATATTTTCTCATTAGTTTTAGCAAAAAAAAACAATCATTTGGGAGTCTTTCACAAACTTTTTAAGTGTTTTCCAATCATTTGAGCATCATCATCTTATATTTGTGGGTGTAACCCTTTTTGGAGTTATCAAGTGATAAAATGAGGTATTTTGAATTATTATTTGGTTAAGGCATTATATATCTAAACGAGAGTAAGGTTTCTCTTCACCTTAGAAGAAGATTGTAATTGTCAAAAACGATTGTACAAAAGTTATTCTTAGCCTTGAAAGAAGAATTATAGTGAAATTCCAAAAAGAGTCTTAGAAGTAGATGTAGGTAAGAGTTGTTTACTAAACCACTACAAATTGGTTCTCATTCTTTCTTCCCTATCCTCAATAAATTATTGTTCAAGTTTTTGATTAATTTATATTAAATAATTCCCCTTATTCTTATATATATATATATATTTATTTATTTATTTATTTATTTATTTTAATTGACTATGGATATAAAAAAATTTTAAATTTTATAAATACCTAATTTACACCCCTCCACCCTCTTGCGTATCATTAGGACTAATAAATGGTGTTAGAGCAGATTTATTAGGCTATTATTTCTAATAAAATCATATAAAAAAATCTTAATGGCATTGTCTTGGAGAATCATCATCATCATTCAACCAAGAAGGATAAAATATTAGTAAAGAGCATTGCTTTCATGAGAATGACCTCTTTTGGAAAACTAGGATGAGATTTTTCTTAATGGTCAAAAATGTTAACCTATGTCAAATTGTTCCAAATGGTCCCTTTATTCTGCACAAATTGTAGATAATAAAAAGTGCCCAAAATAAAGGAAGAGTAGCAATCGCAAGATAAGAGATTAATTTCCTTAAACAGTAGGACAAAATGGATCATGAATTTAACATACTTTAAAAGTTACATATAAAAGAACAAATCAAGTAAAGTAAAGAAAATTTAGCATGCTAACGCACCAATATAAATTGTTTTAAATGAAGCATGATGAAAGTATATCTAGTAGGTATGCTAGATTTATTGATATTATCAATGCTCTTAAAGGTCTTCAAAAGACTTATGTTAATCTTTAAATGGCAAGAACGTTGCTTAGGTCACTTTCAAAGACATAGGAAGCTAAAGTGATAGCTATATAAGAAGCAAAGGATCTAATAACCCTATCCTTAAAGGAGTTTATTGGATCTCTTATTACATATAAAATGAGTCTCCAAAACCCAAATCATCCCTTTGTTATATAGAATTATATACTGTACATAATTATTTTTCAATTTTTAAAATTCTAACTTGATAATTCAAGAGAAGGTCATGGTGAGACAACTCATTTATCATTACAATAGGTGTTAAGTGAAAGCGGGGGCCATATTATTAGGAATAACTAGAACATCTCTAAATACTCAAAATTTAAAGGGTGAGTTTTCAAAAAACTACTCGCGTTTTAGCAAAAGTTGCGATTCGTGGTCGTATTGATTAGTTGAAAGGCCTAAAAGAGGGCCCCAACATCTCCACCAGCCAAAACCGATATTTTCTAATTAATAGTAAAGACTAGGGAGGTTGGAGTATTACAAGAGAAACTATAACGACTCCAAGTAAAGAGATTAAAAGGACATTGCCCTAATTACTAAAAAAATTCAAGAAACTACTAAAGAAGAAATTCTCCAAAAGAAAGGACTTCAAGGAAGGTAAAAGCGATTTAAAACATAAATCCCCTAACATTATTTGTTTTGAACATGGAAAATCTAACCACATGACGTCACAATGTCCTCTAATCAAAGATGATGACAAGTTTGAAAGAAACAATATGAAAGAAAAGAAAAAAATACAAGAAGAAAGCAATTAATGCCTCTAATTAGGATACATAAGTGAATTTCAAAATGACCAATCAGAAGGAGAGATAGCTGACATTTGCTTTACCATTATGAGCATTCATAAGGTAACATTCAACTCTAACTTTTGTGATAAAGTTAGTGATTTGATGTTTGATTAAGTAGTTAAAAGTTGAAAAATTACAAGAATTGGAATAAATTATCTTCCAAACTCAAGGAAAAAAAAGTTAGATGCATGTATGAGAATAAAAAGATGAAAAGTAAATTGTATAGAATTAGAGAATCCAAAAAAGTGATCATTAATGACAATCATAATTTAGAGGCACTAAGGTATGGGAATGAAACTTTTCAAAAGGAGGTTGATGCCTTCAAGGATTCATTATCCACATTTACTAAAGGGATTAAAAATATAGAAAACATTCTATGTGCTCAAAAGAATCCCAATGATAGCCATAGAAGAATATAACTAAGTTAGTAAAGCCAATTATTAATCCCCTTTTTAAAGAAAAATATTTTTATAGTGAAGAACCATCCTAGGTGAAAATTAATTATGGAGCCTCCACATCTAAAAATATGCATGTACATTCCACATCCACTTTGACTAATTCTAAAATCAAGCATCTTGCTCTCATATATGTCTTAAAATCTAGGCATAAAATTAAATAATATTAAGGGAAGAATAGGCATAACTTTTACGATAATAATTAAATTGATAGGTGTAAATTATATTATATTTTTCTAGATGATTAAGGGTGTTTTTAAGTGTTTCTTAGATGATTATCATGTATAAAGATTTAGAATTGTGTTATTGTTATTGTTTGTATGTATTATAAATGTTAGTTTGGTTTAAAGCAAAAATTGGATCTTAATTTTGTATTTCAAGAGGTGTTTGATGTATTTATGTGCTGGAAATCAAGAAATTGAAGAATGAAGAAGATGGTGGAAGCTTGAAGGTGGCTCGATCATGACAAAGAGTTAAACAACAGGACCACGGTTGTGACTTCAAGGTCACGATAGTGAAAGAGGTTTTTGAGGAGCAAGTTTTTTTGGTCTTTTAATATTTCGAGGATATTTTTGGAATCAAATTAAGTGGAGAAACCCTAAAAAGAACCCTAGAAGCCTCAAAAACTATTTAACAACAAGAAAAGCACAAAAAAAGGTAACAACCATTACATTAAAGATCAAAGAGGAGACATAAAAAAGAACTTAAAAGAAAATTCCAACATTCCAACTCAAGACACAAACTAGTTTTTCTTTCTTTTCCCTTCATTCTTTTATTGTATTGAATGTTTATTTGGATTTCTAATATGTTTAACATGATTGTGGGTTTCTAGATCCTTGTTAGGGATTGTTCTTGAATCATTTTGTTAAACTTTATTTTGGTTGATTTCGATACATCTATTAATGTTTGTGATAATTTCCATGCATATAGTGAATCAAGTAATTATTGTTAAGGTGTAAAAAGAGAGTTGAAAACTTAATAGATCTATAATTATCAAATTAATCAAAGAGAGATCATGGTTTTGAAATTAATTATCTATAGGATTGCTTTAAGTCTAATTGAATAAGTTAGGAGTAGTTTGTAAATCGAGAGATTACAAATCTATAATTATCTAATTCAATTACGGATACTTGATTAGATCTTGAGAGAGAGTAATCAAAACTTTAGGATATCTAGATTAAACATAATTTAATCAACAAGATTGAGGGAAACAAGATAAGGATAGAATAGTTTTTAAGTGTTCAACTTTGATGAAAACCTAATTTTATTAGCAACTTACATGTTTAATTGCTTATTTGTTTCATTTATTTATTTTTAATTTATATTATTTATTTTAATTCAAATTAAATTCTTATTATATTAGACAAAGTTTTTATTCAAGTTGCTAGGTGTCTATAGTCCTTGTAGGGATGACAACCTTAGTATTACAAGATACAATTCGTATACTTGTGAGTATTAAGAGTTTTAATATTATATAAAACTTGCTCAATATAAACCCACTCACACCTTTTATATCTTAAAGAAGAATGCTTCAAGCTTTCATTCAAATTAGGTACCATGCATATAGTAGCTCATTTAATCACCCTGGGAAACTATTTAACAATTTTAATGTCTAAAGGAAGATTCTTCATTATAAGTACATATACAGAATATCAAGTAATGCATTTATGCATCATTATCACTCATATAACATGGCATGTAATTTTTTTGTTAAGTATGGATATGTTGGTAAATTTTGTTTTATTAAAAAAGGATGGTAACAAACCTTTAAGTAAATAGGTTGAAAAGAAGAAGACTAACAATGACCCAAGCTTTGAGTGTTCGACAGCTCAAAGAAATTGGTTGATCAATGTACCTTTTTTCTAAGAAACTTTTCTTTCCAGTGAGTTTGCAAGTAGTTTGGTTGATAGTTTGGTCAGCGACATATATGGTTGACCAGTTAAGCCATATGGTAGACCAGTCTTCCCTGTTCAATCTTTCCTTCTCCTCTTTTCTCCTATTTCTCATTTTGTTTGTTTTTATATCTTCCAAAACCCTAGACAACTTACTCTTTTGTTTAAAAAGCATCATTCCCTATTTCATAAAGATCTTTTAAATTACATCAAATTGACATTTTTTTCATTCTTGAGTTTTAAATTGGATATTTTCAAATTTTTTTAATTAAGAGTTATCTTTTCAATTTAATTCTTTCATAGTTAATTGCAAAAGGAGTTAAAGTTGTCTCCATTTCACTTATGTTAATACATCTTTGATTTTTTTTTCAAAGATTTGTTATTTTCCAAATTATACATTCTTTTATTATATTGATTGTTGGGTATTATTAAATTGATTGTTGGGTATTGCAATTTTTCTCTTATTCGAACACCTATTTTTTTAAAACTTACACTTATTACTTTAATTAAATTTTTTAACTTAAACACAATTAATTGCCATATTTCTATACCTATAAGATATTTTCAATGTTAAAACGGCAAGTGCATGACATAGATATGGCTAGTATAGGCAAGTACAAGTCGATCTCACGAGGATTGTAAGTACTAATAATTACCCTTTTCCTATTGTCTAACCATCGATTCAAATTGTGGATTTAATTAAAAAATTAGACTAAACAACTAAACTAAGATTGAACAATAATGAACTTAAGGTTGAGGAAAATACGTGGAAAAGTCTATGTCAAAATAAATAGTACATCGGTTATGAATCCCTCTAAGAATCCTTAAATATTAACCCTTTATCATATAATTATATTATTGGTTATTGGACAGTGAAAATTTCCATCTTATGTTGATATCTTTCTGAAGACTACTAACTACTAATCCATTAGTTGATTAATAGAAATCTTTCTAGTTAAAACCTCTAGGAATGTATTATTGACTTATGAATTTCACTATTAGGTTTGACGTTAATCTAGAGGATTTATGTTGACCTATCTCTACGTTTGCATGCAACTCCTTCCAATTATGGTAGTTCTATTCACAAAAAAGGATTTCTCAATCTTAATCATAAGAAATCAAATGATGAATTAATATTATGGTTTTAATAGATCAAGAATATAACGCATAATTGAATCTCAATAAATCAATCAATAAAATTGCATTAAATAAAAGATCAAATCATATTGTTATTACAAGTTAGGGTTCATTACACGCAGGCACTAAACAAATTTAATTCCTATCTATAGAAAACAAAAACGAAGACAAATATGTACAAGAACAACTAAAAAATAAAAAATTCATAATTCTAAATCTCCATTTTTCTTCTAATGGATCTCCTTATAAGTGTGATTAGATGTTGTTATCTGTCAAATCTTTTGACGTATTCTTTATGTTTTCCTCATCCCTTTACCAAAAACGTCACCTCTCTATGTTTCTTATGACTCAAAATTACTTCTAAACTTATGACCTCTTGTTTTGCCTCTATTCATGTCCTTTTATAGTAAAAACTATGGTTTCTGGATATACACAATTTTGTAAGTGACTATGTGTAACATCCCGTTTCTATAGAACGGGTCGGACCTGAGAAACAGGCCCAAGTGAGGTCAATCGAAGAAGTTAGGAAAACACATCTCATGCTCAT
>JANZXR010000005.1:16692086-16708445 GCA_027575705.1 Erythroxylum echinodendron | reverse complement strand
TTCAATATATAACAATATATTGTTGATTCAATAATTGATTTATTGAATATAATATTCTATTACAAACACAAATTAATCCCTATCAACACTTAATTGTAAATCAAAATCATCATTATTTTCTTTTTCTAAAGAACTAAAATCAAACTCGGGCTCCTCTTCAGATCTCTAGCCCTCTATATCCTCTCCAGATGAAATTTCAACATATTCATTATTTGGATTGTTCAAAGGTTCATTCTTGTCATATGTAATAGATGCGCTTATTTCATAAACATATTCTCGAAAAGCTTCACTTTCAAATCTCTGTTCTCCTTTTCCATGTGATTCAAAAACACCTCTAGATTTAACTTTGCAAACGGCCAACTAGTCTAATTTATCTCATCGTAAGCTGGGAAAAGGGACATAATACACCTGGATCGCTTGCATTGCCAATATAAAAGGTTCAAATTATCTAAATCTTCTTCGTTGGTTGATTTCAACTAGATTGTATCAATTATACACTTTTGTACCAGTATTAGGAGTTGGATCAAACCCGTCACAATTAAATATCACAATACACTTTATTGGCAATGCAGAGTACTCAATTTTAAGTATCTCAATAATTTTACTATAGTAATCTATCAATTCTCCTTATATGCAAACTCCACTATTTACTGTTGCCATACTATGACCATGATATTCTGTATGATATTTGTATCCATTAACGAAATACACTGGATATGATTTAACAATTTGCTAAGGTCCTTTCCCAAGATTACATGTGAACTTGTTCTCTATTAGATTTTCTAAGGCTTACATAAAAGAAATTATCATATTGATAGTATAATGTCATTTGAAAATTTTATTCTTATAATTCAATCATTTCAATAATTGTAATTGAAAACTTACATATTTCTTATACCATCAAGGAAAGTGTCTTCCAATTTCTTTAATGATACTATGTTTTGTAGAACATTAACTCACGTAACCATTCCTTGTATAATCTAAAAATATTATAATGTATTTTAGTTGTGAATAACACTAAATTTCAAAACCCAAATAATAAATTTCAACTTACTGCATGAAAGGTTGAACCTTTTGACAGTTCAATAAAATGTAACCATGGGCAACCTCTATTTCTTCCTCTGTTAACGTTCTTCTTGTTGAACATCCATATGTTCGTCCAGGACATGTGAAAATAGATAAGTTACCATCAACACCACTCGTTTCTCCCCCATCGTCATTACGAGGAACTTTTCTTTCTATTGTGTAAACATGTGGCTCAAAATAATGTGAAAAAAATGTATTTGCTTCCTCCACTCAATAAGCATTACATATCAAACCATCAACTCTAGCCTTATTTTTGACATTTTTCTTCAAGTGATGCAAATACCTACATTAACGAATAGGATTATTACAATTCTGTTGTTAAAACATGTTGTCACTTTAATTCAAAATTTTAATATAATTACCTCTCAAACAGATACATCCATCAATATTGAACTGCACTAACTAGTTTAGCCTCATGTGATAAATGCATAGGTAGATGCTCCATATAGTCAAAGAAGCTTGGAGGGAAAATCCCTTCTAATTTGCTCAAAATTACTGGAATTTCCTTTTCTAATTTTCCATTTCAACCAACTTTATTTCAGATGATGTTAACTTTTAAAAAACAAACTTAAATTTGTTATAACTTCCCAAATCTTATTCGGTAGCAACTCTCGAAATGCAATTAGAATTAGCCTTTGCGTAAACATATGACAATCATGACTTTTCATCTCAAATAGTTTGTACTTCCTCATGTCCATACACCTTACTAAGTTTGAAACATAACTATTGGGAAACTATAGACTTTTCAACCATTCACACAAATTTGCCTTTTGTTTTTTGTCCAAAGTGTAACATGCCTTCTGATATTTATTGATGCGAAGATCTTTATCTAACTCATTTCTTTTACAAAAAAGTTTCAAATCAGCACATGATTTTGCATTGTCCTTTATCCACCCTTCAATGTTCATAATGGTATTGAACAAATTATCAAAAATATTTTTCAATATTTATCACATATAGATTATGACGTATTAAATTAGTTTTCTAACATGGCAAATCCCAAAAGATGCTTCGTTTTCTCTAATCCAAGTTTTTACTAATGCTTATATTAACTTCTTCAGCTTCAAATTCTATAACTTTCAATAACCCTAATTTGTCAATCTCCTGCAATATCTTTTCACTAGCTTTGTAAGGGGAAGGAGGTGTTGTACCATCCTATTCTTAATGAACTTTTTTTTATTGTGTTTAAATGGGTGATCTGGAGGAAAAAATTTCCTGTGGTTGTCAAACCAACATGTTTTACCCCCGTTTGGAAGATAAAATGCATCAGAATCATTGCCACGATAAGGAGAAGCCAATTTTCCTACTTTGCTCCATCTAGACAGCATAACATATGTCGAAAAATTACTAATAGTCCACATTAAAGCTGCTCTCAACATAAAATTTTGTTTCAGAGACACATCATGTCTTCACATCATATTCCTAAAGATGCTGCAATTCAGATATCAATTGTTGTAAGAATACATCAATTTTATGCTTTGGATTTGTAGGTTCTAGCACAATCACTGTCAAGAACATATATGCCTCATTTATACACATATATGGAGGAAAATTATAAGGAGTAATTATGATTATCCATAATGAATATTATTGGCCGGATTGACCAAAACATTGGAATTTGTCTATTGACAATCCCAACCTAACATTTTGACTTTCAACTCATAGTGGGTGTTATTGAAATGTTTCTATGCCAGTGCATCTGATGGACGACCCAATATTCAATCTTTCTATTTGTGTTCATTATGTCATCTCATGTGAGATGCAGTAACCTCATAAGCATCTAGTCTTTGAAGCCTCAGAGTTAGTGGGAAATAATACATCTACTTCCAGGGTACTAATTTCTGTTTCATAGAACGCTTTCTAAGCTTGAGCCTAGATTAACCACAAAATTTGCACTCTTGTAATTCCACGTCATCTCCACAATATAACATACATACCAATTTGTAATAATCAATTTTTTCAATAGGCAAACTAAGACCCCTAACAAGTTTCTTCATATTATAAAAATTATTAACCATTGTATGATTAGGAGGCCATAATTCATTATACCATATAAGAATTTTATCAAAACTACGATCAGAAATATGCCCTTCAGACTTTATGTTCAATATTCGAGAAATTGAAGATAATTGAGTCATTGTCTTAAAATTTGGCCATAATTCTTAATCAGTTGAGTGTAGTAAGTCAAAAATTATTTTGCATGCGAGTTTGGTTCTTCTTCAAGATTTTTCATATTTTTCTGAAAGGTAAATCGACTGCATCATAAACCATTTGCATATCATAATTTTTAGTTGCACACACATTATTTGTTCTAAATTCAATCCCCCCTATAAACTCATCCACATTTACTGACGAGTTTACTTCATTACCCCTTCAGGTGCTACAAATCAATGGCTCCCCATTTCGTGTCCACTCAAAATAATTTGGAACAAACTCTTTTCTTAGCAGATGGCCATTTACTTCATCAATAGAAAGGAAACAAATATGTTTGAACTTTTTACATAGACATATGATCTTTAGGCCATCTATATATGTAGGTTGAGACCATGCATACTAAATAAAAGCTTCAATTCCCTCAACAAACTCAGAATTAATGAAACCATTAGATGTTAATCGTCTATACATCCAAGATCTATCAACATTACTCATTTTTGCAAAAATGTTAATTTAAAAAAATGATTTCATATTTAGCAAAAATGTTAATTTAAAAAAATGATTTCATATTTAGTATCCTTCATGTCCCCTAAGTTTACAAAACATCTAAACTTTATACAACATCCCCTAAGTATTAATCAATCGAATTAATTACCTACAATTGATGTCAATACTTTGGTACGTGACATTGTTTACACCTATGAATCAGGAAAACAAGTTCTTACTGTGACTCCTAAGCTTATGAAATTTTTCACCGATTAGCCTCACGGGAGCTGCATCATAAGTTTCCAGCCTATATACCATCCTATGGGCTTATTATGCAAAGAACTGTCTTATCTATTAAACCTATTAATTTTTTCTGTTATTACTAAGTTTGTATTAATCATATTGAAGTTGAAATATTTATGTTTGAATAAATCACCTATAATTGATTTCAATAGTATGGTACATGGCATTGTTTACACCTGTGAATCAAGAAAGCAAGTTCTTGCTATAACTCCTAGGCTTATGAAATTTTTCACCGATAAGCCTCACGAGAGTTGTATCACAGGTTTCTAACCTATATACTATCCTAGGGGTTTATTATGTAAAAAATTGTCTTGTCAATGAAACCTATGAATTTCTATGTTAATACTAAGTTTGAATTAATCACATTGAAGTTGAAGTATTTATGGCTGAATTAATAACCTATAATTGATTGCAACACTACTGTACGTGGCATTGTTTATTTTTGTATGAATTAAGAAAGCAAGTTTTTGCTGTGACTCCTAGGCTTGTGAAATTTTTTACCGATAAGTCTCACGGGAGCTGCATCACAGGTTTCTAGCCTATATACCATCCTAGGGGTTTATTATGCAAAGAATTGTCTTGTCTATTAAACCTATGAATTTATTGTCTTAATACTAAGTTTACATTAATCAAATTGAAGTTGAAGAATTTATGTTTGAATTAATCACCTACAATTGATTTCAATACTATGGTCCGTAGCATTGTTTACACCTATGAATCAAGAAAGCAAGTTCTTGCTGTGACTCCTAGGCTCATGAAATTTTTCACCGATAAATGTCATGGGAGCTGCATCACAGGTTTCGAGCCTATATACTGTACTATGGGTTTATTATGTAAAAAGCTATCTTGTCTATTAAACCTATGAATTTCTTGTGTTAATACTTAGTTTGCATTAATCACATTGAAGTTGAAATATTTATTTTTGAATTAATCACCTGCAATTAATTTCAATACTATGGTACGTGGCATTATTTACACCTGTAAATCAAGAAAGTAAGTTCTTATTGTAACTCCTGCGCTCATGAAATTTTTCACCGATAAGTCTCACAGGAGCTGTATCATGGGCTTCCATCCTATATATTATCCTAGGAGTTTATTATGCAAAGAATTGTCTTATCTATTAAACCTATAAATTTCTTGTGTTAATACTAAGTTTACATTAATCACATTGAAGTTGAAGTATTTATGTTTGAATTAATCACCTATAATTGATTTCAATACTATGATACGTGGCATTGTTTACACCTGTTAATCAAGAAAGCAAGTTTTTGCTGTGACTCCTCGGCTCGTGGAATTTTTAAACCGATAAGTCTCGTGAAAACTACATCACGGATTTCCAGCTTATATACCATCCTAGGGGTTTATTATGCAAAGAACTGTTTTGTTTATTAAACCTATGAATTTCTTATGTTAATACTAAGTTTGCATTAATCATAATAAAGTTGAAGTATTTATGTTTGAATTAATCACCTGCAATTGATTTCAATACTATGGTACATGGCATTGTTTACACCTGTGAATCAAGAAAGCAAGTTCTTGCAGTGACTCTTAGGCTCGTGAAATTTTTCACCAATAAGCCTCATGGAAGCTGTATCATGGGTTTCCAGATTATAAACCTTATTATGTAAAGAACTGTCTTATCTATTAAACCTATGAATTTCTTGTGTTAATACTAAGTTTAAATTAATTACATTGAAGCTAAAGTATTTATGTTTGATAATCACCTATAATTGATTTCAATACTATAGTACGTGGCATTGTTTACATGTATGAATCGAGAAAGCAATTTGTTGTTGTGACTCCTAGACTCATGGAATTTTTCACCGATAAGCCTCACGGGAGTCGCATCATGGGTTTCCAGCCTATATACTATCCTATGGGTTTATTATGCAAAGAATTGCCTTGTCTGTTAAACCTATGAATTTCTTATGTTAATACTAAGTTTGTATTAATCACAATGAAGTTGAAGTATTTATGATTGAATTAATGACTTACAATTGATTTCAATACTATGGTATGTGGCACTGTTTATGCCTGTGAATCAAGAAAGCAAGTTCTTGCTGTGACTTCTAGGCTCGTAAAATTTTTACCGATAAACCTCACGGAAGTTGCATCACTAGTTTCTAGCCTATATATCGTCCTAGGGGTTTATTATGCAAAGAACTGTCTTGTCTATTAAACTTATGAATTTCTTGTGTTAATACTAAGTTTGCATTAATCACATTGAAGTTGAAGTATTTATGTTTGAATTAATCACCTATAATTAATTTCAATACTATATTATGTGGCATTCTTTATAACTATAAATCAACAAAGCAAGCTCTTGCTGTGACTCATAGGCTCGTGGAATTTTTCACCAATAAGCCTCATGGGTTTCTAACCTATATATTGTCCTAGGGGTTTATTATGCAAAGAATTGTCTTGTCTATTAAACCTATGAATTTCTTATGTTAATACTAAGTTCGCATTAATAACATTGAAGTTGAAGTATTTATGTTTGAATTAATCACCTATAACTGATTTCAGTACTATAGTATGTGACATTTTTTACACCTGTGAATCAAGAAAGCAAGATCTTGTTATGACTCCTAGGCTCGTGGAATTTTTCACCGATAAGCCTCACAGGAGCTACATCACAAGTTTATAGCCTATATACCATCCTAGAATTGCCTTATCTATTAAACCTATGAATTTCTTATGTTAATACTACATTTACATTAATCATATTGAAGTTGAAGTATTTATATTTGAATTAATCACCAACAATTGATTTTAATACTATGGTCCGTGACATTATTTACACCCATGAATCAAGAAAGCAAGTTCTTACTGTGACTTCTAGGCTCGTGAAATTTTTCACCGATAAGTCTCACGGGAGCTATATCATAAGTTTCCAGCCTATATATCATCCTAGGAACTTACTTATGCCTCAAATCATCCGTAAGATCTCAAACTCATTCCACATATAACAAATACTTAGAGTATTAAAGAACAACATAAAAACTCATCAATGATTATAAGAATATTCTAAACAATAACACAAAATCATAACCTCCTTTGCAGTCACACATATGGTAGTCATGAGTTGGATGATTTATCTAGATGGACAGGCAACTCCAGACTAAAAAGAAGGATGAGTGACGCTCTTCAACACAATAAAGGGCCTACAAAAAAGAATATTTCATATTTAATATAATACACTTGTTTAATAGTTTTGTTATATTTTTAATATGTTAAAGCAAACAAATTAGAAAATAATATTGTTTATCTTGAAATAGAAATATGTGGACTTTTAGTGAGAGTAATGTTAAAAATATTGCTGGACGAAACCAATCCCGACTTGCTTAGTTTAAACTATCCGTAAAATTTTAATTTTCCAAAACCAATCCTAACTTGCTTGGTTTAAACTATCCGTAAAACCATATATAATATTATAGAATATTCTAATTTTAATTTTCCGAAACCAATCCTGACTTGCTTGGTTTAAACTATCCGTAAAATCATACAGAATATTACATAATTTTCTAATTATAATTTTCATTTTGATAATCGACACAACTATCGTTAAGAGAATTTGACTTAAAACAATATAAAAAGAACGGTAAATTATTCAAAAATAAAAAATGTGTGAATTGTCTTTATTAGTTATATATCAAATTTTTAAATATATATAATTAACAAAAAAGTATTATCAATTATAATAATCAAAATTAACCCTAATAATTTAAACATTCTTTAAACCTTTATAAAAATATTCTTTCATAAACAATTAATCAATTATGTAATAGCAAATTAAATTACACAATTTAAGTTATCAAAGGTATAGGAAATTGTCCTACATTTCATCCTACCAATCTCACCTTTCTTCTTTGAATCTTTCCCTAAATCTGTAAAAATTTTCATAAGCCTAGGTAATTATTTAGATGAGCATGATTAGTTGTCTAACACCTTCCCTATCTTGCAATCAATCCCCAAACTTTCATTCTTAGATTAGGACTTTATAGTTCCTTTTCTTTTAGAACAAGAACAAACTTGAAAAGCAAACAAATAATGACATCCAACAACAAGTCCTTTTTTCTCCAAGTCCAAATGCATCGAAACAAGAAATTAAATTGTTAGAGCTATCCATATTCCACAATGGTTATTTGAAACCTAAAGCAAAGCCAACAGTCTAAAACGAGTGAATTTGTGACATTACCTAAGCAAAAGAAACCACTTTTCTATAAGTTAGAAAAAGAATGATGAAAACCAATAAAATATACCATTTCCTTTCCTTTAATTGAATAAATATGAGTATATAATTCCTCTGATCCTACAATTTAGTGACGTAATAAAGAACTGAAAACAAATGACAATAATTAGTTTAATTTTAAATGGAATGTAAATAGTGCTTCTAATACGAATAATAAGTGTAGAATAATAAATTATATTAATTTAATAGGTGAAAATTAAATATAAAATTTATCATTACATAATTAATTATTACTTATTTTAAAAAATTTTAGTTTAAAATCTGAATTATATTGTTATTCAGATGAATAAATAAGATTTAGGTTTTGGTTTATTATATTTCTTTAAGTGGTTTCAAACATATAAAAATATACTTAAAAGCTTTGGTAACTCATAAGTTCCATCTTGTATGACTTATAGACCATCAAAGTTCGAATTAAAACACAATAGGCCCGTCTCAAGTTGAAGTTTGAAAGTCAAAAGCCATAAATACTCGATTTTTATTAATTATGCATATTTAAATACCCATTTTTAAAATATTAGTAGGGTATTCTATTCTTTAATAAATAGTTTATATAATAAATTTGTCTAGTTTTTTTAATACAGTTCTTTGTATCAGACAACATTAGGAATAATATTTCTCTAGTTCATATAATCAGTCATTATGTAATAAACTATATATATTATTATAGTTTAAATTTTGATTCAACAAGCCTCCTAAACTATTTCTTTTCTATTTCCAAGTGATAAAATGATTAATCTATCTTTAAATTCTCAGTTTATACTTCCATCATTTTTTAGCAATTTTCTAGGTCCTTAACCTTTGATCAACTGATAAAAGAACTAATCATTAGGGTTCCAAGTATATTCTTATTTCTTATCCTAAATGCTATGACATCTTACAATCAATTTTTTTGTTTTCCAATTCACGACTGAAATACCACTCCCTTGTAAGCTCCACCACACTACACCACATCATAAAAAAATTGAAAATAAGGAACTGAAATCATTTTTTCAATGTGGGAATGATTCATTTTTTCATTATACAGACTTGTATCAAAGTTAGAACACCTCATCATTTAAAGGAATAGATTTCTATCAATTTAAATTACGCAGAACACTCCCATACAATAAAGATCAACATGACAGGCATTTCATCAAACACCTTACATGCATCAGAAATTCATCCCAACATTACAATTAAAATCACGTCTTGTCCCTTCTATCACTAACATTTATACCTTAAAATTATTTTTCAATCATAAAATGCCCAAATAAATGAAAGTTATTAAATACCTAAACTTTCATCCAACATCACACAAAATAACAAAGGTGAAAGGCTGCAAGAATACCTCTGCCGAAGGATACAATGGCAGTGGCTGAAGAAGACAAATGCTGACGAGCAGAAGAAGAGTCCATGACAGAGAAACCAGAAAGAAGAAAATTGCTCGAGAAAACACAGGGGAGAGACGCAGGGCTGAAGAAGAAGACGTGGGTGAAATGGTCTTTCAGGTGGGATAAATGTAAACAAAAACAACGTCGTTTGGTGTTAAAACAAATGACGTCATTTTCATTTTATTTAAAACGTTGAAGTTGAAGCAAACGACAACGTTTACCTTGAAAATTTATAGACGGAATCTACCGACGGGAGATAAACTTAAAACTTTTTTATTCCGTTCTTTACCGATAGGAATTTTATATCGTCGTTAAAGTTCGTCAAAAATTTTGTCAGGATGATTTCCCTCCATATTTACCAACAGGTATTACTATCGTTGCTAAACGAAAATTTTCTCATTAATGTTATCGACGGAAATTATTTTCCATCGGTAATTTGCAATGGTTTCATTTCCGTCGGTAATTTTCCATTACTAATTCCTACTTTTCTTGTAATGTGTGGTAAGTTTGATTAAATTTATATTATCTATATGTATGCATATTTCTTTAATATTAGATGTATCTTTTGTTCTTAATATTAAATTATATTTTATGAGGAATTGAGTGGGGTAATCATTTTATTTATATAGATATTATTTATGTGCTTAATTTTATTGTTGTTCTCTAATATAACAAATGTTTTATCATTATAATTTTTAAATTAAAGCAGGTTCTAATTGTTGTTTTGATGATAACAAAATATAATTACTACTAACAAGTTTATTATTCTAATGAAAAGCAATTCAAAAATAACATGATGCCATAAACTCAAGAAGATAATTTATAAAGTTGTAAAGAAAAAATAAACTTTACAATCACCAAAACGAAGATTAAACTAAGAAAAAAAAGAAGATCAATGCTCATTAATGTAATTTTACATTACATTATTAATTGTAATCGTACTTTGTTAATTCGATAATCTAAAAGGCTCGCTATATATAAGTATTTCATTTTAGTTTATTGCATGAGTCTTTTCATTCATCAAGAGACATTGAAGGTTTTGGTTTTACTAAAAAGCCTTTTGATCTTTCAAATACTCTTCAGGAAACATTTTGGGAAGTTTTCAAATCATAATTATATATAAAAAATTGAGTTTAAGCTCTAAAGTTTTTAAAATTATGTTTTTAGGCGATCAGTGGACCTATATAGGTTGGTGGCCCAATAATATAGGCTAAAGTTGTTTGATTTGATGTACTGAGAGTTTTTATAATATTGGTTGACTAATATGGCATATTGGTTAGTTGACCAGTGTCTCAACAACTAGTGAATCTATGCATTCAATACATAATGGTCAACTAATATGCCATAGTGGTCGACTATTGCTCTACAACTAGCTATTCTTCTTATAAATACATATTTTCTCGATGGTTTTAGCATAAAGAAGCATATAGGTGCTTTATTACAGATATTTTTAAATGTTTTTCAATTATTTGAGCAACATTGTCTGATATTTGCATGAGTGAGCTTATTTGTGTTTATCAAGAGATAAAGTGAGTTATTTTGAGTTGTAATATTTGATTGGTACATTATATTATTTTACTTGGGGTGATCCAAGTGAGATTGAGGCTTTTCTTCTACTTAAAAGAAGATTGTAAAAAGGTTCCTTATTGTTAAAAAAGATTGTACAAAGGTTATTCTTTTTCTTGAAAGAAGAATTGTAGTGAATTTCCAAGAACAGTCTTCTAAGTGGATGTAGGCAAGGATTATTTATCAAATTACTATTAATTTGTTTGCATTTTTTCTTCCCTATTTTTTTAAATTATTAATTATTTGATTAAGTTATGTTAATTCCCTTTATTCTTACATATATTGATTGTTGTTAATTAAGTATGTTAGATATAAGAGTTTGATATATTTATAAAACCATTAATTCACTACCTCCTTTGGGTGCCACTAAGGACTAACACTAAAGAATAAGCTTTCTATTATAACAAATTATTATGAAAAATTCATAGATGAAAATCATAATTCAATCATAATAAAGAAAAATTGTGTGTAATTATTTATCCACTGTCTAATTTTTTGAAGAAGAAACTTTCATATAATATCTTCTTTGACGGGTGAATATGAACTTTTATAATAGTCTTTTCGGTGAAAAGGAACCTTTTATAGATCTTATTCAAAGTTAATAAGAAATATCTTAACTTGTATTTGATAATTTTCCCTTATTATAACAATTACATAACCATATACAAATTAAAACCTCTCTTTTATTCATGCCAACGAACTAAGATTGAATATTTGTTATGCAATTCATATATGCACTGTATAGCCTGTCAAGGCTCTTAGCATTTTAATAGGAATTAATATCCTTGTAATATTTTAATAATATTATTTTCTAATAATATCTCCTTTACTATTTAACTTTTATTTTTCATATTTCATTCCAGTTTATATTCACACTTTCCGTATTAATCATACAAGTAAAAAGTTGAGAAATAAAAATTATACTGTGATTTTCTTATTATTATTTACCAAAAAAACAAGACCTGGATAAGACTGAGGACCTCAATCTGACTTGGGGGACTTCTCGGAACCGTAGGATCGGTCTAAGTAGCTTTGGAAATCATTGAAGTGTACATGTTTTGGAAAGTATCGGGCATAAAACGAAGGATGTGTGGCAAAAATTTTTCAAATATTATCCAGTGTGGTTATCTCATTAAACCTCGACAAGCAACCGCAAGATCAGACCGCCAAAACTGTTATGATTGCACGTGTACGGTATGTGGCAACCACTAAACCCAACCCCTATTACTCACAGAAACCTAATAACGCAAGGTAAATCAAAACCGAAAAATCCCATTGGACCAGCTACCTTTTTATTCAAGTTTCGCGGCAACCCACTGCTTTCTCTCTCTAGAGGCGCCTCTTTCACTTTGAAACTCTTCCTCTCTCTTTCTCTCAACAACTCACTATCTCAGCCCTCAAAGCAAAACAAAGTTCGACTCTTTTCTCTCTCTCATGAAATCTTTATTTGTCTCTGTGACTCAGTCCCACATCGCTTATGCCTGTATCTGTAAGTTGGCACTTTTGGATCTGTGAATTAGGGTTGTAATCGGTGCAATTTTCAGCTTTTTTTCCTTTTTTGTTGGATTTTACAGATGCAAGGTGAATTTGGACCGCATTCAAGTTTCTATTGTTATTGAAATGCCTTTCGGATTTTCTTAGAAGTGGGTTTCTCAAGTTTTCAAAGTTTGTGTTTTCTTTTGGGTTTCTGTAATGCAACCTCGTGTTTTATGGGTTTTCGATGTTTTAGAAGTTTGGAGCTTTTGGCTCTGAGTCTGCTTCAGGCTCTGTTTCTTATCGTTTTCTTGTCTTCTTATTTTCCTCTTTGTTATATTTTTTAAAAAGCAGCATTTTGAATTGACTTTTAGTTTGGCCGGTTGGGTTTGTTTTTGTAGAATTTGAAAATTCGAGGTCTTTGTGGGTGCCTGTGATTTAATAGTATGCCATATTTTGACGGACGGAGTTGGTTTATAGAAACCTTTTTACACTTAAAGGTGTTTTTGACATTAGCTTTCAACTGCTGCTTCCTTTTTCCCCTTCTGCGCCGGATAATGCACTACATTTCGCTTTGCAGATTTGTACATGCATGTGCTTTAATCGATTGAAAGAGCTTCCAGAGAAAATTGGGAGTTCCCATCAATTTAGTGAACCTGCCCGGTTTAAAGGTGTTTCTGATATTCGTTTTCAACCGTTTGCTTCCTTTTTCCCCTTCCACGTGGGATGTCACTGCACTGCATTTCACTTTGGAGATTATGCATTCATGTGCTTTAATCGGTTGAAAGAGCTTATAGGAAATAGGGATTTGCCGGCAGTTCATTATTTATTAATACTTCTGCATGACTGTAATCATGTTTACACATACATGGCTCTATTCAGCGTGTCTTCTGGATTCTACTGCTGATGTCTGTTCAACGAACTTCATCCTGCTGTAGATAGTGAGGTGAATGCTATCAGAATTAAGCAGCATGAATGACATGTTATGGTTGCCTGTAGATACGAGTCTTTAATGGCTCCTACAAGGAAAAAAAGTGTGAATAAGCGATTTTTAAATGAGGTCTCACCTGAAAAGGAAGCCAGAAATTCATTCAGACATAAGCCACGAGTGCTTGAGGTGAGAATTTTTATGTTCTTTGTCAAGAACAAGATTGATAGTATAGTCCAGTAGTTTGATTTTGGGCTCAGATTCAGATTCTGTTTTTGTTGTTGACCCATCCATTGTGGACATGGACTTGTTAATAATGTGCCTCTTTATAATAATGTGCCTCTTTATGTATTGGAAAAGGTGTTTCTTGTTTTTTGCAAAGCTAACTTGGTAGATATTATATTTTTATTGACTGTTTGATCTCATATTCTCTTTTTAATTTTATTTTCTGTTTCATTTTTCTGCCCAGAAGTTGGGACCTCGATGGAGCAATGAGGAACTTCAGCGTTTTTACAATGCATATCGACATTATGGAAGAGACTGGAAGAAGGCATATATTATTTTGCATTGGGACTTAATATCTTACGGCTCATCTCTATTTATGCTACCATATTTTATGATGTTTCGTTCATAGCTGCTACTTCATCTTATTGACACATTCTTTAACTTTATTTCAAATTTTGATGCTTATTTTGAATTATTTGTTTGTGTTCAGGTTGCTTTTGAAGTACGTAATAGGTCCACTGAAATGGTAGAGGCCCTTTACAATATGAATCAGGTTTCTTCACTCATCTTTTTTATCATGATTTATTGCATTATTTTCTATTGAATAAGTTTGTTTAGATTAACATCTTGACAGAGTTGAGCTCTAGTAAGATTGTTTAATATGTTAGGTCAGTGATTTTCAGAATGAACTTGTAGCCGTGCTCTTAATCGGTTAAAGTGTAATTGTTTATCTTGATTTCTATTGTGGTTACTCCTAATGAGGAAAGGCATTATAATCACTGCATTAGTGGGTAATATAGAATAATTTTAACCTTTGATACCCAATGAGGTGTTGATTTACCCAGTATGTAAATGATCAATTTTAATTTTTAAAGGACCATTTTCATCACTTATGTGTGAATTAAAAAATCAACATAGGATTTTAATGGATGATTGTGACACTGTTTAAATGGTACCAAAAGAAAAAAAAAAGTTGAATTAAGGCAACTAGGCTTTTGGTGTTTCACACAAGAGGACTGCTAAATGGATAATTGCAATTAAGACATGGAAAGGCAAGTTTATTGATAACAGGTGGTATCTTTATCTTTTGTGTTGGCTACTAAATCTTTATCTTTTGTGTTGGCTACTAACTTGTTTGTCAAGTTGACCTTTTCCTTACTAAGTTGTTTATGACATTTTTATTCTCTCATATTCTGATTTGAACAGGCATACTTATCCCTGCCAGAGGGACTGGCTACTGTGCTTGGCCTTATAGCTATGATGACTGATCATTACACTGTCCTGGTATCATTCAGTAGCCACTGCTGATGTTTTCATTCTTTTTAGGGATTATGCTTCATTGCCAATAAATGTTGGTAGGAAGAGTTTTCTGCAACCCGCCTCATATTATTTGTTGATCTAGCAGTTCGCTGTTGGTGGGGTTCTTCACAGTTTCTATATTCCACATTATTCTAGATAGTTTAATAGCTTGGTTTCCCACCTGTGGATGGTGTTTGTTTTTCCTCTGATGTTGATGCTGCAGAAGGGAGTGGAGAACTTGTTAGAAACTCTTTAACAATTGTTATTGATTATCCCTTCTTCCTTAACTGTCTCTGGGTAATGGTGTAGCAGGGTTAATTCCAAATTCGTACCTATATGGTATAGGCCGTTGACAAAAGATTTAGGATTTTATTCAATAATGGAGTTAATATCAATACGTTAGGATAAATGATCTAAAAGAAAAATTGCAAAACTTTCAGTTATGCTGTAAGCTCAAAACATTTCAATTAATTACAAACAATAAGTTGTCCATTTAGAATCACTATTTAGGCCATTTTCATTAATTTTTGCTCGATTAGAAATTAGGCCAATAGTGACTTTTGTTTTGGGAAGAATCAGTTCTCCTTCTAGCTGAGACCACTAAATAGAGACCTGGGTTTAATATGTAGGATGGTACTAGGGTTGCTGGAAACATTATGGACCTTGTTGATTGTGAATTTTTTATTGTTTGCAATTATTCGTTTCATTTTCCATGTTTTCCCTTTGTGTAGAAAATATTGAGAAAGTAAAGCTATGTCCATGGTAATTAATACTCAAAAGTGTTCCTTTGTCATTTTATATGTTTAATCAGTGCAGCGTGTCAATTTGTGCATAGTATGTAAAACATCTTAAAATATATATTTCAGTATCCACAAGTAAATGAATGACTTAAACAGCTAATATTAATACATCCATAAGAAAGATAGTCAAGTTTATTAATTCCCAATTCAAATAAGTATCTTATAAATAGATGGGTGTGAGAAAACATCTTCTCACAAACTATTTGGAGAGAATTGATATTTTGGACTAGAGAGTATGATAGCAGAGGGAACGTTTAAGACTATAATAAAATTGTTAAAGAAAAGTTTGAAAGCATATTCGACAAAATAGGAAATAAAAGAAAGGAGTTAAATCTTGTCTAAGAACGTGAAAAAATTTATATTGAGTTTTTTCCCAAATTTAATACAAATTTTGACTTGGTACGCATGTTTTGA
>JANZXR010000005.1:16680253-16691986 GCA_027575705.1 Erythroxylum echinodendron | reverse complement strand
TCTAAGAACGTGAAAAAATTTATATTGAGTTTTTTCCCAAATTTAATACAAATTTTGACTTGGTACGCATGTTTTGATATGTTGTCGAGTTCTCTAATTTGAGAAATTACATATATTAACAGATAACTCTGTTTTTTTCCCCATGATTTCTTTTAGGATATTACTTCAGCCTTCAGCAACTAGTTTGTTATTGTGGTGTGGTCTACTAGTCAAAACCTTGGTATCAGCTGCACTTTAATTAGAAAACATAGTAGTTCCCTGACATAATTTTGTGATATTCACTAAAATTAGTTGTGAACTTGAGAAATACTGTGTAACAATGAGGTCTTGATGAAGCACATAATTCAAATCTTGGGGTTGTGTTTTCAGTAAGATATTGTTGCCAGTTTGAATACTTATGAATTGGTTTGCAGCAGTCATGCAATTTATATGCTTTTTAGTTGGGTTGCAATTTTTAGTTTCTTATTTTTTTTGGAAATTAGAAGTAATTTATATGCTTAAGGATTATGTTTGATCATGTGACAGTGCATGTTTTCTGCTTACTAGCATAGGCTAATTGAATAGATTCTGACCCTGCAGGAAGCTAGTGACAGTGAGCAAGTGAGTATTGATGTAGCAGGAATGTCCCAAAAGCTTCATAACCGCAAGCGACTTAAATTGGAGCTTAGTGAATCTAAAGAAGATATTTTACAGTTACCAACTGATGGATGCTTGTCATTACTGAAGAGAGCACGCCTTGATGGTAAAGTACTCTGGCTTTCAAGAATGCTTTTTCTTGACATTAGTAAAAGGTCTTTTGACTTTGTTCTGGCCTTGGACCAAGCTTGCACTTAGTAGCATGGAAGCTTACCTCCTACTTGTACATGCCTATTTACATGTTTGTTGCTGTTTTTACTTCTGTCTTGCAAGTTTTACTACAGATTTTTATTCTTGATGTCAAACCTTTAAAAATTAGTCCATTCTAAGTAGTCTATTTTCCTTCTAGATGAATGAATATGATTCTTATAGGTCCTCTTAGTATCATCATAAGTGGTATTGCAAGAGACTATATAATGTTAGAGATGTGCTTTTAACAATCTAATAAACATTGTATCATATCATGAAGAGTATATGAGCAATATGATGCACATATTCTGCTGATACGACTTTACTATGAGACTGAAACGTGATGCATTTGAGAGCAGTTTGTTGGAGGATGGACATAGGAAGTGCTTGGAAGTAGCTGTAAATGCTGACAAGAACTAAAAGTTTTACCTCTTTAAGCATGGCAGAATTCAGAGAACATGTGAAAATTAGATCCTTCCTTGACTTACTGGTTGTTTTAGTGGATTATTTTGTGTTTGATATGCTTTTCTATTATCTTATTTCTGTTTAACTTTCTTCATAATTGTATTTGCTATGGCCTGCTGGTGAGATTGCATCAGTACAAGTCAAGTACTAATCAGTATTTGTTAACTTCAATAACTAATGGTTTCCAGGAAAACTCTGAAATTTGCATCCGAGGATTTGTAGTCATTGTAAGGCTTTGCTTATCGGCTTCAGAGTTGTCAATTTCTTGTGACCAGTGTACTGGCTTCAATATAGTAATTAGCCGTTATGATAACTCAAAATTTTCCATACTGTTCACATATTTCAATTCCAACAATTTCTTGACTCTCTCTATATTATTGTCCTCCTATTTCTAAAATGTTCTTGATATTCATATGTCATTTGGTCATGAATTGAAATGTTGCTTGGGCAGTTTTTTGCAAATGGATGAGCTGAGTATACCTAACGTAAAACTTAATATTCCACTTGATAATCTAGGCTGCCAGCCTCGTGTAGTGGGGAAAAGAACACCTCGTGTTCCTGTATCATATCCACCAAAGAAAGATGATGGGGAGAAGCATGTTCTGTCAAAGAAGAAAAATCAGAAGCCAGATGTTGATGCTAATGATGATGAGGTAGCACATGTTGCCGCATTGACATTAACTGAGGCATCACAGAAAGCTGACCCTCCTCAAGCTTCTGAAACACCAGGGAGAAGTAGACATGTGGATGTGTTGCCTACTCAAGGCTCAGATAGGATGGTAACTAACTCTTTCTGTCCACTTGGGTAACAAGTGTCATCTTGCTTATAATAACCTTTCTGTTGTACGCAATAAAATAACTTTTTATCAACTCATTAGTTTCAGCAAATCGAGTCAGCTGCTTGGAAGTATCATAATGCTTCCATATATGATGATGGGTCGGGGGATGTTAAGGAAAGCAAGGAAGACAATATTTATGCTGATCCCAGGTGTAAAAGTTCTTTGTTGGATACGGAAGGTGTAGGTACTGTTCAAGTTCATCGAAAAGGAAAGAAGTTTTATGGAAAGAAAGTAAAAGCAAAAGAGCTTGGGAACAGTCAAGCTGATGATGGTGAAGAAGCCAGCAGCGGTACTGGAGGAGGACAAACAATCAGAGCTTTAAAGGGCAAGGTTGGAATTGAGGTGTCAGGTGCAAAAACTACTGAGACCTCTGCCATGGACAAAATGAAACGCTATAACTTTTCCTCTGGAGGTAGCTTGCTTAAAATTTTCCTTGAGCTCGATTTAAGAATTTCCAAAGCATCCTTCACTTCAATGGTGAAAAAGGCTTAGCTAATTTGCTATTCTGATCAATTTCCCTTTATTTGCTTAATTTTTACAAGAAAAGAAGTGTTACGAAAGTTGCAACTGAACTTTTGTGAGTACACACAACAGCATTAAAGAATGCCTTTTTTTTTGTATTTTTATTAAAACTTTGAATTTTCTTCTGTTCATATTAGGAAAACTTAATATGCTGCTGTATTAGGAATACTTATAGGGTATTCAAGACTGGAAACATAAACAGGAATCTGACCCGAGACTTTGGGAGCTTACACTTCTTGTTTCAATTTCAAAAGAGTCGGCATCTGTTTCATATTGATTAAGAGCCTCACAGTGCATTATGAAGTAAAAGAATAGGGGATCTTGGGTCAAATTTAAAGAAGCATGGGATTTGTATCATAAAACGTGAAGAACAATCAAACTGCGCTCTTTCACCTTCTTTCTTTTAAAGAATTCAGGAATATCTTTTCCTATAGTTTCTTGTGGAAAGATTTACTTTTCTATTGCTTGCTGGAAGATAGCACCCGAACATACCAAATGCTGTTAGAATTTTGAAAGCATATACGTTTGGTAGTGAGATTGATCAAATAGAAATATTGTGAACTATGACAGCACTGAGGTTATCAGATTGTAGCAAGTTTTGATCATGCTTTTGTCTGGTGACATTATATTTAGTCTGATGTCTTTTTAACATGTATTTCACTTTTTGATGGTTTAATTTTGCAGATGAATTCTCTGCTTTAGATGCGCTGCAAACGTTAGCTCATGTATCTGTGATGGAATCGGGTCAGTGCTAAATATGCATTATCTAGATTCTCTCGTCTAATTTCCATGGCAATATACAGAGGTTTTAGTTCTTAATGGATTTGACAACATCTGGATTGTATTCATGTAGAATATTGTCTAATAATGTGATATCAATTTATCTAGATGAGCCGTAAATCTTAGGAAATGGTAATGATTAATCTTTGCATTCTTTATATTCAGCTGGAGCACACATTGATGCTTTGTTGAATTGCAACATGAAGTGAAATCTGGTTCTTGGCTTATTCGTTTTATACACTTCCCTTTATAAGTATGGCTGAATGTTAGCTGCTCCAGTGCTCCTTTCATCCCCTTGTTCCCTTTTCCTCCCTCCCTTCTCTCCTCTGTTTTTTCTTCACTGCTTAATCTGAACTATTAATGGGGTGGTGACTAGGTTTTGCATTGTATGCTATCTGCTACACTCTTTATAAATACAATCATTTTTATTGTTGTTGTTTCTTTGTTGGATGTAGAATCTTCTGTGCAGTTGACTGAGGGAAAGAGTGTGTTTGATGTCGGTGATAAATCCACAATACCTGAAACAACATTTACTAGTGATCAAGGAGACAAACACAAAATTATAGGACAGAGAGGAAAAGTACTTCCATCTGGGAGAGAGGTTGAGAGTGATGCCTCAAGAAAGTCCAAGCTGGGAAGGCAATCAGCTATTGATTCTGAACCTGTTTCTGAAGTAAAGCCTTTGTTGCAATCTACCAATAATAATGTTTCAAAAAGAAAACGCCAGAACTCGGTTTCAAAGGTATCGCATTCAGTAACATTGTTCAAGTTGCATTCTTATATATTTTCTTTTTCTTTTCAATTTTTGGTCTTAGTAAGTTACAAAAAAAGAAGATGCAAATGTTTGTTCAAGTTGCAGATCCTGAATGGTGAAACTGCTGTAGATCCTCATACAAGTAAACAGTTGCAGTCTGGGGTATGCATAATATTCTTTTTTAAAGTTGCTAGATGTATATTATTCAATGTTTCAATTAAGTAAATGATTTGCCACTCTGGTGCCCATAGTTTTATGTTTCTTTGTTGAACTCCATTACTTTTTATATGAACTTTTGTTTTCTTTCCTTGCTTTGTGGCTTTGTAATTGGGGGCTTAAAAATACTTAAAGTTTAGCTTGTTGATTTTATATTGACAAGGATTTTGTTTGTATTGGAATTAGTTATTCAAAGAATATGCCAACTCATATTAATCAGCACTCAAATGAGTCTAGTACTTTTTTTTATTCACTCATGCATGTAAGAATCCAAAAGATGGCAGCTTATGTCAATATTTATGAACATAGTCAATGCATTAGTTACTAACATATCAAAAAACTTCAAATATTGATAGTTTCTCATTACTAACCGGGTTCCTGTTTGAATATGATACTAAGCAAGGTAAAAGTTCTCAAATTTGTTTCTGTTCCAGCTGATCATTAATTTTGAAGTTAATCTACTGCTTTTACATTTCAAATATTGGTAAATTAGGGGTCCAAACTTTACCATAAGGATAGATAAACGTGTAACCTTGAAGATTGCAAAGCTTTTATGTTATAACAACTTAGCCAGCTTGCCAAAGACTTCACTTACTAAAATCCTGGATCTGAAGCAAAGCTGTTTCTTGATTCTTAAAAACAATGCATTAGCCAAGAAATTATTTCTAATTTCTATTTATCTGGGGTGTTGATGCTTTATTGACTGCAATTTCGAGAAGCATTACATGTAGGTTATTTGTTTGTTATTCAATCGGTTATTATAGATGTTTCTGTTCTTCTAATTTCCCCCCTTTTGATTGACTTTAGCAATGAAGCAAGTGTTCACTTTCTACCATTTTCTATGCACTTTTGTAGTCTTTAGTGGAATGTCAGCATGTTGGCCCAGTTTATGGTCCTTCAAAACAAGCGAAATCAGTTGGAGGCTCAGATGGTTCTTCTTTAAGTGCTGAGCATAAAGTTTCAGCAAGTGATATAGCAGTATCCGATCTACAGGTGCCTGTTTCAGGCCTAGCAAACCCACAAGCCACAAGAATTAACAGGCGCAAGATGGGTTTAAAGAGAGCGTTGATTACAAAAGAGGGGAAATCCTTCGAAGGCATTATCAGATTCTCAACTTCAATGCATGATAAAGCAGTCAATCTAGAGGTAGGTAATCGAATATATATTTCACCTGAGTTTTCTAACATATAAATCCTCTTTGGTTAAACCTTTTTCTTTCCAAATTGCAGGAAGAGCTTTCCTGTTGCCTGTCATCTTCTATGGTTCGGAGATGGTGCACATTTGAATGGTTTTGCAGTGCAATTGACTATCCTTGGTTTACCAAAAGAGAGTTTGTGGAATACTTAAAACATGTTCAGCTGGAGCATATTCCACGACTAACTCGTTTAGAGTGGGGTGTGATACGAAGGTTCTCTCTCATTTCCTTTTCATTTTTTCTTTTTTACAACTTTTCAAAGATCCCATTTGGAGAATATTGGTGAATCTTATATGCTTGTTTATTTAGTTCCTTAGGCAAACCTCGGAGGTTCTCGGAATGCTTCTTATGGGAAGAGAGGGAAAAACTTCAACAGTATCGAGAATCTGTGAGAAAGCATTACGACGACCTGCGAACTGGTATCAGGGATGGACTGCCAGCAGATTTAGCTAGACCTTTATCAGTAGGCCAGCGAGTAATTGCACTACATCCAAGGACAAGAGAGCTTCATGATGGAAGTGTCCTTACTGTTGATCGTGACAGGTGCAGGGTTCAGTTTGAACGTCCTGAAATAGGGGTTCAAATGGTCAAGGTAGTTGCACTTTTTGATGAATTTTTAGCTTTATATTTATGTTGTAATGTCATTCTGGATCTGGTTCTTGTTTGCTACATTTAGTAAATAATAATTTTATGCCTTCCTTTTCCATAAGTTGAATTTCTCATCATTGTATTTTGTATTTCTCTGATGAGGGATATTAGCATAGCTGGTGTTAGGACTTGCTCTAATCTGTTTCATGAATTGATCTCAAATATTTTGTTCTTCATTCAAATTTGCATATTTTGAATTGATATTAGTCTGACCAGAATGTCTGCTAACCTTAGGTAGGTAAACAGATGTGGGAAAGTGAAAAGAAAAGTAAGTTAAGGTTTGCCATGTTTATGTTGCAGTAAGTACTACTTGCATTGGTTTGGATCACATTTTGCATGGCCATGACCAATGTCATGTTAGTTTCTGTATCAAGTTTACCTTGTCGTGTGTACTGCCATGGGATACTTTGTCTTCTGCATTGCCATGGGATTAAATCACTTGTTCTCTTTGATTTAATGTCTTCGAAGGATTAATTCTCTTTAGCTTTTTCTTGAATGTTGCATTATACATTTTGTCTACAGGACATTGATTGCATGCCTTTGAATCCTTCGGATAACATGCCCGAATCCCTTAGAAGAGAAAGTCTTTATGCAGTATCTAAAGAACCAGAAATGAGTAGACATTCAGATAGTGGAGGTGTGGTTACGAGTGGGAATTTCGAGAATGCATCTACTTCCAGTAACAGTTTGACAAAGCAAGCACAGGTAGAATCGCTATTCAGCTGATGCTTAACATTGTTTTGTTAACCTTAAAAAAATAGAGCTGCTTGTCTGCTAATTGCTAGTTCAACATTTTCCTTGGGTTATTCCTAGGCTGTTTCATATGGTGTTCTAGTTTCCTTCTAAGTATGGGATTAGAAATCAAATAGAGATACCATTTTGCTTCTTTTGACAAATTATTATTTTTTTATTATCACCCAGGTGGGTGCCAATCATGCTATCCCACAAGCTAAAGCCATAACTATTGATGTTGTTAACACACAAGCAGTAGCTTGTAATCAACCTTCTATGAAGAGACAAGGAAATGAAGCTGAAACTCAGCCTCTTTCAGAGCTGTCTTATGCTCGTAATAAAAAGGTATGTAATGTTATTATGGTACAATATCTGCACTGATTATTTACTTATATTGCTATATTTATCTGGATGGAAATAATGCAGTCATGGAGTTCTTGGATGGTCTCAAAGCCTTAGGATTTGCTTTATCTTGACATCTATTTATTTGTTGTCTTTTGTTTTGGGGGACTTATTGTTTAACCAGACTACTTTTAGATCTTCCAGTTGGTTGCCTTTTCTGGGACTGTCATACTAATTAGCTTATAGCATGAACTTCTTTGACATGTCATGACTAAATAGAGTTTTTATATTTCTTTATCCTCTTGGTCATGTTGGCTTTGCAGTGTTGTTTTAGTGCTGCTAGACCTCAACATTTTCCCTGATTAACATATGGATTCTTGACTGGATAATATTGGAAATGGGTTAAGGAGTTAGCAGGAGTTGCTTGCAAGACATGACTGCACATTCCCCCTTTTTGTCTAATAACAGGAAGGATGATTTATGAGCTTGGCAATTTAGAAACATAAGTATTCACATGTCTGGAAAACCTGAAAAAGATGAGTAAATGAAGACATCTCATTAAAAGATATTGAGCCTTGTGAGAAACACCTTGTTTCTTTAATTCGTATTTCAAAAGGAAGCCAGTTGTCCACGGGATCCTCATGCTGCGAAACATAGCCTGAATTTTCTGTGTTTTTTGTTATGTTACTGGATCATTAAGCGTTTTGAAAATATTCTCACCTTGGTGTGGCCAATGTAACCCCCCTTTTGTATGTCTATAGATGTTCTGTAACTCTTTATTAATGAAATTCTTATTTTATTTAGAAAGGAATCCAGTTGCTAGGAATGTGGCTTATGCAAATTTCTATTTGTAAATTACATGATTGCTTTCTATAAACACATGCTTTGCTTCTTTGAGCATCCATTGATTTTGTTAACACGCAGGCTTTTCCTGTGTTCAACTCAAGGCAACCTAATGTTCATCCGGCTAATACACTGCCTCCTTGGTTGAATCTGCCTGGAAATTTTAGTCATCCTGTTTGCTTACCAGTCTCTTACAAGAGTTCTTTTTCTAAGGAATCAGTATCTACTGCATCTGAAATTATCAAAAGCTCGAGATATAAGGCACATAAAATGGTTGATGCTGCTGTTCAGGTACACTCCTTTGTCTCTCTCTCTCTCTCCCACACACACACCACAGACGAAGTGAAAGAGTGGAAATGTCTGCTGGTAGATTCTTTACTTATTTATAATACTATGTAGCCTCTCGCTAATTTCAGTTAAATCACATGGGTTGAAACATGCATAACCTTTCTATTTCAGGCAATTTCATTGAAAAAAGAACATGGAGATGTATATATGCGAATTGAAGAGGCCATAGATGTTCTGGATAAAAGACAGTTTGCATCAGAATCAAAAGCACAAGCGACCGGTGTGGCAGAGCAGATCGACTGTAGTTTACATCATCACCAATTGTCTAGTGCATCAGAGTCTCAGTTCAATGGTGATGCATCCATGTTATTATCAGATGATGAGTATGACAAGGCTGAGGCATCAATCCCTTCAAAGCTTATTGGATCATGTGTTGCAACTTTGCTTATGATACAGGTAACTTTGAATATGTGGTGACTGTAAATATGATCTAAATTATCCCTGCAATGCGGGCTTGGTTAATGTTTTCTTACGTTATGCAGGCATGTAGCGAACGGCAGTATCACCCCGGTGATATAGCTAAGATAATAGATTCTGCTGTTGCAAGTTTGCAGCCACGCTGCCCTCAAAATTGGCCAATTTTTAGAGAGATAGAGATGTGCATGGGAAGAATCAAAACACAAATATTAGCCCTAATACCAACGTGATCCCGTGCGTTGTTTTCCGCTTCCGTTTCCAGCTTTAATATGCCATCCACCTTAGTCGTAACCCATTCACCTCAAGCCCATCCATCCCCTTTGCGCTTTTTTTTTTACTGTTTCATTTTTGGTAACTTTTGTAAATTCCTAGCTTATTTTCTTGTTTTCTTAGGCATTCATAATTTTAACCAAATTGGTAAACTGGTCACATAATGAGCTTAAACAAAATGACATGCCAAAAGGAAAATAAAAATGGCTTTACTGTTGGTCTAAGAAATTCAAAAAAAAAAAGTTAGTAAGGAATTAGGTATTGTTTTCATTAATTATTACTGTAATGCATATTTGATGCCATTTACCATAATAATGTAAATGTGGCAAGATTGTCAATCTAATGTGTTATATAGAAACGCTTATGTTTACTTGTGTATGGACATGTACCGCATGTAGGTTTGACAATAATTAGCACACTTAAGTTGTTAGCAATGATATAACTTTATTGGATTTAGCATAGGGCTTGGTTTTTGGTATTGTATGGTGTTGCTAGTGGTCATTATCAGGTATTGTTTTTAAGTAATTTTTAAAATTATAAAGTAGTTCTTAAATTTTATAAAACTATAAAATAGTTTTTAATATATTATATTATATTTATTTTTATATCAACTCTGGCCTAAAAATATTATAACAAATATTTTTCTATTCATATAACTTTTTATAAATTTATCATATAAATAATAATTACAATTGATATAAAATTAAAAATAATAGGAAGTATTTAAAATTTTATAATTTACAGCATCAAAATATCATATAGTAATATAGATCCGTAAGCTTTACAACAATAATTCATATTGGGGAACATTACAAAGTAGGGTAAATTTTAAAAGAACAAGAATATAACATTTATATTAAATAAAAGTAAAATTAAAAGAAAAGAAAAAGCATGAAATATTTAGATGATATATTTATCTAAGTCATACTGCTCTCATTTTTCATTTAGTACAAAATTTTTATTATAGAGAGGAGTTTTATTATTACCATCATTAAAACTCATTTTATCAGATATATCATATTCAAGATTATCTTTCAAGTTATTTATTAAAAATTTAATCTGTTAAAAGATCAATATGGTCAAGATAAATTAAATAGACATAATTAAGAATCGAGTATTTTTCTCCATCCTGTCACTTACTACTTCTCAATTACTCTCCCTAAATTGATGTCCCTTAGTTTTGTTTATTTACCAGTGTCTGCTAACTTCACTATCTCATCATCTTCTTACCTCTCTTGATTCTTGCTTTTTTTCCCCTCTTCTTTATTTCTTCCTCATCTCTTTATTGGCTTTTCTTTTACTATTTCAAAACCTAGTTTTCATATATCATCTCTCTGCATTTCTCCTCACCTCTTGCTCTTTTTCATCTTCTTCTCCTTCTGCCTCCCTCTCATATATGCTTTCTCCTTGATATCTATCTACAATATTTTTCTCCCCACTAAATCTACACACAACCTTAAACATTAAAAGTAGCATTACAATCATTCCACTTGAAAGTTTTCCCGCCCATCACCTTTTTTCCCTTAACTAGTTAATTACTTTTTGACAACTCGCCACCAATCATCTACAAACACCTTTTTTAGATATGGATTCAGAAGACTTCCCTCCACTACACTCCCCCACCACAACCCCTTTTCATCTCTTAACCAAGCCAATATTTCCTCCACCCCTCTTGGTTCAACTTCCACTAATTCTTCCCTAACTTCATCCTGGTCCTACTAAGAATTACTCTAATCTTTCCTACATCTATTAGTAACAAACTTGCCTACTTTCCAACCTCTGCCCCTCTTGATTCAACCATCAATTCTCCCACTAACCCAAACCCTAGCCTGCGCTCCTCCAATATTGTCAATGGGTTTATCCCTTTTAAAAACAATCTTGGATTCACCCCTTTTAAAATGATCTTAATTTGAACCTTCCTATTCATTAGAAAACATATAAGTAAGTAATGAGTGATGACTCGGATCTCTCTTTGCATTATTGCCTGCATAATAAATTGAAGGAAGATCCGTTGTATCCTTTGATCTTAACACTCTTTAAGGTTGGGGCAAAAGGGTGGGTGGCAACTTTGTTAGGCTTCTTCATAAAGAAATGTCTTCCCTTCCTAATGGTATAGAAGTGAGCTTCATCACAGTGGAAGATCATAGGTCTGACTGATGTTCTTCTGACTGAAGACAATCTCATATTGTTCTGTTTTAACTCACCATCTATATAGATGATAATACAACTAAAAGGAAAAGAATTAGCTATGCCCGATTATCTATTAGAATGAATATTTCTAATAAATTGTTGAATTTCTTACCAATCATAAGGCTAGGAGTAAATAAGACTGACTGAGGATAAATTCATGGTCTCCTACCAACGGAGACCTCTTCGACATCTAGAGTTAAGGAATGGAAACCCATAGGGAAATTATTTTTAAGAGGTTACTATTAGGAGTTAATGGAGATATATGAGGAATCAATCAACGGGGATCCTGACTTCAAATATCATACAAAATGCAAACTAGTTTCACTAATAAGCTTATTTTTTTTGCA
>JANZXR010000005.1:16649853-16662157 GCA_027575705.1 Erythroxylum echinodendron | reverse complement strand
TAAATTATTTTATCTTTTGAAAAAAAAGTTAGAATTTCATTGCCAGCTACAGCAACACTTACCAAAATTTTAAATGGATGAAGAAAAGCAATGATTGAAAAATCAGATCGGATCGGCTGGTCCGACCAGAATAAATATGAACTAGTCTATATTTCAATTCAATTTATGTTTATAACCTCTATGATAGAAAACCAGTCGGTTAAGTAAAAAATAGACCAATTTCTTATAAAAATCAGTTAACTTTTTTTCCAAAAAAATTGGTTATAATCACCTAATATGTGTGGTCCAATCTTTGAAATAAGAGAATGTGTCAGTTATTTAAAAATGTAGGGCTCAATAGATTGTCCATGACACACTCTATTTTGACATATATTAACTTATCATTAATGCAGAAGTCTTATTATAAAAAGTTTGAAATGTGAACGAGTATTTTTCAAAATTTTGAAATTTTTATTGAAAGATTTTTTATTCTATCACATAATCTTATTAATAAAATATCTTTTTTAAAACTTATATTTTTTATTTATATATTTATATTTTAACCAAAAATTTTTTTAAATTATTATTGTTCAAAATTTAGGTTCTCTATTTATCTTTTTATACTTTAATTTAAAAATTTTAAATTATTATTATTAAAAGCTAATTATTATTTTTAGCATAAGTTTGATTAATAAATTGAATTATTAATTAATATATATAAGTAATCTTGCTTAAGATAAATTAAGAATTGTTAAAAATATTTAAATTATAAAAAAGCATGTTTAAAGGACATTAAAAAAGTTAAAATAAAGTTAGAATTCTTTCTATTGACTTTCTTTAAATATATTTCAACTTCTATGAATTTTAATAAATGATAATAAAAAATACAATTTTTATTTTAACTTTTATATTAGATTCAAAATTAGTTTAAATTATTAGATTTATTATATATTAATAGGTATTATTAGTGTATTTTTATTTCAATAAAGTATAAATGATAATAAAGAAATACATTTTTTATTTTAAATTTTATATTAGATTCAAAATTAGTTTAAATTATTAAATTTATTATTAGTTTATTATAAATTAATAGGTACTATCACTGTATTTTTTATTTCAATAAAATATTTTATTTTATACTATATTTTATACTTATTTTCATAATTTTTACTCATTTATTATATTTCGATTTTATAACAATTTAATATCAATTGTACCTTTAAGCCTTTAACCTTTTCTTTGATCGGTTTCATATCCGGTCTAGTTTTTAGAACATTGAAGAAAAGCTGACCTGGAAATAATTTAGTCTATCAAAAAATGCAGCACATGTAATGATCAGGGACATAAAAACTGCCCCATCATTCGACACTCAAAACATCAAAAGAGACACCATCTTCTTATGGCGCCTACACGTAAGTTTCATTACAAACAAATCACACCAAGCGAGGTGGTCCACGCTAGACAATGTTTTCTCACTTTGCAAAACTGCAGCCTCCATGCTTGAATTCATTCCCAGGTAAGAGTACTGCTCTAAAATCTCCTATAACATGAAGTCTTGACAACAAACATGACAATTTTCCAATTGAATGAATCTAGACTCTTCAGCCATGCATTCACTTGCTTGGAGATGCAAATCTTGTCCGTTCTCTCTGCCGATTGAAAGCTCTGTCCTTTGGGGATAATGTTTTTCCTGCACTACCGGCAAGCCGCATCATTTCTGCAAATACAGTTTAATCATGCACCAATACGTAAACATAGACAAGAGCAAGTGTCAAAAGGGACATTCCTTTCACAAGTGACTTCTCCTAAGCTTCTAGTAATGCAATAGTCAAAGGTGTTGTTCCTCTCTTGCTCCCTTTTATTTATATACTCTCCCAATTATTCATGATAATAAGTGACTTCTCCTAAGCTTCTAGTGATGCAAGTGCTAAAAACTCCAGACCTATCATCACTGACCACAAAATCTAACATCTTACTATTTTGAAATAGCAAATTCAACATAGCATCAGAAGTGAAATTATTTCTATTAGGAATGTTGTACCTAAATTCAAAATATACCTAAATAATAAAGATTTCAAAACCAAAGTAGTCCTAAATTTGACAAACTACGATCCAGGAAAAGGTGTTAAAAATAAGAGTAAGGGACAGGAATTCACTACCTCTCTTTCTTTCAAGTTCTTGGTCCAGTTCCTCTTTCCACCTCCTCTGCTGCTCAGAACAGCTAATCAGAGCAGTAAACATTCTATTTAGATCACGCTAAAAGGCCATGGGGGTCACACTTGTGGGAAAACCAAAATATTCAACCAAACTTATCAACTAACCTCGGGCTACTTGAGTCAAGACAATCCTCAACCAAAAGACCTTTATGATCATTGCCCTGAGGGGATGAAGTTTCATCTGAAGCTTGTTCATCAACATGGCCTACATTAGGCGAATGCCTACTTTTGATTCCAGGGCTTCCAGAGCTGAGTATATCAGTTGCTGCAGGTGGAGTTCCAATGGGTATCCGACCAGGTGACCTGCCCTTAGGAGGTAATTTTAAGTAATTTGGTGAAGTTTCATTACTTGGCTTATTAGCAAAGCTTGGAGAACACGCTGCATTCAAACTGTTGTAGAACTCTTCATACAAAGGTGTTTGCAGTTTCTTCAGCTCTAAAGCCTGAGGCATCAAAAAGAGGTTCAATGTCACAACAATCTTCCAGAAATTCAGCCAACATATTTGGAGCAAAGTGTTCACTCATGCGCTACCTTTTCATCCAGAAAAGCTCTAATTTTTGACTCTGTAAGTTCATCATCCTCCTCAGAGTTTGATACACCCTCAGCTGGTATATCAGTGACTGGTCCTGATCCTGCTTCTTCCAGTTTTGAATTCTCACCAAATCTGCACCTCCAATCTTCAGAAAGAACATCTTTGGCATCCAAACTCTTGGTTAAATCACAAATTGCTTATAAGTTGTATGAAAAATAAAAGTTGTGATTGGAAAGAGATGAGTAATTTGAGAAAAGAACATCCTGAGTTGCTTACACTATTGAAGCTCTCAGAAGCCAAAAGAGGACTGATCTTTACTTCATTTGAACCAAAATTATCTTTGTCAATCTGGCACAAATCATCATCGCTATTGCTTGTTCCACAGATACCAATACTTTCAGACAGTTTCTTAGGATCCAGAGAATCACGTATACTACCCAGATTACATATGTCTGTTGTGTCCGAGAGACATGAATTTTGACTGGCAGCAAAATAAAACCATTAATAACGTCTAAAATAATTTGAAGAAAAGGTATTCTATCCAAAGTCCAGTGTGAATGACATTGCAGAACTTACAATTTGTCAAGGTTGGCAGTTTGCAACTGTAAAGAGATGCGATCATCCTGATGGCAGTGGAATTTTTTTTTATTAAGAATTGACTAAAGAAACCAACAAAACAAATAACCCACAAGTTCTGTCCAGATATACCAACCACGTCTGGAGTACATTTAGCAGGGTCAACAAGAAAATGTTTGCCAGCAACAAAAGGATGCTGCATTTATTTCACATATAGTATCATCATATGGTACTAGATCAGGTTGATGAACATCACTACTTGCCAAAAGATTCAAACGAAAACCAAGACTTGTTGAAATCACAACATTCAACAACCTAAAAATGCTTCCAGATAAACAAAAGAATGACAGTCAAGTTAAAAAAATTACCTGAAGCAACTTAGACGCATCTGGCCTCATATTTGGTTCCCTACCATTGTAAATCTCATACATTAAATGTTTGAAAATAATATTTAAGAAGGATGTGCTAAAGATTCTTAATTGACAGAAAACTAGCTGGAAAGTTCTCATTGCATAGACAACCGAATCCATGAACTTAAGCAAGCACAGTCCTTACTCAGAAATAAATTTATTAGTATGCATGTAGCTTTCAGTAAAACTTTTAAGTTCCTACAGATCTAATCTAATTTTGATTGGTATAGTTGTTAGACATTGCAATTCCATCATACTCACTACTAGTCTAAGCCGGAGGACAGAGCATCCAACGTTTTGTAACTCTCATGCCAATGTAATTGAAGTTAAGAAAAAGGCAAAGCGGTACTTTTGCAAACACTTGAGTAGAAAATCTTTAGCCTCAGCAGAGAGATGATCAGGGATTTCTGGATGAGACTTTGTTGACCCTATATGGAAGAGGGCAGCAACCTAAAGGACATCAATTTTAGTAAGTTGGAAAGCACCTAAAATGGAAGAAATATCGTTAAGGCTAGAAGACTGTTTACCTCTTGATACTGTTGGCTCCATGGAGGCTTTCCAGTGGCCATCTCAATTACTGTACAGCCCACACTCCACATGTCGGCAGAGCTAGAGCAATGTTTTATGATGTATAATTACGATTAGAAATATATGTTCAATCTGTTTATGTTATTAGCCATGAACAATAGTTGGATTTAGATGTAACAAGGCAAATTCAAGGCCAGGTTTCTAAAAAGTGGAATTACTCAAGTCAATTACATATTTTGACCTATAATTCAGGTAGTAAATTTTAACTTAATGTGTCCATCAATTTTTATCATCTATAAAATTAATGGAAACATTGCATTTGAATCTAGAAACTTTCTCTTTGCTAACTAAAAATATGAAGAATATGAAAAAGGGCCACGTGCAGAATCAGTTCTCAAGGACTCAAGCATTCGAAACACTAATTAAGATGAATATGAATTGTTACAACTCTTCACCCTTACAAGCTATGTCCAGTCTGCAGAATGACTTCAGGAGCCATCCAGTATGGAGTGCCCTTCATTGACTTGGCCCCTGAAACAGTAGCCTATTCTAACGAGAATCTCAGTCCAATTGAAAACACATTATACAAATGCTTTTATACACAGGAATTCCAAAGACTAAAAGAACATAGAAAAGAAAGAAAAACCAGAAAAGATCAGTATATACCAGCTCAACAACCTGCTTGGAAGCCCCAAAATCTGCAAGTTTAATGCATCCTTTATTATCTACAAGGATGTTTGCCCCCTGAAAGCAAATACAGAAGACATCCAGAGTTTTCCGGAAAAAAGTTGAATAATGAACTTAAATTCTATATAATGAACTTAAATTCTATCACATGTCACATAATTGATAGGTAGTTGAGTTACCTTTATGTCCCTATGCATAATTCCATTTTTGTGTAGATACTCTAGCCCCAGCAGCAATTGTGTTGTGTATGTTCTTATAACCTGCGTTACAATGTTGAAACACAAGATTAGAATCAAGTCAAAAGTAATACAAGTTCAGTTAATAAAGACTCACCGCCTCAGGAAAAGGTCCAAATTTACTCAAAAGAGATGATATTGAACCACCAGGGACAAATTCGAGCAGAATATTCAAAGTTTCCTCCTCCCTAACTGTGCCTAAGTATCTCTGAGGATGAAAAATGGCAGATAACTCATTACAGTGGTAAGCTTTATTCCTAAACTGTCAAAACAAATAGTTCTAAATATTACTTACAACAATGTTAGGATGAGAGAGATTCTGTAAGAGTTTGACTTCTTCCTCCAACTCTTTGATGTGAGTCTAGCAAAAACCAGATTAAGTCAACTCAGTTGCATTTTTTCTATGCCAACATAGAATAGAATAACCAGTGTACTCTCATAATTATACACGTTGCGCATCTATTCTAGAACAAAAACTTCATGCAAGTTCTACAGATTCAAACACCCTCATTCTATGAGCAAAATATAAATATTTGGACAGATATAAAACAGCACCAAATGATCAAAAGATTCAGTACCTGGGCTCTCTCCCTTGAAGCACCATTAGCTGCGATCGAAACCTAAATATGAAAAGATATCAGAGTTAACAACACTAAGCAACTAAAAATAGTATCCAAAATAAAGTAATCTGGCGTCAGAAACAGATAGTAAAAGTGAAACCGTTAGTGCACCAACGTTGGTAGGTAAAAAGGAAAAAAAAAGGTTCGGAACTTTGACGCACTCTACACACTTGCTTGCAATGTAACTGGGCTTTTAAAGAATCCCAAATCAATTTCTCATCTGGGTCATGGTAAAAGATGAAGTAACGAGAAGAGTAAAACCTGCTTTACAGCCAAGAGTTCACCAGAATCCAGATTCATGCCCATGTAAACATGACCAAAAGCGCCGCAACCGATCAACTCCCCTTTGCGATAGCGAATGGGAGGAGGCATCAGGGGAGTGGAGGGTTTAGCGAAGATTCTTGATTTGATCTTTTCCATGAAGGGATTATTACTACTCATCAAGAAGATATCTTGATCATCATGGGGTGTACGGAACACCAATGATCGCCTCACCGATCCCAGAAACTCTTGCATTTAGTGTGAGTATGTGTGTAGAAGAAAGAAAGGAGAGATTGATGGAATGGTAGGCTAAGAGAAGAGAGACTGTGACAGAAGCGAGTGGGGATGGAGATTCCCTTTTGAAACATTAGCAAAGTTTCGTTTTCAAAAGTAAGAGTGAAATTGACCAATTGCTCTGCTTCATCATGCCTATCGCCAAATTCCTTCGCTTTATATTACTAATGATGTAGTATTACCATTGTCTTATAATTCCTCAACACATATATCATTTATTGACACTCTTATAGTTGGAAAAAGTAGGAACAATTGTCTAATTCTATTCAAATAATCTTCTTTTTCACAAAAAATCTTTAAATCTAAACATTTTCTATTTAAGTATGCGTGGATGTATTGTTATTTTTTTAATTCAATAAAAGAATATGTTTAGTTGAATTTTTACCTTTCATTAACAAAAGATACACTCTTTAATTATTTAATATTAATTATTATTAAGATATAATTTAATTATTCACTCTATCTTAATTTTCATAATTTATTTTTAAAATTTTATAAGTATTTATTAAATATATTTTAAACTTAAAATATCTTTAAAATACATAAATTTTAAAATAGTTTTATGAAATAATTTTCTAAGATAAAATATTTAATGAGTTTATTATATTAGTAAATAATATTAAAATAAAATTATTTATTTGATAATTTATTGTAAAATTTTATTTAATAGTTACATTAACAATTAAATAAAATTTCAACTTTATTTTAAGAAAATGAAAACCAAAAATTAGGAGATGAAACTAAAAAACTATAACAAAAATTAAATGCTCACTAAAACATCACTTAAGCAAAGTAAACAACACTAAACTTCAATTCCTTATCAATACTTACCTTCTCTTCTGTATGGTAAATTCACTTGATTCATTATAGCACCATTAGTTGAAGGTGAATTCATGTTAGTTAAAATTAAATAGAAATAGCCATGATAGGGGGACAAAAAAAATCAAAGTTAACAACCAAAGTTTTTAACAACACAAGATGAAGATAGAGAAAGATAAAGAGAAAATTAATTTTTCTAAAACCAAATATCTTTTATTAAATCAAAATTTTTTGAGTAATATAATAAAATTGATTGGTTTGTGTTTTAGCTTTAAGGATTTAAAAATAATAACTTTAATATATAATCAAATTAACAAACTAGTTGATTACTATTTAACTTAGCTTAATCATTTGTTAACAAGTGTACTAACCATGTGTAGTAGTAAGCCTTTATTCAATTTAGTAAATCAATAAGGAATTGATTGTTTTACCAAAAACACATCATTATAAAAGATTTTATAGTATTTTCTTTTTTTGTTTGGCTGAGACTTTTTTTATTTTGGAAAAGGTAAAATTAAATTAAGTCATAGAAGGCAAGAAAGAATTTAGCACTAGTACATGACAACTGGGAAATTACAAGAGAAACAAACTAACCATAAGCTTACAATTCAGTCATAATTGAGAAATAAAAGGGTACAAATAAGAGCTATACTCTCCAATATGAGCTGAGAAGCTACAGATCCAACTCCCTATGCATATGAATACTAAAGTGAGTTCTAATCCTCTGCAATAACAACCAGTTGAATAGTTTGTTAATGAGGCTCTGATCATGGAAAATGTGATTGTTCCTTTCATCCCATTTAGCAATAACTAGAAAGGATAAGGAAGTGCAAAAACATCATCTGGTAGTTTTACTATGGAATCATATCAGTGCACCACTCCTTGATCTGGTTTAAGCAATGTTGTAAAAACTAGACTGAACATCGAACCAGTCAAAGGAAAAGTTTAAGGTTTAAAGGTTGAATCAGTATTAAACACTATAAAATAGGTATATAATAAATAAAAAGTAAAAATTATGAGTTAGAAAAATAAAATATTTTATTAAAATAAAAGTACAACTATTATTATATAACATTGATTGTCTAATAAGTTCGAATAGTGAGTAAATTATGGTACCCTCTGTTCAGGCCAGTATTTCAAAATTTGACCCCTTTTGATAGGGTCACATTATAAGGTTTGGACGTATTCAATTGCGAGCATTTTAACATTTAAGCAACACATATCAATTCAAGACCTTTATAAATACAATTACTAGTCATCATTTTATATGCCAGAATAAGATTACACAACATCAATTTGATGTGGATGGTGGTGGCATTTCTTCTTCCACTGTTGATGGCATGTATTGTTCTTGTCCAACAGGTATACAAGGCCTTCATACTATATTCCACTACTACATCCATAAGTGTAATGCCCTTTACAGCTAGATCAACCCTGATCTAATCACTCCTTGAGAAGTCCTTATTCTTCCTTGGAACTATTTTGTCCTTTATCAATTGCAGCACCTCACTTTCTTCTATTTATGCTCTGATCAATGCCTTATTTTTAAGCTATTGTAATACCTGCCCAGTAAGTTATTATCAATAATTTTCAATAGAGCAAATACTAAGGCATCAACATCATAAAATAATGTTAGGAAACCTCAGCTCAACATAAATACTGGTCAATTCCAATCCTTGAACCTTCAAAACCACCTTAACTTCTTTCTCAACCTCGTTAAAGGATCGAAGTAGAGATAATTGCTACTGCTTTTGTAGTTTCTTCTGCAAATTTTTAACAAAGAAAAACTATAAAAAGAATCTTTTAAGACAAACACGAACTAATGTAGTGACAAATGCCAGCAAGCATGCACACATGAAATGGGCACCATGACTACTGATACAAAGGTCACCTTGGGACTCGAACTTTCACCAAATTCTATCGCCAATACCCTTTTCACGGCAGTCTCACTAAGGTCTGCTTCAGCAAGACTTAGCCTTCAATGACCTTTGAAGTGTTTCACTCGCTCATTCGAAGAAACAATGCTTAAGAAAGCAATAGGAAAAGATAGGCAATAAAGGAATAACAGAGATACGGCTAAACCAACCTTTATATTACTTTCCCTCAAAAGAATACAAGGAATGCTCTCTCTCTGAACTAGTTAAGAACAAAGCTCTAATGAGGTATGTATAGGCATCCTAACTTGGAAGTCAAGTTACATTCAGAATCCCACTAAAACTGAACTGCCTAAGATCATGCTAAGATCAAGTCTATCTCTATCAGATTACATCACATGAACCAATTAGATGACACCCCCATATAAATAGGATTCTAACTGATAAGATATAATCTACAAGATAACAGAAAAATAGAGTTTACATTCAACTAGGAAACTAGCATCCTTATTCTCGAAGATCTCCGCTATCTTCAGATGCTGTGTTCCACTGTAACTCTAACTCCTCGTCATTGCCACATCATCCAAGATCTCCCCACGATCTCTATCTACTAATGATGCAGTGTGATCTCGTAGAAGCCCACATAACACACTGGCCCGATCCAATGCTTCCCACAACAAGTCTGTTAGTCATAGTCCATTCATCTGAGCATAGTCTAAGTCCTTATTCCGTCAAGTCCTTAGCTTGGGCTGAGTCAATCTTCACTAGGTTCGAGAGTCTACCAAAATTCGTACCAAGTCTGATCACACTCGCCCACATTTGCCTTAGTGTTTTTGCATGCCTCTCTCATACGTGTAATCCAGCTAACCTCCTACCTAAGGCTCCTTATTGGAGGTCGCTGAGAAGTGTTTCGAAGATTAAGGGTCTAATAAACCACCCCCACCAGATAGATTCGACGCCCTCGTCGAATTAGTCTGAAGGTAGGCAGTCACCTAGTCTTTGAATTGCCACAAGGTTGTATCTTTCTCTTACGTAGCTTCCGCGATAGGTTGACCTATTGTCCGATAATCTAGGATCTTCTCCACTTGATCCTCGAACTATTTTCTCACAACCGGTGGCGCTCGCTTCACCTGACTCCTATTCGGATTTGATGGATCCTCATAGTAAGGCTTGAGAAAACTTACATGAAAATTAGGGTGTACTTCAATCGTTCGGGCAATTTCAATCTGTATGCCACGTTCCCCACTTTGTGTAGCACTTCAAACGATCCATCGTACTTCGACACTAAATCCCTATGAACTTGCTTACTCGAGATCTTCTTCCAAATCTACAAGGTTAGTTTCAACAAAACTTTATCTCCCACATCAAACTCTAATGATCTCCTCCGATGATCCGCTTACTTCTTCATCCATCGAGAAGCTTTCCGAAGACTGTCCCTCACCTCATCCAATAGTTCTTGTTTCTCAATCGCAAACTTATGCACTGCGGGACATTTGCTACCTGTCCTTTGTTGAGCAATTTCTAATGGAGTGAGAGGTTGTTGTCCCAACATAATCTCAAAGGGACTTTTCTTCGTAGCCGAAGATCTGTGCAAGTTATAGCAAAACTATGCAGTATCAAGTAAACTCAACCAATTACGTTGACTTGCACTTACATAATGCCGTAGGTACTCCTCCAACAAACTGCTTATTCTTTCTGTTTGGCCATCAGTCTGTGGGTGATTTTCCATTGAAAACTTCAAATTGCAACCCATCATATTGAAGAGGGACGCCTAGAATTGGCTTGTAAATTTGGCGTCTCGGTCTCTCACAATATCTGCAGGAACTCTAAAATACTTGACCACGTTCTTATAGAACAGTTCGGCCGCAACATCCGAGGGACAAGTCACAGAAGTTGGCACGAAGATCGCATATTTGGAGAATCTATCAACCACCACCATGATTGATGCCATCTTGTCCATCTTTGGAAACCCACTAATGAAATCCATTGAAACCGACATCCGTGGTCTCTCGGGGATGGATAAGGGTTGTAGCAAACCGGCTTCCTTCTTTCTCTCCGGCTTGTCCAACTGACACACAAGACACATCTTGACATAACATTCCACATCATTCTCGATCTTTGGCCAAAAGTATGAACGAGATAGGAGCGCTAGCATCCGTTGGACTCTTGGGTGACTAGCCCACTGCGAGTCGTGCGTCTCCTTCAACAACTGTTTCTACAATCCACCAAAGCTCGGCACATACACTTGACTACTCTTAGTCATCAAGAGCCCATCATCGTCAAGCCAAAATTTACGTACAACACCTTTCTTAACTTGAGAAATCAACTTACAGTACATATTGTCTAGTGGAGCTGTTGCTTTGATATGCTCCAACAGGTTAGACTCCACCCTCATGACCGAATAAAGGGCCGCAAATACCTCCTTCCTGCTCAAGGAATCTACCACGTTATTGTGCCTCCCCAGTTTATGCTCTCACACGAAGTCATACTCGGCAAGAAACTCCTGCCTCCGGGCTTGTTTTGCGGACAACTTCTTTTGGGTCTTGAAAAATGTGTTAGCAACATTATCCGTTCGGACAACGAACCTGGTTCCTAACAAATATACTCGCCACGTCTCAAGGCAATGCACCACCGCAAGCATCTCCTTCTCATGCATCAAGTAACGCTGCTCTGCACCATTGAGCTTTTCGCTCTTAAATGCTACCGGATGACCCTCCTATACCAAGACTCCATCAATGACTTTGTCTGACACATCAGTATGTACCTCTAACAGAAGATCGAACACAGCTTCAGCACAGGTTCGGTTGAAATAGTGGCTTTAAGTTTCTCGAATGCCTTCGCACATGCACTAGACAAACATCATTCTTACTTCTTCTTCAGCAAGTTCGTTAATAGAGCCGCTTTCTTGGAGTATCCTATGATGAACCACCTATAGTAGTTAGCCAGGCTGAGAAAACTCCGCAATTCTCGCACTTTCGTGGGAGCCTGCCACTCAACTATCGCTTTCACTTTCCTCAGATCCATTTTGACCTGACCCTTGCTCACCACGTGACCCAAGAATCTGATCTCCAACTGAGCAAACTCACACTTTTCCTTCTTCACGTAAAGCTTGTGCTTCCTTAGTCTTTCGAACACTTGCCTTAAGTGTTCCACATGTTTTGCCATATTAGCACTATATACCACAATATCATCTAAGTAGACGACTACGAACTCATCCAAGAACTAGAACAAAACATTATTCATAAGGTTGCAAAATGTAGCAGGGGCATTA
>JANZXR010000005.1:16589322-16614933 GCA_027575705.1 Erythroxylum echinodendron | reverse complement strand
AAGGATGAGACGCTTCCAATAGATTGAAAATTTAAGAAGAATTTCCATTCAAATCATATCATAAATAATATTTAATACAAGGTAACTATTAGTCCATACTTTAGAAATTTATCACATAATGCTCTTATTTATCAATTTGAGTATGAACCCTTAGTCTTGATTGTTTGGGTTTGAATTATGAATAAGTTATTTAATAATTATTTTAAGGTGTGAGCTTTAGTACCCAGAATTAGAGACTTATGCAAAATAAGGTTATTAAAATAAATTTATATTAATTAGGCAAAAATTTAGAATCAACAAATAAAGATAAGATTTTGCTCAATTAGAAAAGAATTAGGTATGTTTGATGAAAATTTTATATGATAAAGATCCCCTTACATATTTTAATTCATTATTCATTAATTATATCTTTTAGGTTGTTTTTTAATGTTTCAGAATACATTAGTTGAACAATATTCTAGTGTGGCCAACTAGTGTACCCAAAAAACATGTTTTTGGCCTTTCAGTGGGTTTGTTAATTATCTGGTCACCCAAATAGTCACATTTTTTTTAACAATATCCTTCAATGGTTGACTAATTTACATATATCTGACATTTTTTTTGCTTTCCAATGAGTTTGGTCTCTAGTCAACCAAAGTCACTACTTCTAAAACTCGTTTCTTTCAATTAAGTTTGGTTGTATAAATTAGTTAGCCAATATCACTTCTTCCCTCAACTTGTTCTTTGTGAGTCACCCATTAGGTTCCTAAGTATAATATAAATTATAACCTTAAATCATATTTAGGATTAGATAAATTAAACTTACTTAATTCATTTTAATTCTCCGATTAAATAATATATATCTGCAAATCAACATTAATAACTATCAATATATTATGACCACCTAAATATCAAAAATATCAAAGTGGTTTTGACTAACCCTTTTGTATGTGATTTTTCATATAATTTAACCCTTTCATTATTCAATATTATGATTAGATATAGAGTATAGAATTAATATCTACTCTATTTGAGTCAAATCATATTAGTTCTCTATTATTAGTAATTAATCTTTTTAATGACAATTGAAAACTATTTTTAAAGTGTTATTTTATTTTGGACAAGTATTTTCTGAATTAATAATAATTGAGAACAACATAATATTTTTCCTAATTACTTTAAAGTGATGAAGATCTCTCAATTATCTCCATATAGTTCATGCTATATCTTATGACTACCGATTGAGCTATCGTTGACTAAAATAGATCATAAATAGTATCAAAACATAGCAATCCTTAGATGAGACATTTTGGAGATCTAACATTAAAAGATTACTTATACAATCATCACAATGAGAATTTTCATAGACATATAGGTAATGTTCCAAATGGAATTCTCATATGGGTCAATTTAGTAAACTTGTTCTTTAATAAGCATCCATATAGTTGTTTTAGTATCTTCATACTTTAGTCTATAAGGTTAACTACTTCCTTCGTAAAGAAGAATAATGTCATTAATATCTTGTCTTAATAGAATAATGACTGGGAACAATATAAGGATAATACATAAAATCAATATGAATCTCATAATTATGATCTCTTTATAATTTTATTTGCAATGTATACTTATCTTATGGACTTTATTATATACACTTTAATATGTATAAGATAAAGAATGCCTTTAAATAATTATATCACTAAGTTCTAACCAACTAATTTGCTGGAGGACATAAACCAATAAAAAGGTAGTTACTAATTTGTGAATTTCTTTATTAAAAATGAAAGGCTGGTTCATTATTTAATTATTACATGTTAAGGGAGACCAAAAGTCCTTCTCTTTTAAGTACTGGAGAAGAACTACCACAAAATTTTCTCTTTTATGTTTAAATTTCTTCTCTTTTAGTTTGAAGTGGCGAATTAATTGTGAAGCATACATTTTTTGATTCTTGTGTCAATAAATTAGATTTGGTGAAGCATTTGGATAAAAATGATAACACTTGTCTTCTTAAAGGCATGGTACATGATTCAAGTTTAGAACCTTTATATGATTAAATCTCCATAATTATGTAATGTTGGTGGTATAATAAGATCTAAACAAATTGTAAATTTGTATAGTTTCAGTAAGGTTGTGTTCTTATATGATTTGCTTTACTAAATTTGAATGTCAACTAATTTAAAATATATATGTACTTTGATTTGGTTATAAAATTGTTTGTAGAACTTGTTGTTTTTCTTAATTAGGTAATTATATATTTTTTCAGCTCAAAATCACATTTACCTTCATAAGCATGTAGAATGGCTTGGTTTATGCGTGGGTTCTAAGATATGAAGCTTGGTTATCATTGTTTCTCTTATATATGAATTATTTGAGATTATTTCATTTTCTTTTTTAGGGTGAATGTACAGAAAAATGTTGTTTTTATTGAGAAACAATTATTTACTTTTTAAAGAATGCTTAAATTATGGCAAGCAACTTTCAATTAGTTTTTAGCTTGTTTCAAACAATAACATTAATTAATGACAAAAATAATGTAAAAAAAGTAGTAATTAATTTTATAAGTATTCCAAACAGATTTATAATTTTAATATGCTACTCTTCCTCTTATTATAAGTATTCCAAACAGATTTATAATATAACTTTGGAATATATTTTTAACATCTTTTCTAATTTTCTTACAAATCCTAGGAACTTCCTAGGATATCAAAATTTTATAATTTTTATTGAAAATATAAACATTATATAAAAATGATATAATTTATTAAAAATTTTTGCATTTTGCGTTTTGCGACGAAAATGGAAGGAAAGTCTCAGCCTTAAAACCATTGTCTTAGGGTTTAAGCTCCTCTGCTTGGTATCCGCCACGGTCGAAGAAGAAGAAGCAAATATGGCCCTCTATCGCCTCCTTCTCCGCTCAACCACTGCCACCACATCTCCAGCTCTAATAAGACCCATCCGCGTCCTCTCTCCCATCATAAATCAAACCCATAATTCCTCCAGTGTTTTCTCACCACCTTTCCTCCCAATATACCGCACCTTCGCCTTCTCCTCCGCCGAGGAGGCTGCTGCGGAACGCCGGAGACGCAAACGTCGTCTCCGAATCGAACCCCCTATTCCATTGCAGCGCAACCCCTATCCTCCGCCTCACGACCCTAACGCCCCTCGTCTCCCGGACTCCACGTCGGCATTGGTGGGCCCGCGCCTTAATCTCCACAACCGAGTTCAGTCCCTCATCCGCGCCTTTGACCTTGACGCCGCTTCTCTCCTCGCGCGCAACTCCGTCTACTCTCGCATCCGCCCCACTGTCTTCACTTGTAACGCCATAATCGCGGCTATGTATCGCGCCAAACGGTACCCTATCATTACTTAATATGTTATACCGCTGCTGATTAGTTGTTACTATGATAATTACATATTGTCTTGATGATGATTTTTTTGGAATGTTCAGTTATGACGATGCGATTGCGCTGTTCAAGTACTTCTTCGAGCAGCATGATATAATACCTAATGTTGTTTCTTACAATAATTTGATTAATAGTCACTGTGATGAGGGGAGGGTTGATACTGGGCTTGACGTTTATAGGCATATAATTGCTACAGCGCCTTTCAGTCCGTCACCTGTTACGTATAGACACTTGACTAAAGGCTTGATTGATACTGGGAGGATTGGGGAAGCGGTGGATTTGTTGAGGGAGATGTTGAATCGAGGGCATGGGGCAGATTCATTGGTTTATAATAATGTGATTAAAGGGTTTTTGGATTTGGGGAATTTGGAGAAGGCGAATGAGTTTTTTGATGAGTTGAAAGAGAGGTGTTTGGTTTATGATGGGGTGGTTAGTGCCACATTCATGGATTGGTGGTTTAAACAAGGGAAGGATAAGGAGGCAATGGAGAGTTATAAGTCATTGATGGATAAGAAATTTAGGATGGTACCGGCAACTTGCAATGTGCTTTTGGAGGTTTTGCTCAAGTATGGGAAAAAGGAGGCTGCCTTGGCTTTGTTTGAACAAATGTTAGATAATCATACCCCACCAAACTTTCAAGCAGTTAATTCCGATACATTTAATATTATGGTGAATGAATGCTTTAAAGAAGGAAAGATTGATGTGGCCATTGATATGTTTAGGAAGGTGGGAACAAAGCCTGGGTCAAAGCCTTTTGCAATGGATGTTGCGGGTTACAATAACATTATTGCTAGGTTTTGTGAGAATGAGATGTTGGAGGAGGCAGAAAATTATTTCACTGAATTGACTTCGAAGTCCTTGAGCCCTGATGTTACAAGCTTTAGAACATTGATTGATGCGTACATGAAAATGGGAAGGGTTGATGATGTTTTGAGGGTCTTTGGCAGGATGGTGGATGCTGGCTTGAGAGTGGTGGTTGATTATGGGATTAGAGTATTTGCCGAATTGATTAAGAATGGAAAGGTAGTGGACTCTGCAGTGATTTTGACAAAAATGGGAGAAAGAGATCCAAAACCAGATCCCTTGATCTATGATGTTGTTGCTAGGGGCCTTATTGGTGCTGCTGAATTGGATACTGCTAAGGATATTATGGATCAGATGATGAGATATGCTGTTGGTGTTCCTCCCACTTTGAAGGAGCTAGTAACTGAGACATTTAAAAGTGCTGGACGAGGTGAGGAGATTGAAAAAGTTTTAGATGAAAACAGATGGAGAAGTTTGCCAGGAGTTTCTCGTGGGCCTAGACAATCACAAATACCAATTGGACCTCCTCGAATGTCAAAGGACCAGTTATTAGGGCCATCTTCATTGGGTGGACAATCACTATCCAGACAACCTCAGGCTGGGAGACTTCAACAATTTGACCAGCATCATTTGGTAGGGGATGAACGATCAGCGTCTAATCGAATGTTTGAGCATCATTCTTCCTCACATGCTGTTGGGCAACAAACTTCATGGTTCAGACAAAGTGGAAAGCAAGATTCATGTTCCTCCCAAGCTGGTGTTCAGCAGCCATTCTGGTCCTCTCAAACAGGAGCTCAGCAGTCATTGTGGTCAGCTGGAAAGCAAATTTCAGGGTCACCTCAAAGTGAAGGACAGCAAGTGGCACGATCATCTCAAACAGGACAGGAGGTTGCACCATCCTCTCGAATGGGGGAGGTGCCACCATCATCTCTCATTGGAGGACAACAGCCATCATGGTCATCTCAAATGTCGGGACGACGGCCATCATGGTCCTCTCAAATGGAGGGACAGCAGCCGCCATGGTCATGTAAGACAGGTGAGTCATCGTGGTCATCTCAAACAGAAGGATGGTCATCTCAGACAAGTGGCCAGCAGCCATCATGGTCACTGAAAACTGGAGTTCAGCAGTCAACATGCTTGTCCAAAACTGAGGGGGAGCAGCTAAGATTGTCGTCTCAAGCTGGAATGCAGAATCCAACATCTTCATCTCAAACTGAAGGGCAGTGGCTAGGTCAAGCTGGAGGAAAGCAGCCTTCGTGGTCTTCTCAAACTGGAGAGCAACATGCCCCATGGACATCTCTAGCTGGAAACAAATCCTCATCTCAAACAGGACTGCAATCAGCATGGTTCTCTCAAAATGGAGGACAACAGCAGTCATGGCCCTCACAAAGCAGAGGAGAGCAGCAATCATGGTCTGGTCACATAGGAGGGCAGCCGCCATCACAAACTATGCACGTGGCTAGTCAGCCTTCGTGCGGATCCGTGGAAACGTCAAGGCCTGAGCCTATTGGCTCTTTGAAGAATTCGGGAGATTACAGCCATGAATCAACTTCGTTTTCTGGGCACCAGCCCAGAGAACCAACTGAAATGTGGAAGCATTAGGATGGATAACAATGACAGCTATTTTGTTGCCATGGCTATGGCTTTGGAGATTGAATTAGATTGTGCCTACTGTATCGCAGTTTTGAGACTTGAAACTATTTTGTGCAGAGAGGCGTGTGTCTGGCAGTTGATCTTTGTATCATAGCATCTGTTAATGGGCAGGAACTAAGTATATCACTGCTTTATGGGTTAATGATTAGCTGTTTCATCATTGAATAATTCAAAGAATGTGTTATTATTTTTCATCTTTCAAAAAGAAAGACACTGTTCGGTATGACATCTATCTATGAGTCCAAATTCTACACTTATTGTTTTACTCTTCAGCCTTGGCTCTATCTTCACAGCATATCTATCGGAATGTTGGCTTTGTTTTGATTGATTTTGTAATCTCAAGGAAAAACAAGCCCCGCAAAAAGAATAAAACTCAGTTTAGGAAAGCTTCTGGATATATGCTTATCAGCTTATGATTACTGGATATATTTTGTTTTTAAAAGTTCCCTCAGATGCGATGGCCTTTTAAGTTTTTACCCGTTCAATGCCACGTGATTAAGTTTGCAAATGATACTTGAATTTCTGTCCCAGGCTTCTGCTCCTACAGATCCTAAGAGTAGGCTATAGGTCTGCAGTCCTTTTGTTGTAGCTTACTCGTAATGCATTGAATGGAGAGGAACACAACGAAGTGAGTCTTCCCATTTACTTCCTTTTTGATTAAGTTCACTCCTGTAGAGAATGATGGTATAGAGGAAACTGTTTCTTAGAGAATTTGGACACTTCTTATTAACATTGTTTTTGGATGTATTCACATGAGGGGCCTCTTTTGATGTTTTTGATGTTTTTGGGGGTTTACTGTACTTTTCAAAAATTAGATAATTAGCTCCTAAAATATCTCTGCTGATCATCAAAAGGAACTTTAATTGTGTTATGTGGTGTGCTATATGTAAAGGAACAATTTTGCCTAACTTATTTCAACCAATTTATCTTTTAAACTTTTTTATTAAGATTATGCATTTTAGATTTCTTTCATTTTTCACAATTTATTAAAAAAATAATTAACACAATTTAAATACATTTGCATATCTTTACATTTGTTTTTTCGACGGTAATCTTTACATTTGTTAAATCTTTTTTTATATTTAGTTTTCATTTCATTTTATTTATGTTTTTTTTCTTTTATGGTTAAATTGGTGTCGCAGGGAAGTCGAGGTTTTAATTTGAGAGAAATTGGCTTAATTAAAAGCTTTGGAAGAGTAGAACCAAATCCAGAAATTTAAGAAAATAGATAGACCGGAAAATAATGTCATAAGCAAGGCCATGAAATGTTGGACAAGATAAAGCAAAATGACCCAAAAAAAAAAAAAGAAATGACAGAGCAAGACTTGAAATTGAAATACTACATGTTGAGGAGAAGGAAAATATAAATATATCAAATAATAAGTGAGTTGGTAATAGGCGAGAATAGAATTGTATGGCCATGTTAGTTTTTAGCGTTCTGTGTCATAAGGCATGCATAAATAAAATAAAAAATTATGTTTATTTTACAAAGACATGGTTTTGGTCTCTTCTGTACTCCATATGGTGTGTGCTAATTTGTCAATATCATATGCCATATATTGAAAATTAGGAAGGCGTCCACAAATATACAAAATCTTACCCTTTGTGGTTATTAGTTATCACTTTAATGATATTTTGTCTCTTATTATTGCTAACTAAAACGTTACTAGATTATTAATGTTAACTTGTTAGGAAAATTTTGACTAATTGTTATAGTGGATTTGTTAGCTTCTTTGGTAGGTTTTCTTTTGTATATTAATAACTATACAAACATGAAATATGATTCTTTTCAATTTCCATAAAGTTTACAGTTTGATATGATATTTAAATTTTTTTTATAATTTTTATTAGTCTTCTAAGTTTCAAGTAGTAGTCTATAGCTTTCTAAAAATGCATTCAATGAAATTATTTCTTTTTTTTATTTTAACTAGGGTTCATGTTTTGTTTCTATTTGTTTTCTTATCTATATTTTTTGTACTTCTTTTTGTGTTTTTAGGATAAATTAAATATCTTGTATTTTAATTAAGTGGTTTTAGTTTATTAAATAGATTCATCAATTTTCATGCGCTCACTTGTCATAGGTGGGCTTACAAGATTTTATTAATACATTCCATCATACATGGAGGGCCATTGGTCCAAAAAGTAGGAGAAAAGAAGATTTATCTTTCAACTTAGGTCTATCCTTTGTATGATAAAAAGTGCATAAAGTATTATACACGTTTCTCTTGGATTTAGTAAATTAAAAATGTACACTTTTTCTTAGACATCATTAGGAAAAATATCATGATTATAAAGGCCCAAATAATAATTTTAATTTTATTTAGGTAATGGGCTTATTGTTAGAGCACCACACCTAAAGCCCAAATTTAGAATTAACTGTAAAAAACAGGTGGTTTCATCTATTTATATACATGTTATATGTAATTATAATGTTCTTATCTAATTGTTTCATTAATAAAAGCAGAAAAGTGGAGAGAGAAAGATCAACAACTTAACTAAAATGAGTCTAATGCTAATCAACAATATCAAAGAGCCCCAAATTTCATAATTTGGAAGAAAATACAAAAGAGGTCAAAACTAAGGGAACAGATACCATTCCGTATCGGCCGGTAAACGGAACGGTATCCATTCCATCGTTACCGGCCGTGAATATCGGTTGGTATTGGTGATTACCGACCAGTACTGTAAATTCTGGAAGTTGGGAGGACCATTTTGCAATTTCTAAAAAACTAACCCTAAAAACACTATGCCTGACCCATTTCTTCGTTCTCCTTCTTCAGTTCTTCTTCTTCTTGCTTCCATCGTAGCCGCCGCACTCCCACACCCACCATCTCTTCATTTTCTTCTTCTCATCGTAGCCGCCGGCCGTAGCACCACTTCTTCTACCTTCTCATCTCTCATTCTTACTATCTCACTCTCACCCGCACCAATCACTCACTGTCTCGCTTCACTCTCATCTCACTTCTTCTTCTTCACTCATCAGTCACCACCGCACCACCACCGCACCACCGCATCACTACACAGCATATCTTTGCTGCTAGTCTTCTTCTTCTACCACGTTTGCACGTCGTCGCATCACCACCGTACCGCACCCCCACCACGTCCCACCGCACCACACCTCACCACCGGTCGTCCACCACACAATACGTAAAGCTAAAGGCGGAACCGCGAAAGACAATGAATTAATTTTGGGTGTGTTTTATTTCAGGGTAATTTTTTTCCTGCTGAATACCTTATTTAGGATTTGGTAATTGAATCAATTGATTTTGTGATTTGGGTTGAGTTGATATTGGATTTGGGAATCAAAATTTCTGTTATGGAGTGGACCGTACGATATTGGTTGGTGTGGAACGTGTGAATTGGGTTGGAAATTGAAATTGGAGTTGTGAATGGTTATTGACCATAAGAGTGTAGTGAATTTGTGATGTTCTGGATTAAATATTGGAGTTGAAATGATTACGGTGGTGTAATGGTATTGTAATTTCTGAATTGAATATTAGATTCAATGTTGAATTGAATGAGACATTATGCTTATGATTTTGTTTTGTGATTTGTGTGGTTGGATTAAAAATTGGAGTGAATTATTGTTTGTTTGATTTATTTTTGGAGTGGTTGTAAAATAAAGATTGGTTTAAGTTTATCCAATTAAGAGATGTCTATGATAATTTATAATAAGTTTTTGGATGAATGAAATACATGGCCTTATATGAATATGTGATCAATTAAATGGATTGAATTATCCAAATGAAAGTTTGTAAGATGAAAGTTGAAAGTGGAAACAACTTAAATTAAAATTTCAAACCGATAGTATTAAAAATGTAAACTTGCAAAAGACTTAATTCATTAATAAAGTAGTTGAGTATATAATTATGTAATTGTAAATTAATAATAATTAAGTTGTAATTATTATTAATTAATTGAGTATAAAATATGTTGAAGTTGACTATTTGGAAATATATATGTGTAGGGTATCATAAATATTTATAATTGATAATATGTGAAAATAGTTATGTAATAAATGTATCCCAAAAGGAATAGATTGTGAACATGTTGTAGGTTCCAATCTTTTATACTTAGACTTATTAATGTCAATTAAAAATTATAAAAGGAATTGATATATTTAAGAACAAAATATAGAATGATGTAGATAATATTATAGTTTGGTAGAAATAAAAAGAAGATTCAAAACTTTAAATAAAGAAAAAAATTTCAAAGAGGCAAGTTGATCCTTATATTATTAGTATATCCTTCAACTTGATCATTATATTATGAATAGATGTGTATGAATTGAAAAATTGTATAAGAAATGGAAATTTTTTATGAATGTTTTGTGATTGTTGGAAATGGAAATTGTTTTATGAATATTTCCTAATTATTGGAAATGGAAATTGTTGGAAATGAAAATTATTATTCCCATTTTTTGTGGTTATTGAAAATGAGAATTCTTAGAAATGAATTTACCAATGAATGTTTTATGATTGTTAAAAATGAGAATTGTTGGAAAAATATTTTGTGATTATTGAAAATGGGAATTGTTGGAAATTGTTAGAAATGGAAATTATTTTGTGAATGTTTTGTAATTATTAGAAATGGGAATTGTTGGAAATTGTTAGAAATAGAAATTGTTATATAATTTTTTTGTGATTATTGGAAGTGGAAATTGTTGGAAATGAATTTATCAATGAATGTTTTGTGGTTGTTGGAAATGGAAATTGTTGGAAGTTGTTGGAAATGAAAATTGTTGGAAGTTGCTGGAAATGAGAATTGTTATATAAATGTCTTGTGGTTATTAGAAATGAGAATTGTTTATGTATGTTTTGTGATTGTTAGAAATGAAAAGTGTTTATGTATGTTTTGTGATTGTTGGAAATGGAAATTTTTTATGAATGTTTCTTTATTGTCGGAAATGGAAATTATTGGAAATAGAAATTGTTGGAAATGGAAATTATTTTATGAATGTTTTGTGATTGTTGGAAATGGAAATTGTTTTATGAATATTTGTTATTATTGGAAATGGAAATTGTTGGAAATGAAAATTATTATTCCTATTTTTGTGATTATTGGAAATGAGAATTCTTGGAAATGAATATTCCAATGAATGTTTTATGATTGTTGGAAATTAGAATTGTTGGAAAAATGTTTTGTGATTATTAGAGATGGGAATTGTTGGAAATTGTTAGAAATGGAAATTGTTTTGTGAATGTTTGGTGATTATTAGAAATAGAAATTGTTAGAAATTGTCAGAAATAGAAATTGTTATATAAATTTTTGTGATTATTGGAAATGGAAATTGTTGGAAATAAATTTACCAATGAATGTTTTGTGATTGTTGGAAATAAATTTACCAATGAATGTTTTGTGATTGTTGGAAATGCAAATTGTCGGAAGTTGTTGGAAATGAGAATTGTTATATAAATGTCTTGTGGTTATTAGAAATGAGAATTGTTTATGTCTGTTTTGTGATTGTTAGAAATGAAAAGTATTTATGTATGTTTTGTGGTTATTGGACTTGACTAATTGAATTGTTAGTTTTTAACATATAGTGAATTGTGTTCCGTATTCCATGAAATTGAATTGTGTATAATGTAATAATACAAAATGAGTTATATTATAAGATGGATATGCATATTGTGTAATGAAATTATGTGTTATATATTTTGATATATGCATCCTTTTATTTTTACAGATGAATGGAAGGAAGTTCAAGTACTGCTGATCAACCCACTTCAGGAAGATACAATAATCCAGCTTGGGCTCATGCTACATTGGTTCCCGGTAAGAAGACCATACTATATGCTTATTTTGTAACAAGCATTTGAAAGGTGGAGGAATCACCAGATTAAAGAAACATTTAGCTGGGGTTCAAGGAGAGGTGGAAACTTGTAAAAATGTAAGTCGTGATATAAAGTGGCAGATGAAAACATTGCGTGATGAATATCAACATGAGAGAGGTAAAAGGGAAAGGTTGAATTTTGAAATTAGTAGTGGAAGTTCATTTTCTAGCTTCCGTGGTAATTATGAAAATGTTGAAGGTGGTTTCTAGCTTCCGTGGTAATTATGAAAATATTGAAGGTGGTGGTAGTGGTGGTAATGGTACTGGCAATGTTCCATCTCAGGCGCAAGAAGAAGTACCTGAACCTGCTGTGAGGAAGAAAAGAAGGCAGGTGACTAATTTCTTTGCATCACGAACAATCCCTGAAGCCCAACCTTCAATTCGTAGTGCAATGCAATCAAGAGATGCGACTAACAATGTTGATATGACAGTGGCTAAATGGTGGTATGGCACAGGTTCGTCATTTAATATTTCTCAGTCTTATTATTATCAACCTATGATGGATGCAATAGCCTCTTATAGTCCAGGATACAAAGGTCCTTCGATTGATGACCTAAGAGGTAAACTTTTGAGTTGCTCTGTTTATGAAATAAGGAGTTATTTGGCTGAAAGAAGAGTGAGTTGGGGTACTTATGGATGTTCAGTTATGTGTGATAGTTGGACAAATAGGAGATAAGAGCCTATTATTAACTTTTTGGTTTATTCTACAAATGGCTCTATGTTTTTGAAATCTATTGATGCATCTGGCGTGATTAGAAATGCTGAGATTTTGTTTAGGATATTTGATGAAGTTGTGAATGAAGTAGAGCTAGAAAACATTGTTCAATTTATTACTGACAATGATTCCGTTTATAAAGTGGCAGGAAAAAGGTTGTGGAATACATATAATTCATTTTTTTAGATTCCTTGTATTGCACATTGCATTGACCTAATGATGGAGAATATAGGGGATCCTAGGTATTTTCCTGTTATTGATGAGGCTATCTAAAAAATTAAAAAGGTAATAAAAATCATTTATAATCGTGCATAGGTGTTGAATTTGATGAGAAAGGAATTTACCAATGGTAGGAATTTGTGTCGTCCTACTGTAACAAGATTTGCAACAAATTTTTTATCACTTCAGTCTTTTGTTTCGCTGAAGAAAAAGTTAAGACAAATGTTTACAAGTGATAAGCGGGTTGTATCTTAGCATGCTAGGTCTAATGCTGGAGTGAAGGTTTGTAATATCATACTAAAAGATAGAGAATTTTGGTCATAATTTCAATTTGTTATTCGAGTTTATGAGCCTTTAGTGAGGGTGGCTGATAGTAAAGAAAAGCCAACAATGGGTTATATTTTTTATGCCTTAGAGTGGGGGACGGAAGCAATCAAGGCTAATCTGAAACATAGGCCTTTTTTGTACACGCCATATCTTTCAATCATTAATGAAAGAAGGGAAAGACAAATTTCTCCATTGTTTGCAACTGGGGCATTTTTGAATCAAAGTATTTATTTAGATTGGATCTTAATAAGCAAGCTGAAGTTAATCATAGAATGCTTTTAACAATCACAACAATTGTTAACATTGACCCGATGTAAGATCTATTAAGCTCACAAATAGAGCTTTACAAGATGTCTTATGGGGATTTTTGGAATGTCAATTGCTATTCGACAAAGAGGAAAACTTTCTCCAAGTATTAGTTATTTCCTTTTTTATTTGTTGAAAATTAATTACGACTTTATTTTATTTATAACGCTACTTTTGTTATCTTACAACTTACAGTTTCTTGGCGTGATCAATTCGAAAATGGTGTTCCAGAATTGAAAAGGTTTGCAATTCGGATTTTAAGTCAATATATGAGTGCAACAGGCTGTGAAAGAAACTGGAGTACATTTGAATCTACCCACTCCAAAAAAAGGAATAGATTGGAGCATAAAAGGTTAAATGACTTAGTTTTTATTCGATACAATTTAAAGCTTCGGAAAAGGTATGTTATTATCATTGCTAATTTCGATATAATTTCTTATAATTTTCTAAGAATTAAATTATATCCCACTTTTTGTGATTATCGAAAATGAGAATTGTTGGAATTAAAAATTATTCTATCAATGTTTTGTGATTGTTGGAAATAGGAATTGTTGAGAATTGTTAGAAATGGAAATTGTTATATGAATGTTTTGTGATTGTTGAAAATGAGAATCGTTGAGAATTGTTGGAAAAAGAAATTATTTTATGAATGTTTTGTGATTGTTGGAAATAGAAATTGTTGGGAATTGGAAATTGTTATATGAATGTTTTGTGATTTTTGGCAATGGAAATTGTTATATGAATATTTTGTGATTGTTGGAAATGAGATTTGTTGAGAATTGTTGGAAATGAAAATTGTTATATGAATGTTTTGTGATTGGTGGAAATAAAAATTGTTAAGAATTGTTGAAAATGAGAATTGTTGAGAATTGGAAATTGTTTTATGAATGTTTTGTGATTGTTGAAAACAAGAATTGTTAGAATTGGAAATTTTTATCTGAATGTTTTGTCATTGTTGGAAATAGAAATTATTGAAAATTTTCAGGAAAGATATTTTTGTCATTATTATTTTCGATATAATTTCTTATCATTTTCTAATAATTATAATTTATTGTTTAATAGGAGTCTCAATAGTACAAGAAGTTCAAATGATACAATTTTCATTGATAATATCGATGTTTTGGCAGATTGGGATTCTGAAGAACCAAATTTGGTAGATATCAATGACTTGGAAGATAATCTTAGATGGGAAAGCCTTCACATGTCATTTGGTACATTAAATTTAAATGATGATGATGATGATGAAACTCCTCTCAACGATGAAGATTTTGTACCAAATGATAACTGGGGTCAGTGCAGTTATACCGGGTATCCTCCTGTTGACGATTGAATTTTGTTGCAGGTTATTTTTCCGCTTCTTTTAATTTTACTTATATTTGATGTTTATCAGTTTATGTTAAATTCTATATATGTGATGTAATTGTAAATGTTTTTGTTTCAGGTTTAACTTCAACTTGATTGTTTCCTCGTCATGATGAAATTGTAATAGTTAAAGGATATTTATTGTTCTTTTATTGGATGTTTTGATGTGATTATTATTTATTAAAATTTTGAAATTGTATTATTGTAATATTTTAAATACTTTGTATTATTCTTATTTTTATGTTTGTATTATGATGATTGTCTTTTTTCATATTAATTGTAGTTATTATTTGTATTTTGTATGTGAAATATTTAAAAATTATTTTCATTGCATATTAAATTGTTAATTGTGATTATTATTTATTATTATGATTTTTGGAAACAGGGTTAATGTAAACTTGTAAAGTATACAGTATATAACTGTACAATATATCAATGGACTATTTTGCAAATTTTAAAAATTTCAGGGATTATTTTATAAATATAAAAAATTATCAGAAACGGTACCCAGTATTGACCGGTACCGATACAGTACCGTACTAGAACTTAATCCGGTACCGAATCCGGTACGATATTCGCAACTTTGGTCAAAACTCATCATATAAACAACTCAATTTGAATGAAGTAAATTTGAAATGCCTTGTTTATGAAGACCTAAAGCCTAAAGTAACTTAAGGACACTTTTTTGTATTAGAACATGTTTAAGTTCATTTTCAATCCCAATTAATAAGCATGAAGGCCTGATTTTGTCTACCAAATTTATCAAGATGTTTTTGGAAATAAGTCCACTTAAAACCTAAAATCTTTGTTCAGTCCATTGTATTTTAAGAATCATATCACATTTAGGTTATTTAATTAAATCTTTTATCAATTCCATTTCAACATAGAAATTTTATTAGGCCTATTACATTTTATAGGTCATTCTAGGAATCATATCATGCTTTAGACATTGAGCCAAATTCATCAATTTGATTTTAGTATATTTATGCTATTAAATAAAATTTATAAAATTTATTTCATTTTAACATATTTGTCTTGTAAATCAAATTTAGCAACCTTAATTTATTTTAACATGTTGACAAATTTAAATAAAAATTATTAATTCCACTTCATTTATATCAAAAATAAGTCATTTAAATCATCATTAAGTTGACTTCATTTATAGCACAATTATGACATTCATCTTATGCTTAGGTCTTTTAGATCAATTTCATTAAACCTGTATTGCCTTAAAATTCATATCACATTCAAGTCCACTTTATTCGTCATCAAAATCTACTTAGGTGTGTTTACTTATAGTCTTGTTAAATGAATAGTCTATTTTTACACACACACTCTTTCTTCTCATTCATTTTTAATTCCTTTAATAAATGCAAAACTCACTTTTCTCATTGTGCAATTGACCCTCAAACTTCTTCATTCTTAGTTTTAGACTTTGTAATTCCTTCTTCTTTTAATTTTCCTTATCTTTTCTTTTATTATGTAGGTAGTGACTCTATTGAATCTATTTTTTATCATTAATCACCCCTTTTTTTAAAAGTATACTCTGTGTGTAAAGAGAATTATTGAATCATTTATTTATATAAGAAGATCCCCTTTTCTTTTTTTTAAGTATTAATAGTTGACATTTGTACATACTTTTCTTAGGATAATTTGTTAGTTAATCATGATAAATTGATTGTTGTTAACTATTTTAGCTTATCTTTGGTATTAGTTTCATATAATTGTATGATTATGTATAAATGTATGTGAATATGCATGAATGTGTGTGAATTAGGTCTTTAAGATTAGGTTTTGCATGAATTTTGCATGGCATTGTTGCACGCCTTTTTCTTACATTAATGTTGGTATAAATTGCATGTGTTTTGGGCATGATTAATTGATTAATTTGGTTGTTAATAAATAGGTTTGAAGGTGTTTTTTAGGGATGGAAGGATAGAAGAACCAAAGAGAAAGCAAATCATGTGACCCAAAGGAAAGTTGGAATTTTCCTAGGCTGACCCATCACCAATATTAAACTTTCTCAACATACAAATTTTATTCTATGTTTTTGGTTTTTAATCCAAAAGAAATAGGAGAACTTCATATTCAAATTGGTGAAATAATGACCCTATTTGGATAAGAAATCAATAAGATATCAAGAATTGAAGTCAAGATAGAAAACGGAGTTTTCTGGAAAATTCCATCTAGCAACTTCCTCCTTCCTATATCATTTTAAGCATTAAATGGGGTATAAAAACTTAATTTTAAACCCTAGAAAAGGAGGAGTTCGTGAAATACATCTAAGGGATAGAGAAGAACACATTTTTGAGAAAAAAAACCAAGAGAATTCAAGGTGGAATCAAAGGATTTCAAGGAGACACAAAGCTACCGCTATAGAATTCCAACTTTGCTCTTCAACATATAAGCCTTACTTCTTCTCTTTTCTTGCTTCTTTGCTGTATTTTTTCAATTGAGTAGGATCTATAGATATGTTTTGAACATGTTGGATAATATTTTGATGGATATATAAGTAGTTATTAAGGTTGTCATTTCCTAAACTATATAGTACCTCACTTTATTCAATGTTATGGATGTGTTTGATGTTGTTTGATGTTTATGGTATATGACTATCTATACTTAGGTCACATAGAGATATGGAGTTAAGAAATATGTTAGTAAGTTCCATGAGAGTGGGCTTACACCAAGAAACTCCATATATCAAGTTACCTCGCCATTTGGAGAGAGATCTTGAATGGAAAAGTGGCTGTCCAAAAATCTGTTCATATCCATTTAATGGTTAACTAAAAAATGGGAAGTGAGAGCTTACATAATTCATTTACATCATTAAACAAGGCTTATTTGGTTCAAGTAATGAGAGTGAAAGAACTAGGACATTGGGAAATTTTGGACTAAACATAATGAACATTACTAAAGTGAGAGAATACATAGTTAGGTAATGACAATCCTAAGTTGTTAAATTGATACTTTGATTCACCATTTTCTAAATTTGTGTTCTTACTTTTGTGACAACCATAAAGTGTGTATATATGACTCTTAAATTTTATATTTTGGATCTTTCAAATCTAATTATTTTAGTTTCCTGAACAAAACAAAATTTGGATCATTTTGGTGACTAACCAATCCCTATGGGACGATACCTATCTATAGTACGATTTCTAATCTGTATACTTGCAGGATAAGAGGTTTTAATTTAAAATTTAGAAAATTACCTATTAAGTTTTTAGCGCTGTTGCTAAGGATTGCGTCTAACATCGAGTTTGGTTTGAATTGTTTTCATTTAGGTTTTCTTTTCATCTTTACTTTGATATTCTTTTTTTGGTGTGTAATAGGTGTATGCACATGAGGAGTGCAGGAGTTGCAGAGAACTTGCGAGAACTTGACATCACCAAGTAGAAAAGGAATTGAGAAAGGTAAGGAGACAAGATCAAATTGAGAAGTAATGGCTAAACAGAGGGAATAAGGTGGTGAAGAAAGAACTTTGATGGACTTTATGCGGCCAAGGTTAGCCTGAACCAGCAAGGAATTGGTAAACAACTAGTGAATGTGAACAATTTCGAAATCAAGCATGCTTTACTTAATATTTTGCAAAGAAATGTTCAATTTTATGGTTTGGCACTTAAGGATCCTAATACTCACATTGTCAATTTTTTGGAAATTTGTGATACTTTCAGTCAAAAAGGGCTGTTGGAAGATGCAGTGAAGATGAGATTGTTTCCCTTCACACTAAAGGATCGAGCAAAGGCATGGATGAACTCTCTTACTCCAGAATAAGTCAGAACATGGGACCAGTTGGTGCAAGCCTTTTTTTCCCCAAATATTTCCTATTAACAAAGACAACAAGGATCATCAAGGAAATCACCAACTTTCAACAATTCGAAGGAGAATCATTGTACGAGTCATAAGAGCATTTCAAGGATTTGCCCCCATCATAATCTACCCAGGAAACTTTTGCTACTAACATTTTATAATGGGGTCAATTTAGCAACCAGAAGCAGCATTGATGCAGCTGTAGGAGGTTCATTGATGAAGAAGACTATATATGCAGCATATGACATGATTGAAGATGTGGCTGCTAACAACTGCCTTTGGTATAATGAAAGGAGTAAACCACTACAAATGAAGGAATAAAGAGGGGTTATGTTAGCAGTTTCTACAGTTGCTTTATTATAGAAATTGTATCATTAAGGAAACAGGTAAGTGATCTTCAACCTTTATCTAGTTCTTTGAAGTATATGCATCAAAATTGTGAGATTTATGGAGAGGACAGTCATAATTCATCAGAATGTTATTTGATGAGCACTGAAGGCACAAAACAAGCTCATTATTTAGGATTCCAGTAGAGGTCAGGTAATAACCCATATTCCGGTACTTATAATGATGGATGAAAAAACCATCCAAAATTTTCTTAGGCTAACCCTGTAGGAACTAATTGGAGAGCTCAAAGACCCCTAGGATTTCAGGAAAAAGAAAGTAACTCACACGTTACCTTAGAGTCAAAGTTTGGAGTTATTGAATCAAGGCTAGGGGCAAAAATGGAAGCCCAAGCTGCTAGGACATAGTCCCAAGTTTCACAGATGAGCTCCCAATTTTCAAAGATGTTGGAAGTGATGGGTACAATTGGATCAAAGGTGAACAATATCGAGAAGGAACAGGCAAGGAGTGCTCAAGCACTGAAAAGTTATTAAATGAAGACTGATCAGTTGATTAAAAATTAAGCATCATCAATTTACAAATTAGAGGGGTAGATGCATCAGCTGGCAACCGTAGTAGCAACCAGACACCTAGGTAACCTTTTTAGCACTTCAAAACCTTATCAGAAAGAACATTTAAACGCAATTTAGTTGAAAAGTGGAAAGGAGTTACTAGAGTTAGTCTTGAAGGAAGTTGCTGATCCATTGGAGAAAAGTCAGGAAAAAGGTAAGGAGAGAGTCAATGAGGAGGAGGAACCCTCATATGTTCCACCTCCACCATATGTTCCAAAATTACCATTTCTTGGAAGAGTGAGTTAGAATCTAGTGGAGACCTAATTTAACAAATTTTTGGAAAAATTGAAAATTTTGGATATGAATTTTTCTTTGACAGAAGTTTTGGAGCACATGTAGTTACCGTTCGAAGTCATTAAATTAGTAGATAATCTCAATTTCCCTTTTATGAAAATAATAAACTAAAAGAAATGAAGTAGGTCAAAAAAAGAAGAAACGAGTGTGTGTTAATAACTATTCCTTCGACCCAAAAAGGGTTAAGAATAGAGCTAGTAGCCAATTATGAGTTGTGATTTAGTTGAGTAACCGGAGGTATTCATTACAAATGTTTGTCTTTCAGTCAAAAGGTTAGAATTATGCTCCAACTAAGCCAGCTTAGTAAATAAAAAATGTGGCCTAGTTGACTAACCTGGGGAATTCATCACCAATGTTTGTCATTGCATCAAAAGACTAAGTCAACGTTACAAAAATGAGAAAGTGTGTAATAAAAACCCTAATGATATGATAAATTAGCTAAAAATTTTCATGAAAGGATAACATGGATAATTAACCATTTAAATGATAGATAATTGTAAATGCATATCTATAAGTGATATAGGTTTAAAATTGAGTTGTTTATATCTTGATCGATGTGTATGTTATATTAAAGTACTTAAGCATAACGAAATAAGTCAATAAATTGAACTTGTGATATAACTATTGCTTACGATTAAGTTGATTACATAACGTTCAGAGTCAGTAGCCATCAATTTTTACATTGCATGTGTAACACCCCATTCCCATCTGGCGCATGTCTGTACGCCCCTCAGACGAACATGCACATGCTTGACAAAAATGACGTGCTAACTATTTCATTTTCACTACATTGCATGGCATCAAAATTAAATCATAACTAACACAATGTTTAAAATCCCAAAATTTCCTCATTTCATTTCATAAACCCTAATTTACAATGTAGCATTATATCTATCATCCATATTTTTCATGGTGGTACTACCTATCGGTGTACTCACCTCTTATCCACTTCTCAATAACTCTCTGTCACAATGCAATCTAGATGCCATATACGGTGTGATAAAGGAATGCATAGATCAAAGATCTAGCAATGCAAAAGCCTCAAAAGTAAATATTAGTAACACACCTGCAACGATATCTTGAGAGTCTTGAACCTCTTGTCTTGTCATGGAATATACTCGGGCCTGAGACTACGGTTGATTACTTCGTACCTCAGTCCTACCAGTAGCACTCCCATAACTCATTCTGCCTTTGCCACGGCCTCTCTGTCTAGACTCACTGGCTCGACTTTGCTGAACCGTAGTTTCAGTCGCTGCACTTCTTTTCTTACCAGACTGTGCTCCAAACATGACAAAACAGTCCTTGATCTGATGATCAAATGAGTCACATCGAAGGCAGGCTCCTATCAACTTCCAGTATTCACCACTGTGCTTCTTCCTACAATGCTCACAAGTCGGTAACTGACCTGATACTGCACCTCTGCTATTGCCAGACTGAACAAAACTACCCATCTGTCCAAACCCCGACTGTGTTGATCTAGCTGATAGTCTGAAAGCTTAGTTCTGACGCTTGCTGAACCTTCTGCCAGAACTACCCTGAGATTAATTGGGCCTTTTCTGTCTAGACTCTAATATATACTCGACTGACTGTCCTTTAACAACTACTTAATACGGATCGAGGTAGCTTGTAGTTACGTAAAACTACCCAGGTTAGAAATGGCTAACCTAATATGGATCTTTATGTTTAGTCTATCTTCAAATCTCCTGCACTTGTCTTCTTCAGTAAGAATCAAGGCAGTAGCATATCCCATCAATGCATTGAATGTAACCTCATACTCTGCCATAAACAAACTACCCTACTTCAAATCTAGAAATTCCTTCATCTTTTTGTTCATGTAGATCTTGGGCATATAATTCTCCTTGAAAACCCTCAAGAAGTCTTACCATCTCAACTACTAGGCTGATGGTACTGCCTAGAATAGTTTTCCACTACTAGTAAGTTGGGCCTTGCAATAGAGAAAACAACATAGTCAAAAACTCTCTCTGATCTCTCTAGCCATCCCTCCTCCTCTGCAGAATCTGTACTTCCGTAGAAGTCCACAACCCCCTGCTTTTACAGTTTATCGTACCTCCTTTCTCTTCTCTGGGGAATTCTTGCAGGCATTCCCTCAGATTGTGACACAGACGACTCTCTTCTAGCTCTTTTTGATCCTACATCAGCTGATTGTTCCACTTGATCACCTATGGCAGATGTCATATAATAAACAAGAACTTCAATTATTATCTGCAATTCTCACAAGATTTCATGCCTAACATTCCTATATATCCCTTTGGATGCCAATCATGCTTTGATACCACCAACTATAATACCCACTCCTATCTGACACATATCTGTACACCTCTCGAACGAATGTGCACATGCCCAACTACAATGACGTGTTAACTATTTCATTTTCCCTACATTGCACAGCATCATAATTAAATCATAACTAACATGACTAATCCTTCAATCCTAGCTGACCGACCTTTGAGCTATGTCTTCTATCCAAAAGTTGTACAAAATCTCCTCTAAGCAGTTTTAGAAACTAAGTCGTCGTGCTCTCGAACATGAAAATGTCAACGTTGCAATTTGGTTGAGTTTTGCGAACTCAGTTGAGTAACCATCCTTGATGGTTCACCCTTGTCATGCAATACAACAATTTATGTTATCATATAATTCGCATCATCTCGATTATCATCCAGTAATATCATTAAACACTTTGTTCACAATTGTCATGTTGTAAAATCCATACAATTCATCATTTCATTGTGATCATGCACAAAATATTCATCAATAAGCTTTCACATATTTGATATAAGAAAAGTCCTCAAAACATTAAAATCGCTGAATTTGTTCATATCATATGTGTATGTGATGTTTATGAGACTCAAATTCATTTATTAAGCTGTCGTAATCGAGTGTCTTTTTTATTGTCCCGTATCTGTCGTGGATACTAGGCTCATTCATGCTGTCCCTTTATTCATTGGGGATACAGAGCTCATTATACATATTGAGCCATAGGCTCTTACCACATATGTCTGAGCTTTAAGCTCTTTTTCGTTGGCGACTCTGATCACAACTTCCTTCATATTTCATGCATTCATAGAATAAAATGCATTACACATATTCAGTATATTACATTTGCATTCACTTTCTCATTCACACTAGTCATCGGACTTGATCTGGCATTCAACATATAAGTAGAGTAAAAATTTATTCAATCACATTCACATTCAAGAAACACTTCCAATGTGTTATTCATGCATTAAAAACCTTGGACGTTTTATGTTTGAAAATCAGTACACATATATCACATATCAATTCAATTCAGAATCAAACAAACAATTAAGGTGCGACCATCTTAAGTTACTCACGATTGCTCCCTTTAGCTTATTGCTTTAAAGCCCTAGCAATGTCTGGAAGCGATCACTTAACGTTCTCTTCTATATGCAGTCACATACATTTTCACATTACTACATTCCATATTCAAATGAATAAGCACATTTATAAATATTTCATGTATTATGCATGTTCAATGACAAATTTTAGGGTATGTTTCTTTAATACATTTTATAAACAATTTACAACACCTTTCAATCATTCTTCACTCCAAAATACACTTTACTCACCTTAATCCTTTCATTCAACATCAACTATATTCATTTAAGATCTTATTTAAACCTTAATACCTCATATGGAAATACCCTAGCATTGGTTGGTTCAAACTTCACTTAAAAGACAAATCTTTTTCTCCATAGATCTGGCCACAATCATGGTGTCCTTGCCACGATTGTGATAGAAAATTTTTTTGGCCAGGCCATAATCATACTATAAGGGCCACGATCATAGAAAAAACTTTATTTTGTCAGGGAACGATCATGGGATAAGAGCCACGATCACGCCCTCCATTTTTTTCCTTCATCCATATGAATTTAACACTTATACAAACATCAATTATATTCATCCATATGAATTTAACACTTATACAAACATCAATTATACTCCAAATTTTCCAGAATTCATACACATTAATGCAGTTTCATTTCATACTAATTCAATGAACAAATTGATTGCATTAAACTCTCAAACTTCTACTCATTTAAGTTAACATTTCCTACCTAATCTCTTCATTCATGAAATCCTATTCTTTTTCCATAATTCCACATTCATAATGCATCAAACAATTTAATATCCTCATTTTAAACTCAAATTAAGTCCAAAAGCATCATAATTATACCCTTCATCCTTAATTGGTTCAACCATTGCATAATCAAAATATTTCCGTAAAAAATCACTACCGCCTGCCACGATCATGACAGAAGCTAATCTCTCATTTATCCTGCAATTTTCCAGTTTTTCTCAGCACAGATTTTTAGATCAGTTTTATATGACCATTATGACATAGAAAATGAGATATTTAGGCAACACCTACTTCTAATAAAATGTTCCTCCATGTTTTAAGTTTATAATTACATTAAATTCGTACATTTTGGTTCATTATTATGTAAGATATAACCAAAATACTACAGATTGTTCTCATACCACGATAGCATATAACTCTCAATTTTAAGCCAAATATCAAGATCTTTAAGGACAAAATTAAAATTAAATTAAATTCCTTCATGAAAATTGTATTCATATGTCTGTAATTTAATCTAAATCCAAATCCATCCAATTTGGACGTCTATAGATCAAGATGTGGCCAAAATACAGATGCATGTTCAGTAAAAACACTTCATATAACATACTCTAGCACACTTCATTACCAAAATTCTATCATTCCTCTATCATTTCAAGTTGATGATTTCTTCAGTTATACCTCATTTCAGTTCAGTATTCTCTATTCATAATTCAAAAATTCATGAATAATCACAACCTAAAAACAGAACCTATTTCCATACTTTTCTATATCACATTTTCTGCACTTCACTAATCTTCATTTAACACCAATTATCACAATGTTTTATCACACTTTCTGCACATTTTCGCTTTGCTTGTATCACCGAAATTGCTTCTTCTACACCCTCACGCATGCATCAATCCATAAGCATGAAAACATCATCTCTTTATCAGTTATCATTATTATTACCATAAAATGAAAACTCAACTTGATTCAGCAAAATTCCAGAAGTTGAGAGTGGAAATAAGAGATTTCGGTGGATGGAGAAAAACAAGAATAGAGAGAAACAATCGAAAATAGTATATGTACTGAAGTGTTTACTTTGCAAGGTGTAACATTGATGTATTAATCAAAAGCCAAATACATAGGAATGACTAGGTGTTTCGGTGATGGATGAATAAGGAGAGAGTTTCGGTACAGAAACTTTCTTTCACTACTGTGATTCCTAAAGGATTAGGTGCCTTAATTATGTCTTGACACATGTCACCAATGCATGCCTCCCATTTGTCCTCTATGTAAGGCTACTAAATGTCACGCTTCTAGTTGTCTCTTATTTCCATATTTTTCCTAGTCCAAAAATCCCAAAATTTAAGAAATTTTCGAAATGTCCGAAAGGTCACGAAAAATGCTAAATCAATTTTAATATACACCAATTCAATTTTCAAGACAAATAATCCACAAATCACATTTTAATCGCATTAAAATCACTTATACCTAGTGTTGGATCACCTATGCCCTGGGTATTCATAATACACAGCGGAATGGACTATACTACACATCAAAAGTATAATCGAAACTATACAACATGTACGGATTTACCTCTTTGATGCGGATTGATATTTGTTTTTCAGATTTGTAGACGTTGCAGTGCGCGAATGTCCTCTACTGGTATCCACACAAGGATGAACGATCCGGGCAGTGGCTAATGTGTGCTAGCACGTTCCAAAACACCTTTTGAATGCTGCACAATTTTTCTCTCAGAAAACGAACAGCTGTTGGCTAGGGTTTTCGTCTATCTTCTAATAAGACATAGGTTCTCTATTTATAGAGAAACCCTAATCCTTATTCCTATT
>JANZXR010000005.1:16540154-16581927 GCA_027575705.1 Erythroxylum echinodendron | reverse complement strand
GTTTTGTTTCTGTCTCCGTCTCCGTTTTCTTGTCCTCTGGTTTTGGAAGGAACAAAAATTTTATGTCTCTGTCTCCGTAGTCGGGACAAAAATTGGTGGGGACAGCAAGCAAACAGGTCGGGGACAGAATTTTTCTGTCCCTATCTTCTGTCCCCACCCATGGGGACAGCAACCAAACGTAGGGTAAGAACATCCATTATAGGGTAGATTGATTGATTAATCTTATCTCTTTCTCCATTCCCTCTTTCTATTATACACACACACACACACACACACACATTGGTCTTCTCAATTCCTCTTTTAAAATTTGTTAATATTTTTTACTTTTCTGTTTCTTCTTCTTCTTCTTCTTTCTTAATTATCCATTATCTCTTACAAAAAAGACATAAGTTTTAAAAATTATTAAATAAACAAAGAAAAATAGTTTTGTTTTGATAATATCAAGACTAATACCATATTTTGATGATGTCATTTATAAATCATAAAGAAAAGAGGTCCTTGTTATTCAATAAGTGACTCAAAGTTCCTTTTTATTCAATAAATGGATATTAGAAACCTCTATTAATAATTTCCTCAAACTAGATATTTCCAAAACTTGTTTAATGATTAAAGTTAACCAAAGGTCAATTGATTAATCAATAACAAGTTATATAATGTAATTATCGATTAATTGATAAGTATTTAATCAATGAGTTAAAGCAAAATCATTTAAAAAGTTGTATAGAATGAGTTGGTTAGTTAACCAATTACGTGTTAGTTGATTGAGTTATATAAATAATAGTCATAATAGGTAAATTTAGAGAACTACATACTTCAAAAATTTTGTATATAATGATCATTTAAAGTTAAAGGATGTTTAATTGTTTGAGTTTCTATTTGTTAGAAAGAATAAATAAGGTTTTAATACCGTATTACAAATAAATTTCATATGTAAAATACATGAGAGATTGAAACTACAAGATTTTTCTAAAATAGTGGGAGGATCATTTTAAGCTAGATTTTATTAGTGGTCTTATTTGAAGAAAAGGTTCTTGGAACTTGGTCTCATGTTCCTTTAATTTGATTTAGTTTTGAATACTTTGAGAGATTTATTATAATTTTGGTTTTTCCTTTCACTTATAAAGTACTTTTCAAGCTCCTAATTCTTCTCACAATAACTCAATATAAATTTTTATACCTTAAAAATAATCTTATTTATCCTTATAATATATAGTTCTAGTAAGTGTACGCTTGAATGCTACTAAAATTTTTCCCATTATAAATCTATCATTTACTAACTAGGTAAGTTCACTTTTTATTGGTAAGTATTATAATGATAAGTAAGGGTTAAATCCTACAAAGAAGCAATATAGATTATAAGACCTAACACTATTAACTAGCTTAAGGATAACTAATAAAGAAAGTAATTTTAATAATAAAATATAAAATAAAACTAAAACCTAGACAATAATGAAGAAAACCAAAGCTAAGATAATTTAGCAAAAGAGAATCCAATCAAATAGCTATATTGAGATTAATTCTTCCACTAATAGTATTTTTGACTTCATAATTTGATTAACTTAGATTGGATATACTCTTTACACTAGCCAAATCTATTAGGCACAAAAGCTGCACTCGCTCAAGTGCATCCATCTAATCTTTAGCTAGTTAACTCATATCTCTACCAAGTTAATAACCCCTTAAATTTATTAAGATTTATGAGATGTTATGAAAGGTTTCATCCTAACGTTAGAAAGATCACATAGTGTTCTCTCGAGCACCCTATTCAATCCCCATTACCTAAATTATGGTCTACTTATAAGTATGCTTTTTTGAGTTATACATAAGTGAATTTAAATTATATTTAAACATCAACATGAATAAATCCACATTAAGAGAAATCAAAGTTAATATAGATAAATATATTGTATATCATAAATAAGTCTAAATTAATCTATGAAAAAGTAACAAATATTATCTATACATAGAAAATAATTAGTCATGAAACATATTCAAAGCAATAAAATCAACGAACCAAAAAATAGAGATTATGAAATAAATAAATTTAAATGTGATTTATTTTTCCCTAATAGCTTGATATGTTAACATGATAGTTAAATCTTAATTCTGTGAAGAAAAATAACTTGTAATTGGTTTTGGAGCCTCTTGACAATTAACCTTAGCATTTTGAAAATAAAAGGTCTATAGTGTGTGTTTTCTCTAAAAGTTGAATATGGGTTTCAAAGGCATCAGGAAGTCATTGTGGATGCTTTTCTACAGACGCAACCCATCAGATAGTTGGAAGGGTGACTAAAGGACGGTTTAGAACTATTATGGTCGGAGGTATCAGTTTCAACTTAGAAACTTTTGTGAACCTACTTATCCATCGTAGACCTTTGAGTTCTATACCATCAATCAAAGATATCGTTCACCTTCTTGGCAAACCAATACCAAAACTATCAAAATCTGATGACCTTAATCTCCCAGAAGGAAAACAATTGTTCAAACCTCCTATTTTGAAAATCATTGAATTGGATATTGTACCTTCAGAAACATATGCTGAACCAAACTTCTATCCATCACGTTCACCTCAACGAGTTCCTACAATTGGGATGGAAGAAGTTAGTCAGTCTCAGCAGTGGAGTCAGGAAGCCTTAGTGAAGGAGATTGAAGAAATTCATACTAAGGTTAATGATTTGAGGGACTTCGTTGGTGATCTACATGAAGAAGTAGCTTATCTTTGGGTGACAGTAGAAGAAGACCTCAAGATAATCAGGACTGACATCCAACGAATGTTTTCTGAAATCATACAGCATCTGAGAAAAACTTTTTGATTAATAACAAATAGGGGGAGAAGAATAGAAGAAAAAGGGGGAGAAAAGTAGAAGGTAGAAGAAAGAAGAAAAGAATAAGTGGGAGAAGAATAGAAGAAACAGAAGCAGAAGCAGAAGCAAGAAAAGAAGATTGTATATGTGTATTTTGTTCCAAATTCATTATTCATTATCTGAATAAAAATAGTTCATTCACTTTTGTTTTTCTAAATTATGATTATTTGTTATCATCAAAAAGGGGGAGATTGTTAAGTTAGGAAGACTTTACAATAATTAATTTTGATGACAATTAAATAATAATAATGTTAAAAATAAATGAACTAATTTGATGAGTGTGTTAAGTGTACAGAAGAAGCGAGACACAGAAGACACAAAGACAGAAGAAAATAAGGCCTGATGAGATGCCTACAGAGGTGTGAAAAACCTAAGCAAAGAGGGTCTTATTTGGCTGGCCAAGCTTTTTAATATGATCCTTAAGTATGCTAAAATGTCGACAAAGCGGAGTCTTGGTATGCTCATTCCTCTATACAAGGACAAAGGAGACATCTAAAGCTACAACAACTATAGAGGCATTAAAATACTTAGTCATATCATGAAGTTATAGGAGAAGGTGATTGAGAAGAGAGTGAGAAAGGATGTTCCTATTTCGAAGAACCATTTTGGCTTTATTCCAAGAAGGTTCACAAAAAAAGCTTTACATCTCCTTAAAAGATTAATGGAATATTACAGGAAAAGATAGCGTAACCTACACATTTTATTGACTTAATGAAGACATATGATAGGGTACCTAGAGAAACTATATAGTGGTGTTTAGAAGCTAAGGGAGTTCCAATGAACTATATACAAGTTATTAAGGATATGTATGTGATAGACAATTATTGGTCTATATTTATATAATCATATTTAATGTATTTTGCTTATTATTTGAGAGTTTTATAATTTTTTATACTTAATTTACTTTAAATATGCTTTTAGGTGATAATTGGATTTATAGACCAAGAAGAGATGTATTCAGGTGAAATTATGACATGGAATGGAACAATTGGAGAAACTGTGGAGATACAAGGTCATGCAAAGTGACTATGTAAGTCACTATAAATGTGTCGAGCTTTAAAGAAACAATTCCTACCTGTGTGGAGTTACACACCTTTGTATGTTGATATACATGACTATGTATGTTGCCTGTTTAATTATTTAGTCATTTAAGTCACGAATTAAGGTATTATTGGAGATACATGGTCAAATACACGAAAGTGTAAGTGTCCATGTATATCCCAAAAAACCATAGTTTGTTGATATATAAGGATAATAAGAAGGCTACATCAAGGGAGGAGACTAGAAGTCTTTGAATTCAGAGAGAGGCAATGAGAGTCATTAGAGATACCTAAAAAGGAAGAGCAAAAACATAAAAATAGTTTACACATTATGAAAAAGAAACATGATTATGGAATTCTAAATATATATTAGGGTTTATTATTGAATTGTTTTGTTTATCATGTTGAATTCAATATAGTATTGCTTTGTGGTATTTGTTGAACTTATACTTGATAAGAAATCGAGAGATTGAATCAAATTTATGTGTAATATTGCACAATAAGAGTTGGTACCTTAATAGACTTACAAATATAAGGTTAATAAACAATTGAAGACAAAACTTAGTTAATTATCCTTATGATTGCTTCAAACCAATTGAGTAGTTAGGAGTTTTTGGAGAATCGAGAGATTTCAACTCAATTATTATCTATTTCAATTGGGATTACTTAGTTATATTTTGAGAGAGGGTAATCTAAACCTTAGGATATCTAGGATCAAGTATAATTGAATTAACAAGATAAAGGGAAGATAAAACAAAGATAGAATAATCTTTAAGTTTCCATTATTGATTATAGAATAATCCTTAAGTTTCTATAATTGATTAACTTCGCTCTTATTGTTATTTTTACTAGTTTAATTATTAAGTTTTATTAGTTTATTTTTATTTTATTTTATTTATTTTAATTTGTAGTTGATTCAATATTTTATTACCTTAGACAAAGTTCAATCCTCGTGGAAACGGTATCTTATGGAGTACAATACATGGTCCATATATTTATGGTATTGTCCTTAAATCAAGCAACAGTATGAAAGGTATAAATACCAAAATAAGGATTATAGGAGGAGATATAGAGCATTTTTCTATTAATATCGAGCTATACCAAGGCTCCTCATTAAGACCATTTTTGTTTGCAGTAGTGATGAATAGCTAACCAAGAATATCTAAGGAGATGTGCCTTGGTGTATGTTATTTGCTGATAATATTGTTTCAGTGGATGAGAAAAAAGAGGGTGTTAATGTCAAGCTAGAACTATGGGGGGATACACTAGAGTTGTAAGACTTTAAATTGAGTAGGACTAAGACTGAGTAATTATAGTGTAACTTTTTGGGCCATAGGATGACTTCCAATGAGGAGGTCAAGATTGGTTAGAAATTATACCACAGAAAGAGTGTTTAAGTTATCTAGGATCTATCATCCAAAGTAATAGAGAGATCGATAAAGACATAGCTCGTTGTATCAGATCAGGGTGACTTAAATGGAGAAATGCGTCAAGAGTTTTATGTGACAAGAAGATGCCACTCAAGCTTAATGGTAAATTTTATCGTTTAGTGATTAGATCAGTCATTCTATATGGGGAAGAATATTGACCCATCAAATAAGTGCACAGTCATAAGTTAATGGTGGAAAAGATGAGGATGTTCTGTTGGATGTTCAATTTTACTAAAAGAGATATGGTCAGGAATGTAATGGTAAGAGACAAATTAAAGATGGCTAGTATTAATGGAAAATTAAGAGAGATAAGGTTTAAGTGGTTCAAACATGTTAAGAAGAAACACTTGACGCTCTACTAAGAAGATATGAGAAGATTGTACTTAGAGAATATAACTGGAAAAAAGGAAGGTCTAAGAAGAATTCAAGGAGGTGATCAAAAATGATTTGCCACTGTTGGAACTTATTAAGGATATGATGCTTAATAGAAAATTTTCGTATACTAGGATATGAGTAAATGTTCTCACATAAAGAGGTCATTTTCTTTTTTATAGGTTTTTAAAATATTTTTTTCAAGTCTTATGTCATGTATTTAGCCTAAACATTTAATATGCAGTACTTCCATTTTGGTTACTTAACCTAAACATTTTCTTACTTAGCTTTTTTTTTGTAATTGCTTGTTTGATTTATTTATTTACTTGTCTTTTTTATTTTTTACCTTGTTCTATATTTATTGTATTACTTATTTTATGTTTTTATTTATACATATTTATTCATTTGCATTTGTTATCTTTTATGTCTATTTTATTTTAAATTATTATTTTATATATATGTATATGTATGTATGTAGTTTATTAGAAATAGTCTCTCTACTAATTAGGAATAAGACTGTAAAACATTGGCCCTCCCCAAATTTTGCATATTAGCGAAGCTTTTACTGAGTTGTTGTTGTTGTTGTTATTGTATTACTCCATTTAATACCTAGTACACAAGACTCCCGGCCTTTGCGGGAGTCTAGGGAGGGTTATCATATACACAACCTTCAATTTGTATTTTTACAAAGAAGCTATTACAATGGCTTGAATCTGTGACCTGGTCACAAATGAACAACTTTAATAAGCAAAGTTTTACTATTTCTAACGTGAATTATGTTCTAGGTATTGATGGTAAAGTTAATTTTAATTTGTCTATTTGAATTACGACAAAAATGGGATAAACAGTGGAATGAAAAAATATTATTGTTTTCATATAAATTACAAAGTTCTTTTGGATTAATACAATATAATATTGACTTAAGGTAAAGTATCATAGAACTAAATGTAATTCTTTTTTATAAACCAATCTTACTCATCATTTCTACCTTTCTGTTTCTTAAGATTACACTAAAAAACTGTAAACAATGTAAAAACTTGTGGATAAATTGTCATTGTTCCACGCTAGTTACTGTAATAGACAAACATGGTTAGTGGCATAACAAATACAGACTAATGCGGTGCATGGTTCACTTGAGACAATGGTAATAAGAATGAGAACGGATATGATGAAGAATGAAAATGGATATAATTATTATAATTATAATGATTAGTTAGAACAAAAAATGATTATCATTATTGATAGTGATTGATTTGTAAAAAAATTTTAGAAAATAAAAATTTGTTAAAAAAATTTTTTCAACAAATTTTAATATATTCTAATTAATTATATTTAATTTTAATATATTATAATTAATTATATTTAACTATTTTGCTGAAAAGGGAAAAATAAAATTTTATTAATTTTTGTTTTACATCAAATTTTAATATATTCTAATTAATTATATTTAATTTTAATATATCCTTATTAGTTATATTTAATTAATTATATTATTTTGCTAAAAAACAAAAAAAAACTTATAGTTAACACGAAGTGTCACACTTGTGACACTTGCGAGTTTCACAGGAATAACTTTCATTTCTCTCATATTCGGGAAGTGTGGAGTATTATTCCAAAAGAGGATATAAAAATACTATTCATGTAATGATAATACATTACCAATAAATTATTTCGTACTTATTGATATCTTCCCAAACCCATTAACCAAGCACCCTCCAAGATTTGCTAGTCGCCTCATTGCCTAAAAATGAGACTTCATTTTATTAACATAAACAAAATCTAATTCCAATAGATTATTACATGGTAATAAGAAACCAAAAACTGTACAATGAACTATAAAACAAAATCTTCTGGGGAGCTACATTAGCAGCCCTACCAATATATACGAGCATAGCTTGCCCTAGCCATGGCATTGTGAAGAGACAAAAATAAATAAATAAACAAAAGAATCAAAACTCCATAACTGTTGAGGTGAGATTGAGCAAGGGCTCCAGCGCACTTGGATCAAACTTCCGAGCAAAAAGGTAACACAGAGAGGTCATATCTGAATTATATGAACATTGTGTCTGGTTGTTCCGAATAGACCGTATAAGACTTTCTGAAATATTCACTCCTCTGTATGTCGCTGGATGAGGACCCCCCATTGACCAATTAACCCATGTCACTGTGCGGTTCGCATTATGGGGCCCATGGAACATGTTCAGGAAAGTTGGAATATAATGTTCATCAGGATAGCAAGCAGGCTTACAATGTTTTTTGAAGATAGTGTAGTACTTGGTGTCTGAAACTATGTAAACAGCAAATGCACGCTGAATCTCAAACCATTGAGACCCTTTCCTCCACTGATAGAGTCTAATATCAGGAAACATTTTGCGGTTGTAGCGCCCTCGTCCATAACGAGTCGGATCATCATAGGAGTCGGCAAAGCTATGTTTTGAGTGAATGAGATAGTTGTAGACAGTTGGAAAATTGTAGACTGGAATACAGCTCTCAGAGAGGAGAACAAACCGTTCATTTGAGAAGTCTAGCAGGGCATTGGCTAGAAGACGCCTTTCCGCATCAAACAGTGACATCGTTCCCCATTTAACACTCTGAAGAAGGAAATAAAGAATTCATGTCGAATGCATAAAAGAATCATTATAGATGATATTTCACATGCGTAATTCTAAATAATGGTGGCAAAAGGAGCAAATGCATTTGCAAACGAAAGAAATGATATTACTTAGCACGCCAAAAGAATCTGAAATTCCACAGGATTAGTAGAGATTTCATCCTGTGATTTACATATTCTACAAGATACATACTCATCCACAAGCTATCTTCAAAACCTTATAATCAACCATCAAAAGTTCAGGTTAGAAGTTATAGTAAGATTTCAGAGTAAAACATCTCCACATCATCAAATACAAGCGATAAACCCATGTTCGAATTTATGTCTCTCAGTATGCGCGTGCAATGAAGAATTCATCCCTTGTAGTTGTGATCAACTGCACAGATTGTTCCTCTCAAGTGTGGAGCTAAGCCAAAATCTCTACAAGGACTGACTTGCAGATAATTTCCTTCCATCTTCTTATTTATTGCTTTTAGATAACATTTTGGATTACTAAATCGGTCATTGCCATTCGTTTCTATCACGACAACTGAAGTTTCAAAGTTCGCAAAACTGAACAAAAGTTCCTGTCCTGATCTTTCTTTCTTTCCTTCCATAATTCTATTGTCCCTCGTATCCTTCCTGTCTCTGCCTCAGACAAGCTACCCCCAGAAAAGCCACCAAGCAGCACTATCATATCTTAGGTATCAGATAAACGGAATATGCTTCTTCATGCCTATATAGCCTGTACTTTTTTAATGATGAGTAAAAGTTCCAAATTCAAACTTATCTAGAAATCTTGCACATCAATAACCCAATCGCATTCTGTAACAATACGTGGCCAATTTCAAGAACCCATAGAACTCAACAATCTTGCAACTCCTCCTTTTCTTCTTTTTCCTGGCCAGATCCCTGACATCATTATATTCTACTGTCATTGTTTGAGGGTGGACAAGTTTAGCTTCAATAAAAACCTCTGGAAATTTAGAAGCATCAAAAACAAATGTTCATCACTAAAGGAAATATTTAGTGTGTTTCTTTCCGTAATATTGAAATTCATCCTTGAAAGTGACAATCAGTGTAGCATTATATGTCAAAGCAACATATACTGCCTTTCTGTCTTTCAGCTAGCAATAAATTTTCTCCAAACCGCTCGGATAATCATCTCAATCCATGTCAGTATAACAAATTTTACAAAAAATTAATCGAACTGAATTCAGAAAAGCAAGTAACTTTATGCGTATACAACATATATGCACCCAAAACATAATTCTAACATGTAGCATTACCATAGGGATTAATATGAAATGCAAAAGCCAGAAACCATATCACAACAAAGTTCATACCTGACTTGGAATCTCCCTTCTGTAGAATGGAGAATCGCTGGAAACATTGAGCAAATAACCAGGAGGTGCATGTACATATATGGAGAAATACTTGTCATGGCCCCTAAAGAACCTTTCCCACAGTGGCAACATCGGCAAAAGGCCTCTGGTCAAAAACAAGAAGGCAACTTTAGGCAGTCTATCAAAGGGATAACCATTCTTATACGGAACCAAAGAGGCCCTCCAGAAAATCTCTTCGTCACTCATTTGATGGGTCAAATTCACGGGACGCATAAACGTCTTCATGCTCAAACAATCAACCTTCTCACAGGACTTGATTACAGTGCAATTATAACCACCAGACGGCTCCGATCCTAATTTTGTAGTGAAAAATAAGTCAGCCTGGGAATTGAAGTACTTGTTGATGTGCGAACTTGTAGCCAAGCCAATAATTATCCCAGCGATGAAAACAACCAAGAAAGATAATATCTGAACCAATTTAAGCAACCCCGCATGTTTCTCTAGTGCTTCCTCTTTGTCTCCTCTGCTCCTTGCCATTTTCATTTACCCCTTCTACCACTCTCCTTCCAATTCTTCAAAGTTGCAAATATTACTTCTTGTCCACTCCAATTCTGAGAAAGGCTAAACCTGCTGAAATTTGGAATTATTAGTCACAACGAGAAAACCCCTCCACTTCCTATCCCAAAGAAAGAATGTTTAAAGTTTGATGGAGACTTTAACAAACCCACCAAAAACATAAAGACGAAAAAGAATCAAACATCAATCACAGAAACCATAAGAGAAAAGAAAAACCATGAAAGGTCAGCGACATACCAAGATAGGAACAATAAACACAAAAATCAAAGTAAAAACATGGGTTTTGCCTGAAAATTAGAAAGAAGAATTGAGATCACTAGAAACATAAAATTAGGATCAATAGACAAGGGAACACAGAGGAAGGGAACGACGCGCAGACAAGTGAAAGTGCGAATATATAATGTTTTGACGTCGGAAGTTAGGTAGAGTAAAAATGATGGGTTTCCCAAATAGGAATAGGATCCTGTAGCTCGAAACGGAATGGAATCGGGGTGAGAATATGAAAGTGCAAGTACGCATTAAACACAATCGTATAGAAATTTAATTACTTTCGTAATTATCAACTATAATCCTTTGTATTTTGTTTGTAATTGATTGAGTTGTGTTACTGTTAGAGATTTGTTTGAACGTGACGTACGGTTGCTTGAAGCAACCTAAATGGTCTCCGTCAAAGTCAAAAGCGCCCCACATCCCTACGTTTAAGAAAGCTACGGTTGCTGACCCCTTTTTTCTTTACTTTGTGATTTTCTTTTATGCACTAGCACTTGGATTGTTGCGGGAGCAGTGAATTATCAATAGTTCATTTTAATTCCTATTTTATACCATGTCCAATTTTCACTCCTTTACTTTCCAAACTTGTTTCAACATTTAATAATCTTAAGGACTTGTTTGGTGACTAATAATAACCAATTATAATCAACATTTATTTTTTAAAAATAAAGAATAAAAAATAAAATTAAAAAAGAAAGCAAAACTCATAATAAGAATGAAATTATTAATTATGTGTATTTAGTATGTAATTAATAAAAATAGGGCTAAAGAAGTTAATGGTTATACCAGTATTTGATATTGAATATACCATGTCCAATTTTCATTCCTTTTCTTTTCAAACTTGTTTCAACATTTAATAATCTTAAAGCCTTCTTTGGGAACCAATAATAACCAATAATAAACATTTATTTTTTCCAAAAATAAAAGAATTGAAATAAAAATATAAAATGAAAAAGAAAATCAACAATCAAAATAAGAATAAAATTACTGATTATGCATATTTAGAATGTAATCAATAAAAATGGGATTAAACAAGTCAACAGTTATGTCTGTATTTGATATTGAATAACGAGAAAATTTTTGTTCATATTTAGTTATTATATAATTTATTATGTAAATAATTAATCGAAATTATTTTCAATTATTTATAAAATTTCCAATTTTTAAATAATTATTAATAAATTTATGAAAAGAATAAATTAAAGAACTACAAAAAATTATTTTACTTAATATTGCATCAATGAATTAAAAAATAGTTATTAAAGAAATTAAATATAACATAACATAATATATATATAATTTTGATGATAATATTTTCTAATAATATTTTAACTTTTGACCCAACATATATCTACACCTTATTTTAGGATAAAAATCTAGATTTGTCTAAAATTCATTCGAGTTATATCATTTCCTATTTTGTCTATTCCCATTAACAAAACAAGCAAAAGTTAAGGAATTAAGATTATATTTCCATTCCCAACTTTTTATTTCTGGTTACTAAATAAGACTTGAGAGTATAAAGGGTGATAACATCTTCGAGTATGCTTTCTCTTCCCAAGAGAATGGGAATGAGAAAAGCTCTCACATCTCCTTTAAAGGTTTGCTTTTATTTGTTAACCATTGTGTTTTGCTTCTTCTATAACAATGGGGCCTTGTTGTGTGATTACTTGAGTTTTTTTTCTTTCCTTTGTTAGAGTAGTACTCTAAAGGTAATCACCATTAATACTTTTGTACAAACTTTGTTTTGATTAATAAAGCAAAAGGCATTTTTTTCATTGATTTGATATTCGTTTATATATGAATTGATATTGATCTTAAATCGAATTAATGAAGTCCATGATATAAAACATATCATGAAGGAAATCATAATGAGATTCCTATCATGTGCAATTATGTTAGTATTTAAATAATCCCTAGTCATAGGATTAATAAGACAAGACAATATTAATCTATACAAACTAGCACATATTACATTCCTTTATTTGATCAAAAAGTGGATCTCATAAACTGTAAGCATGAGATGTTTAGAGTTAATATGTGGATGCTTACTAAGGGTAGTAAGTACATCGAATGATCCGCTATGAGATTATCATACGGATGACTAATCGAATGTTAATGATTAATCTCATCCTAGCGATGGTGCAGATATCCTTAGACTTGATGTACTCAAGGATATATTGGATATAAATCCTGTTCTTTGACACCATTCCTTGTTATCTCAGGAAGAGGCCACTCTTAAGGTGGTGATTGGGTACAAATATTTGCATTCGAAGGTAATTAGGTAGCCAATAAAGGATTCACCATCCTGAGAGAAGGAGATGATATCCACAGCCTTTTTTCAGGGTCATTACTCGAGAGTCTCTGGTCAGAGTAATTATGTGTTCTAAAGAGAATCTACAATGACACATAGAGTAATGAGATCCCAGGACAAGAACTAACATCGCTTGGACTAGATGTGACATAGTTAGTCTAGTAGAAGTTGACACATAGCCCATACTCTGAACCAAGTAGAGTATAGTGTGGTGAAAGGACAAATTGCACAAAATTGTCTATGGAAGGGTTCATAAGTTGGATAATTAACTATCAAAGAGTTTGTGTGTTAATCCACTTATATTCCGATAAATAGGCATCATGAAATTGTTTATGATGTGATTGAATTAAGAGTTAATCCAAGTGCATAAAATAGTTGGGAACCTAAGGGTTAGATGCATAAAAGATCGGATGAAAAACAAGTGTGTATGGCCTATTTTAAGTGGGCCACGATCGTGGTCTAAGGCCAGGCATGCCATGATCGTGACAAAAGCTGCAAAGTAACATATATGTGAGTTCTTCACTTATGTGCACGAGATTTTTTCACTTCTTAGACACATAAGTGATAACATAAGGGCTCTAGAAGAGTTCTAGAGTGAGAGTGAAGTGTCTTGAATCTTGTTCTTGCAATTCATGTAATTGTTGCATGAATCAAAGTGCAAGCGACAAGATTTTTGACCTACCTTCCATCATCTTTAGCATCTACTAGAACTCATCTAGTTTGGTGCTCAAATAACCCTTATACATCATTTCTTCTTCCATCTTTGTGTGTTCTTGGAGATCAAGAAAGAGTTTGGTATTTGCAGCACCCAAACAAGGAGAAGACAAAAGTAAAGAGGAGATACACAAGGTAACAAGTTTACATTTTATGTTCTTTTATACATATCTTTGAATGCATTTAGATCTTGTGGTTTTCAGGTTGTCATGGTGTCGAAATCTTAATTTCGACACTTCTACTGCATCTGCATGCATGTGATGCATGCAACTATGGCAAACCCAACAGTGGTATCAGAGATTGTTTATGCATGTAATAGATGATTTATTGACAATGTGCAAAGTGTTTATTGAGTTGTGACTGACTTGCATGTTGTTTTGGAAAATTTTGTGTAAATTGTAGAAATTTCTTTTTTGTTTTTCTTTCATAGAAATGTTTATAAGATTTTATATTATGTTTCTGTAAAAGGATATTGTAATTGAATATCATGTTCTATTTTATTTTGAATTTATATCCAAATTGTTCATATGTTGATTTCTGGGATTTTTTTGAAAAATTGATTGCATGTGCTGATTTTGAAACATTCGTATTAAGTCTAGAAAAACTTTTTTGTTTTTCTTTCACCAAAATGTTTATAAGATGTTATACTATGTTTTTATACAAGAAAAATACAATTGAATTTCATTTGCTATTTTATTACGAATTTAGTTTCAGCTTGATGCATGTATGAAGTTATGGAAATTTTGGAAGTGTGATGAACATGCATGCATGTAAATTATATATTAATTTGTATAAAATTTTTTTTTATAAATTTTATACATGCACATGCAAGATGAGATGTTTCCATATGTATAAGATGCATGACACTTGTTGTTAAAGCTGTTATCTTATACACGCATGATGTAATGGTTGACTAGTGTTAGAGGTAATGTGACAAGTGTCATACACATGTGATGTGCTAGCTTTTCCTATTTATTAATAAATAATTCCTAAGAACTAGGTTATGGAATTTTTTACAGACACATTTGAAATGTGCATAAGATTCTGGAATTTTTCCATAATTAATTGAATTTGATTCAATTAATAAATAAAGTCAAAGTCAATATTGCTCAACTTTTTAAAAGTTGATGGAGTTAACTTACTAAATGACTTATAATGTATGTATTTTGGTTATGAGACCTAAATAAGATTCTTATGTGATAAGAAATGTATTATTTTGATGATAATAACATGCTTAATGCATGTGCTTGAAATTAGGGTTTCAAAAACTTTCCAAACAAAGAATCGGTCTCTTTAGTGTCTAGTAGGTTAACTTATTTATCTTGACGATTTTGGCCGTCAAGATACTTTTGCCATGTGCCGAAATTGTTTAGATAAATTTGAGATGACCTAGGGATATTATAGAGGACTAATTAGTGTATGAGAATTTTGGAAACCCTAGGGATTAATTTAGAATTAATCCAAGTAGAGTATAGCATTTCCAGTATGATTAGATAAAGGATTATAAACTAGGATTAAAGTGTTTAATCTAGATATCAAAATAATTAAATTTTAAGGTTCTTAATTGAATCACATTCATAATTCAAATTAGCTAAGACTAACACTAGTATCTGATTAGGTTTAAGAGTTAAATTGAATCTGAACTTTAGATGCATAGCCAAGTCACAACCTAAATTAAACCTCGTTTATGTGATACATGCATTAGATGCATTTTAAGGGTAATTATAGACATAGGCTCAAAGTATTGATGAGACCAAAGAATAAATCCCTTAACCAAAATATTAGGACTTACGCCTTCCATTGATATGGCAAGAACCAGAGATTTTTTAGATTTGGGTTATTGGGCAAACCCAAGTTAAACCATGGAAATTAGATTTCTAGATTAATCGGTTGGTCCTAACTGGAAGCGTTGATTTGTTGGGCAAACCCAAGGTCAATGTGGATAGAGGCGAAGTTGGGTTATATGCATAGGATATATATAAATCAAGAGTTGATAACCTAATGAGTGTGCTAAATCAACAGTTGATGGCATAAGTCGATAACTGCATAATTGAATGCAATTGGTATGAATGATATTTATCGATTGACCTAAGGTGGCTTGTTGGGCAAACCTAAGGTCATTCTTCGTGATATTGGATATCGACCCATTAAGAAAACTATAAGTTTTCTCGAATTCGTAGTGAAGGCTATATATTTGAATAAAAATAGTGGGACCCATAATGCATATTATTAAAGTCCTTATAGATATACATTAAGTTTACATTTTAATACTTTCTCTCGTTCTTCTAGGCTATCGAATCATACAATGTCGTCTAGTGTGAACTTGCGGTCCCTGTTAGATTCCAACGAACTTATGGGACCGAACTTCTTTGATTAGCTATGGAATTTAAGAATTATTCTCAAATCCGAAAAAACTAGGATATGTCCTAGATGAACCACTTCCTGATCCCCCTGCTTTCGATGCATCTGATGAAGATCAGAAAGCTTATAAGAAGCTACTGGATGATAACGAGTTGGCTAGCTATATAATGCTAGCCTCTATGTCACCAGAACTGCAAAAGCAGTATGAGGCTATGGATCCTCATACCACAGTCTACCATATGAGGGAACTGTTTGATGAGCAAGCTCGGTCTGAAAGGTTCAAGACCTCAAAGTTTCTTTTTCGTTCAAAGATAGTTGAGGGATCATCTTCGGTACAATATGCACTGAAGATGAATGGCTACATTAAGAGATTAGCCAGTTTAGGTTTCAATATGGATCATGAATTAAGCATAGACTTAATTCTGACTGGTTTGACCAATAGTTATTCCCAGTTTATGCTTAACTATTGGATGAACCAAATATCCACAACGATTCCTGAGCTGATTAATTTGCTCAAAACAGCTGAGCAAACTATCAAGAAGGACAGTAAAGCTGTGATGTTGGTGGAATCTGCTTCAGGTTCTTGAAAGAAGAATCAAAAGAAGAAGAAGAAGTACAAAAGGCCAGTGGGAGGTGTAACTAAGAAGAAGGCAAAGGAGACAACACTAAATGGGATATGCTTCCATTGCAACAAGGAAGGACATTGGAAGAGGAATTGCAAAGCTTAACTGGAGTCATTGAAGCAGAAGAAGGCATTAGATGCCCCACCATCTACTTCAGGTAAGATATTTGTCATTGAGGTTAATACTATTTCTAATCATAACATTTGGGTATTAGATACTGGATGTGGCTCACACATATGTATTAATATCCAGGGTCTCAGGGATAGCAGATCGCTCAAGAAGGGAGAGATGGACCTACGTGTGGGAAATGGAACAAGAGTTTCTGCATTAGCTGTAGGGACATATATTTTGCATCTTCCTAGTGGGCTAGAGTTAATTTTGGAAAAATGCTATTATGTGCCCATCGTGAGTAAAAACATTGTATCTATTTCATGTCTTAATAAAGCGGGATTTCATTTAACTTTTTCAAGCAATGGTTGTTCAATTAAGTTGAATGAAATATTTTATGGTACTGCTACATTGTTCAAGAGAATTTACATATTAGTTATGTCCAATCGAATTTTAAATATCAATGACAATAACAAATAAAAATGAGACAATCTAAAATCATCTTATTTATGGCATTATCGACTTGGCCATATAAGTGAGAAACGCATGATTAAGCTACACGAGAATGGTAGCTTAGGGTCATTTGATTATGAATCATATAACACATGTGAATCTTAATTGTTAGGTAAGATGACTAAATTACCTCTCAAAGGAAAAGTTGAACGAATGAATGGGTTATTAGACTTAATGCATTCTGATGTATGTGATCCGATGTCCATTCATGCCAGAGGTGGTTTTGTTTACTTCATTACTTTTATCAATGATTATTCACGATATAGGTATTTGTATCTAATGAGATACAAGTCTGAAGCATTTGAAATGTTCAAACAATTTAGACATGAAGTAGAGAAATAACTTGGTAGAAGTATTAAGATACTTTGATCAGATTAAGGTGGTGAATACTTAAACGAGAAATTTTTAACTTATTTCGGAGATAATGGGATAGTGTCCCAGTAGACTCCACCTTATACACTACAACATAATGGTGTGGTTGAAAGGAGAAATTGAACCTTATTAGACATGGTAAGGTCGATGATGGGCTTATCAAATCTATTGAAATCCTTTTGGGGTTATGCACTCGAGGCTGCTATTTATGTGACAAACAGAGTCCCTTCAAAGGTAGTTGAAGTTACTCCATATGAGATATGGACTAGTAAAAGGCCCTATCTTTCTCATATGAAAGTTTGGGGTTGTCAGGCTTATATGAAGCAGATTCAATCAGCAAAGCTTGAAGTGAAATATGATAAATGTTTGTTTGATTTAGAGCAAAAGGTGTTTATCTCAAAGCATGCTGTCTTTTTAGAGAAAGAGTTTCTTCTAAGAGAAAACAGTGGGAGTAAAGTTGAACTTGATGAAGTTCATGATGCTCAAACAGACGTAGATCAATTACCTGAACCTGAAATTGTTGCTCATAGAGATGAGACAACAGTTGAACCTTTGACACACAACATGTTCGTAAGTCAAGTAGGATGCGTAATGTTCTAGAGAGATATGGATTTCTCATAAGTGAAAAAAATGATGTATTGCTCATAGAGGACGATGAGCCTACAACCTATGAAGAGGCTTTGAAGAGCTCAGAATTAGAAAAATGGCTTCAAGTCATGAAGTCTGAAATGGATTCCATATATGAAAACCAAGTATAGACTTTGGTTGACCCACCTAAAGAGTTAAAACCCATAGAGTGTAAGTGGATTTTCAAGAAGAAAATCGACATGGAAGGTAATGTGATTACCTATAAGCGAGGCTAGTCGCTAAAGGTTATCGTCAAAGACGAGGCTTTGATTATGATGAGACATTTATCCCCATAGCTATGCTTAAATCCATTAGAATACTCCTAGCTATTGCTGCTCATTTTGATTATAAAATATGGTAGATGGATGTGAAAACAACTTTCCTAAATGGAAACCTAATTGAGGATGTATATATGATACAACCTAAGGGCTTCGTATCTAGAGATGGCAGAAAGGTATGCAAGCTTCAGAAATCTATTTATAGATTGAAACAAGCATCTAGGAGTTAGAACATCTAATTTGATGAGACAATCGAAGAGTTTAGTTTCTCAAAAAATCATGATGAACCTTGTGTGTACAAGAAGGTTAGTAGAAGTGCTATAATATTCCTTGTGTTATATGTGGATGCCATACTACTTATAGGAAATGATGTCTCAAGTTTGAAATCAGTCAAAGTTTGGTTGTCCCGTAATTTTTCTATAAAGGACCTTAGAGAAACAACTTATATATTGGGAATAAAGATCTATAGAGATAGATCAAGGAAGTTGCTAGATCTGTCGCAATCAATGTACATAGACAAAGAGCTAAATGGGTTTAGCATGGAGTTGTCCAAGAGAGGGTTTCTTCCTATGACTCATAGGATAAAACTCTCGAAATCTATATGTCTTAAGACATAAGATGAGAGGACTCGTATGAGTATGATCTTGTATGCTTCAGCAATAAGATCAATCATATATGTTATGTTATGTCAAGACCCGATATATCTTATGCTCTAAGTATTATGAGTAGATATCAATCAGATCCTGGTGAGGGTCACTAGGTGGCTGTCAAAATATCCTAAAGTACTTAAAAAGGACTAAGGATGTATTCTTGATATATGGAAATGGAGATCTTGTAATGAGCGAGCATACAGATGCGAGTTTTCAATCTGACCAGGATGACTCCAAACTCCAGTCAAGTTATATTTTCACACTAAATGGTGGAGCAGTCCGTTGGAAGAGTTCCAAATAAGAGACGACTGCAGATTCGACGACCGAGTCAGAGTACATTGCAGCTACGGAAGAGGCAAAAGAAGCTGTTTGGATCAAGAAGTTCATTATGGAACTTGGAGTGGTTCCTAGCATAGTAAACCTAATATTGTTGTACTTGACAACAATAGGGCTATTGTATAAGCCAAGGAACCGAAGTCTCATCAGAGGTTCAAACACGTACTTAGTAGATATCACCTGATCAGGGAGATAATTGATAGTGGTGATGTGAAGATAGAGAGAGTGCCCACAGATCAGAACATCACTGATCCTTTGATTAAGACCCTTCCTCAAGCAAAATTTGATTCTTGTGTACTCGCCTATGGTATTAGATGCAAAGGCGATTGGCTTTAGTGTAAGTGGGAGATTGTTAGAGTAGTGCTCTAGAGGCAATCACCTTTAGCACTTTTGTACATACTTTATTTTGATTAATAAAGCAAACGGCACTTTTTTATTGATTTAATATTCGTTTATATGTGAATTGATATTGATCTTAAATCGAATTAATGAAGTCTATGATACAAAACATAGCATGAAGGAAATTATAATAAGATCATGATAATGAGATTCCTATCATGTGCAATTATGTTAGTATCTAAATAATCCCTAGTCATAAGATTAATAAGACAGGACATTATCAATCCAGATAGACTAGCACATATTATACTCCTTGATTTGATCAAGCAGTTATAGATGTCAATTTCGACCCGACCCGCCAGGCCTGTCCCTGCCCGGATTTAGCCGGCCATGGGCCGACCATGGTCTGCCCGGCCATTTTGGACAAAACGGCGTCGTTTTGTCCAACAAGATGCCAATTTTTTTCTTTTTTAATTAAAAAAATTTAGACAGCCCGGGCTGTGGGCTGCCCATCCAAGCCCACGCTGGCCACGGGCTAGCCCGCTGACTAGCTTCAATAAGATCTGGGGCCCGACCCTGCCCATTGACATCCCTACAAGCAGTATATCTCATAAACTGTAAGCATTAGATGTTTAAAATTAATATGTGGATGCTTACTAAGGGTAGTAAGTACATCAGATGACCCGCTATCATTTGGATAACCTATCGAATGTTAATGATTAATCTCATCATAGCAATGGTGTAAATATCCTTAGACTTGAGGTACTCAATGATATCTTGGATATAAATCCTATGCTTTGACACCATTCCTTGTTACTTCAAGACGAGGTCGCTCTTAGGGTGGTGATTGAGTATAGCTATTTGTATTCGAAGGTAATTAGGTAGCCAATAAAGGATTCACCACTCCTTATAGAAGGAGATGATACCCACGGCCTCTTATTAGGGTCATTACTCAGGAGTCTCTAGCCAAAGCAATTATATGTCCTAAAGAGAGTCTTCAATGACACATAGAGTAATGAGATCCTAGGACAAGAAATAACATCACTTAGACTAAATGTGAAGTAGTCAGTTTAGTGGGAGTTGACACATAGCCCATACTCCGAACCAAGTGGGGTATAGTATGGTGAAAGAACGAATTGCACGGTAATTGTCTATAGAAAGGTTCATAAGTTAGATAATTAACTATCAAAGAGTTTATGTGTTAATCCACTTACATTTCGGTAAATAGGCATCATGAAACCCTTCATGATGTGCTTGAATTAAGAGTTAATTCAAGTGCATAAAATAGTCGAGAACTTAAAGGTCACAAGTATAAAAGATTGGATGAAAAAAAAGTGTGTATGGCCTATTTTAATCAAGCCACGATCATGTCTCATAGGGCCACGATCCTGGCATCGTGGTCTAAGGTGAGGCATACCACAATTGTGACAGAAGATGCAAAGTGACATATAAGTGAGTTCTTTACTTGTGTGCATGAGGTTTTTTCACTTCTTACACATATAAGTGATAACATAAGGACTCTAGAAGAATTTTAGAGTGAGAGTGAAGTGTCTTAAATCTTGTTCTTGCAATTCATGCAATTGTTGCATGAATCAAAGTGCATGCAACAAGATTCTTGACCTACCTTCTATCATCTTGAGCATCTACTAGAACTTATCTAGTTTAGTACTCAGATAGCCCTTATACATTGTTTATTCTTCCATATTTGTGTGTTCTTGGAGATCAAGGAAGGGTTTGGTGTTTGCAATAACCTAAACAAGGAGGAGATACAGAAGGTAAAAGGTTTACATTTCATGTTCTTTTATACCTATCTTTGCATGCATGTTAGATCTTGTGGTTTCCAGGTTGTCATAATGCCGAAATCTTGATTCCGACACTTCCGCTACATCTACAAGCATATGACACATGCAACCATGGCAAACCCAACATCTTTACTATTCTCTTCCTTTTCCCTTTCTTGTTTACCTTCTTACCTCTTTGTTCATTACTTTCTTATTCTCTTTCTTCTACTATTGCTCTGCTAGTGCCTAAGGTTTCCTTTCTTTCTCCTTTCTCTTATTCCTAAAACTCCTTATAAGCTCTTTTAGGCACTCTTCTTCATTGGTTAAGAAAGGAGATAGCTTTAGGTTCAGTTTTTTTGCACTGTTAAAATCAAAGATATTTAATTCTTTCTCCTGTCTTTTCCTTCTTGCTCTTCCACTTCTTATCATTTTATAAATGAGTTTTTAAAACTTATTCTCTTTAACTTGAACCTCTTTTCCTCTTTTAACTTGCAAACCTATATCATATCAAAATCTAGAAATCTTACTCTACCTCTTGAATCTTTCCCTTCACCACTTTCTCGACCCTCTCTTAACTCTCCCTTTCTTCTGTTTACCTACTCCTCTTTCAACCCCCCTCTAAACTTGCACTTCTCCTCTGTCCCAGCTTAGTATCTTTAGTGAACCTTATCCTAGACATATTAACCTTTTTTTTTTACATCCCCTAATTCTTCCCCTAACTAAGGTGTTCCACAAATTCCTCAACCTCCTTAGAATAATTCTAATTCCCACATTACTAAGTTTATATTATTCCTCTCATAGAGCATAGTGTTTCCTTTTCTTTCTCCTTTTTATTGTTCCTAGGGATCCTTCTAGGCTCTCATAGCTTCTCTTCTTTGTTGGCTAACATAAGAGATATATTTAGGCTCATCCTGCTACATTGTTAGAATCAATGGCATTTTCGTCTTATTTTCTAATTTCTCTGTTGTTTCCTTCCCACTCTTCCACTCCTTATCATTTTAGGTATGGTTTCTTAAAAGTTATCCTCCTTAGACTACTACTACTTTTCCATTTTTAGCTTAAAGACCTTATCATGTCAAACTCTGGACATCTTATTCCTCCTTTTAAATCTTTCCATCCACTTCCTTCTTGCTTCTCTCTCAACTCTCCCTCTCTTCTACTTACTTACTCCTCGTTCAAACCCACCTTGAATCTTGCTCCTTCTCCTTAATCCCAACTTAGTGTCTCTCGTGAGCCTTGTTGTAGACATCTTGACTCTTCTTCTACATCCCTTTGTTCTTCTCCTAACCAAAGTGATCCACTGATTCCTCAACCTCCCCAGAATCTTTCTAGTCCCTCCATTACCAACCTTCTGTTGTTCCTCCACTAGTGCATTGGGTTTCCTTTTATTTCTCCTTGTTCTTATTCCTAAGACTCCTTTAGGGTCTCTTCTTCATTGGCAAAGGTAGGAGACAACTTCAGGTTCAGTCTTACTGCACTGTTAGAATCAAGGGCATTTTAGTCTTATTTTAGTCTTTCTCCTGTTGTTTTGTCCTTCCATTCTTTATCATTTTAGGTATAACTTTTTTAAAATTTATCCTCCTTAGATTACTACTACTTTTCCTCTTTTAGCTTACAAACCTTAATTATGTCAAACTCTAGACAATCCTCCTCTTGAATCATTCCCTTCACTTCCTTCTTGCTCTTATCTTAACTCTCCCTCTCTTTTGCTTACCTTTTCCTCTTTCAACCTCCTCTAAACTTGCTCATTCTCCTTAGTCTTAGCTTAGTGTCTCTAGTGAGCTTTGTCCTGGAAATCTTGACTCTTCTTCTATTTCCCCTAATTCTTCTTCTAACCAAAGTGTTCCGTAAGCTCCTAAGGCTCCCCAAAATCTTTCTAATCCCTTCATTACTAACTTGAATCCTCATCTTAACTAGAAATAGGTGGTGGCGGAGCCTCCTAAGATTGCTCTTCACTACTGTACTGAAGATTCTACCATTATTTCTTCTCCTCTTAAAATTCTCAAAAAAGGAGCTAAATACTGGTCTTTAATAATTATAACATTTTTAATATGGAAGTTATTGGCCTTTTCCTTAATAAAATCTTGGGCCTGAAAAAACTATGAAAGTAGAGGTTTTGATTACTTTATCCTTAATAAAGATCGCTTATTTCTCTTTAAGTTCTTTTTAATTATAGGTGCACACTTTTGTACCTCGACCACTTTTCTTTTAGCTATGGAATCTTGGTATTAACTTTAATAGCATTATGCAGAAGCAAATCCCAATTTGAATTAATTTCCCTGAATTAATTTCCATAAGGTTCCTTTTGCATAATGTTTTATTAAGGGGCTGATATGCATGGATGAGGCCACTGTATCTAGAAGTACGGTTGGTTACACCAAACTTTGTGTTCTAGTTGAATTGAAGTAAGAATCCCTGATTATATTCCTATCTTGAGATTGGGTGAGAATGACATATTGACTATTAGAGTAAAATATTAGTGGAGACCTTCCCTGAAGCAATATGTGAAGATTTAGAAAGCAATAAGGGGAAGTTTCAAAGGGTGATTTCTATGAGTTAACAGGTCTTAATAATTAGTGAGCTTTCCTCTGAAATATATGATCCTCAAGTAGATAAAGATGATGTTGCATTTTTAGCTTCAACTTCCTTACACAATAGGTAATCTTTGAAGCTTAAAATAATTATAAGGTAGAGAATATGGGAAATTAAATTATTTAGACTTCAAATTTAGTGCTGGAGAATCCCTTAATTAAGGAGCTTATAGTTTATGCATCTAATAACATTGTACAAAAAGGAAGTAGTTATCTTAGAAACTAATCAAGAAGTTGTTGGGTCAAATTCCCTTAGTGTCCCTAATATAGAGGGGCTGACTCCCAATATCATTAGAAATTTTTAAGATGGTTTTAAAACTAATGAGAAAAGGAGGTCAGGATATAAGGTAAAGTCCAAGCCTTTTGGTTTAAGACTTCTATTCTCCATTAATGTCATTATACCTTAGAACTTTGGGGCCTTAACATTTACAAAAACAAGGGTTCTTGACTATTTGAATTCAATAAAACCATTGACCTTTGGCTTTTTAAAAATAAAACTAAAAGTTAATAAATGTAAGCAACTTAGTTTCTCAATAAGAACTGGCAGATTCTCTTAAAGTATAAAGCTTACTTCTAGAGTAAAATTGTTATCAGATATGACCTTAGTAAAGTTATTATTCTCTACTCTTACATATTAGAAAATTTGTTCATATACAAATTGAAATTTTAGGATTAGGTACGATATCAATCTCTTTTATTTATTCCTTTAATTTTGGCTCAATTAAGGAATCATGATTAATATTGGGGGATTTTAATAACATCCTCCTTGCCTTTAAAGTTGAAGGATCTAAATGCATAGTTAATCCATATAGTGACTTTAGATCATATATCCAAAAAATTAAAGTTATTAATTTAAAATCTGAGAGATGTTTCCTCATCTAAAGTAACAAATAAGACGGGGACTATTTAATGAGGAGATAAAAACTTGATAGATCTTTGTTTGGCCAAACTTGGCTTTAAAAATACAAGAAGATTAACTTTAACAATTATTTATTCTCATACCATTCACTAGTTAAGATACTAAAGAGCCAAAAGAGAGTACAAACTTTCAAAATTTTCAATTTTTTATATGATACTGATGGTTTTCAAGAAGCATTGAGAGATGTATAAGCTTCGAATGTGTTATACAAATGCCACAAAATATTGATAGGTGTAAAGGAAAAGCTCAAGAAGGTAAAATCCAACGTTGTATCTGATACTACTTTAAAGTTGAACAAGATTGGAAAATGGTTGAATAAAAAGAAAGGGAAGTTTTATGACTCTTTTAACGATATCACACTTTACTCTAAAGAAAAGGTAGCTTTAAAGCAATAGACAAGGCCATTGGAAGCTTATTGTTTTTATCAAACAAAAATCCACACTACTTTGACTTAAGGAAGGGCACAGTAACTCCGTATTCTTCTTCAAGGCCCCACTTTCTAAAAGAGAATCCAACAGGATCACTTCCTTAAAAATTTGCTTCTTTTGCTTGAATAGGTAGAAATAAGAATTGAAACAAAAAATACTTCTCTTTTTAAGCACTAAATTCTAGAGCAAACTTAGAAGAATTGAAGAAGGATCCAAGAACGTGGTACCTACATGCAACATATTAGGGTCGTGTTCCAATGTAGTTAATTATACTCCACTCTGACAGCCCTACAATCCTCGTCTTGTTATATGGATCAAGTAACATAACGTTTAGATGTCCCTATATAGGCCATGTATTAGTAGTGAAAATCTTTAGAAAAGTTACAAAATATGCTAATCATAACATGATCTACTTCACGACCCATATTAGGGTTATATAGCTCATTAAAGATTAGGGTTTTAGATAAAAAAAAGAGAGAAGAAGGAAAGTAAAGAGAAGGTTTTAGCCAAGAAATAATTAAAAAGAATTAGAAGCAATTGAAATTCATTCTATATTGGTTATTGATTAAGATTAAGTTAGATGAAAGAAAATATGTTAATAATGATCCATCAAAGATTCAAGATTCAAGACTCAAGACTCAAGACAATGATCTCTTTTTTCTATTTTCTTTCTTGTTTTCTAATTGTTAATTCTTTATTTAGTTATGGAATAACTAAAATATAAATTTAAGTGACATGGACCTTGAGATTTATATGTTGAATTGACCTTTGGTTAAATGTTTTTTTAGTTTTTTTAGAGATTTCAAAAAAATCCATCAAAGATTAAAGACTTTTGACAATGATCTCTATTTTCTTATTTTCTTTCATGTTTTTTTTGTTTTTATTCTTTATTTTGTTATTAATTAATTAGGATATATATTTAGGTAGGATGGACACTAAGATTTATATGATAATTTGAACTTTGGTTTAATGAATTTCTAGTTTTTTTTACATGTATCCATGATTCTATAATTAATTGAATTGAAAGACCGAAAGTGGAAGATTCAATTATTTGATTCATGCATCGAGATTTGGGAGATGTGATGTATAACTACATCACAATGTAGATAGAAAGGGCTAAGGATAAGTTATTTGAGAGAAAGTTGCAGTAACCTTCAAACAAGCATTATGTGTCTGTTCAACATACATAGCCAACAACAAGACTGCATTGACGCCTAAAGCATCTCTTAAAATTCGAATTTTGAATTTTAAAAGCCAAGATTAAGTGGTAGAAGTAAAGAGGAGGCTTAAAAAATAGAAGATAAATCTAGAATGGCTAGAATTTGGAACACCAACTAAGGAAACCTCTTTGGCGTGGATTTTAATCAATCTTAATTGAAGTTATTAGAGATCATAGGGATTTCATCATATTAACGTTGATTTTTTTTGTTTTCTCTTTAGCTTTGATGTTATGTTTGATATGATTAGGAACAAACCCTTTATACTACCTAGATTAGATGAACCTTAGATGCTCTTTATAGTGATTTTATTTTATTTTAATTTTCTCTTTAGTTTTGTTAAGATTCAATTGTGTATTTTATTTATTATTGAATTAATTTTCCATTATGTTAATTTTTTGGTGAATTTAATTAGTTGAGATTAAGAAATCCTTTGTATGAATAAATCTAACATAATTGAAAAGCTTTGTAAGAAAATATAGAAATCAGTTGATATAAATCTTTTAGATTAGAGTTAAACCTAATAGTAAAATTCATCAATCGATTAATGCAATTCTAGGGGTTTTAATTAGAAAAAAATTTAATTAATGAACTAAGGATTATGTGTTAATAGTCTCGAGAAAGATATTATCATAATTGAAGAATTTTCACAATCTAATGAATTTTATATTAAATTGAATAGTGAAATCATGATCGCTTAAGAAATCCTAAAGGGTATTCAAATTCTAGGTACCATTAGTTTATTGATTAAATTTTCATTCGATTGCCATTCTAACTTATTAATTGCATAGATGTCTTCTTATTTTATTATTTTAGTTTTAAATCTAATTAATCAGTACCACCTTAATATGTCGGTTAGGTAATAGAAAGAGAGTAAATACTAGCAATCATAGTCTATGTGAGATTAACGCTTGTACTCAACATCCTATACTATAGAGCGATAAGTGCATTTTCCTGGACATTCTATGTAGTAAATGAATTAATGTGTGTGTGTGTGTGTGTGTGTGTGTGTGTGTGTGTGTGTATATATATATATATATGTCTAGTAGTAAATGAATTAATGTGTGCATATATATATATTATGTATGTATGTATGTATGTATGTATATTTCATATAAGTAATTGTTTTATAATAATCTCCACATTTTTATTATATAAAAACCCTCAAACTGTATTAAAATCATTTTCAACTTAACTGGTTAATAATTAAACCCTAAACCAAAAAATAGATTGGACACAATTTTATAATTTGAATCATGTTCCAAAACTTTCCTTTAAGATCTTGCCAAAATAGCTCCTTCGTCATTGAGGAGTTAGAAAGACATAAGTAAAATACTCTAAAAATATATGCTAACAACAAAGTTTAATTAGCATTTATCAAATTCTCCCATACTTAAGGATTTGCCTGCCCTTAATCAAACCAATCTTAAAAGACATTATCCTAAGTAATTTAGGCTTTACGAAAGTTCAATTAATTTAATAAAAAGGTTAACTATCATTATTATCAATTTAGTCATCTTATTTATCAACCAATTAGATCTCTAAACAATACACCAACTTTTAATTCAATTTTAGTTTGACTAAATAATCTTTCATATTAAGCTCAATTCACATTCACCTCTTATATAAAGTGGATATAAAAAGAGGAAAAAGTTTAATCCAATAAGTATTTGACATTCCATAGTAAAAAAAAACCATAATTTTATTTTAATTTTTTACAAGTTTGATTGGCTTGCATAAAATGTCATCCCAACGTTTTTATACAAAGGTAAACACTTTGTCACGAGAATCTTCAGTTACCAATCATGTTAAAATTTCAACTAGCTACTATCGCTAATCATAACTTCATCCCTTTACTTAGATCAAAATCAAAAGAGTGGAATTTATTTATGATCACTTTTTTGTGCATTTTCACCAATTCATAATTAAAATGGTTAAATCAAGCACGTATGAATCCAAATTCAAAAAACTAAAAATATGTCAACATTATACATTTTACTCATCATTCAATTTATGTATCAATATCATGAATATTTAATAAGTTTCAACTAAACTACTTATCAATAGTCATATATGTTAACCTAATGCAAACAATTCATAAGACAATATCATAGATTAACTCAATCACCTCAATCTCCTTGCTTGATTTCCTAGAATTTTCACTTACTAAGTTAAATGTAATTAGACTGACTTCTTAGAGAAAAACTAAGGCTCAAGATAATCGCTCCCCTATCCACAAGTTACACACTACCCTCAATGTACAAAACATACAAAACAATTAAAAACTAATGAAAAAGTAGAAAATTACGATAATTGATACTCCCGTGAGAATTAAAGATAGCAGGACTTGTTGAATTAAAGATAGTAGGAATTTTGATTTAAGCATTTCTGAAAATATTCCAAAAAGAAAGTTTGAAAGATCAAAAATCTTTTTTCTTAAAAATAAAAGTTTTAATACCTCTTAATGAATGAAAAGACATGTCTAATAAAGTAGGATGAAATGTTTATGCACAGTGAGCCTTTATGATTTTCAAAGTAACTAAATGAGATTACAATTAATATTATAAAATATAAAATGACCTTGATGTTTCTTATTCTTCTTTTGTTCTTGACTTTCTCTTAACACCAACTTTTCTTTGTCATATTTATGAACTATCATTTTGAGTTTATGACTATATATTCTTCTTAAATTGTCAAAATAATAAACTTATTATTATTACTTATGTTTGTTATCATTAAAGCATCAATTGTAACTTCCTTTTATTCAATATATTTCTTTTATTACATTATTTGTTCTATAATAAAATAGGCTTTAAATTTTTTCTTATATTTCCTTACTAGATATCCAAAGTAGACTTTAATCCTTACCCTATGAGTAATAAATTCGATTCTCTTTGATCATTTCCAAAATTAATTAATCTTAGCAAAAATTTAAGTAATTGTTTAGATAAGTAATATACAGTTTTTAATGTCTTTCCTATTTTATGAAAGATTTCAAACTAGTTAAGGATTTTAGAATATTTTCTATATGATTTTTCTTTATTTTCCCTTTAATTAAATAGTATGTGACTCTTTTCTTCTTTCCATTTCGTTATTAGTATTCATACGATGAGTATATGTGTCTCAAGAACATGGATAAAATATTTTGAAGCACACAAACACACATAATATCTTTGAAAATTATCTTGACCTTTTTAATTCAAGTGATATTATTGTTTCTTTCCAAAACTTTTAACCTTAAGAAATATCAATTACTTTTTGCCAACTTTATTATATATATTAAGTGATATATCAATCATTTTTCTTTTTTATCATATAACTTTGACGATTTTGACTTTAAGTGGATTATAATTAATTTTATTTATATAGTTCTTTATTATATAAGTGAAAGCTCTCTTCTTGAGGTATCATATCTTTAAATAAAAAGACTTATTATTTCTCTCAATATGAATAACTAAAGTGCCATAGAGAAACCAATTTCTTGTCGCACTTTTTTGTTCTCATTTTATAATCTTAATTGAAGATATTTAGAATTTAACATTTAACTACTACTAGTTTGGATTCCATATTATTTATGAATTTCAACCAACATATTATCTTATTTTATGTTGATATATTCTTTTTCTTTCCTCTTCTTCTTCCTTTTCCTATTATCTATATTTTTTTACCCCATTAGTTCACTAACGTTCTTAACAATAATCTTATAATAAAAAATTTTATTATGCTTTTTACTCAAATAATTTCATTGCCATCATATGACTAACTTACACACTCTCGACTCACCTTCTTTATCTTTACTTATAACCTTTTATTTTTACTAGTATTATCTTACCAATTGTACCCCTTTTATTAAGATTAGATTCATTTTACCCCTCTTCTATATCTATTGTAGTGGAAAAAACAATTGATGATCTATTTTCTTGGGCTGAAATTGTCTAAAATTCAAACTAAACTCTTTGATCCTAATAACTCATGTGTATCTTCTAATTTATTAATATTTTTCTAATCTTCCCATCTTGTGATTTGATGTCATATTTAACCTTATAATATATTTTAATCATATTATATTGGTTATAAATTAAAATTGACCATCTTATCTTCTAATTTGCTTTATAATTTTGTAAAAGACCTTTTTAGTTTATTATGCTTAAGGTTTATTATACTATTTCTCTACTTGATATTTAAACTAATAACAAGTATAAAAAATATGAGTGAGTTCGAGTTTCTTAAAACTTTGCATTTATAACAAAAGAAAATGTTTTTATTAATTTTTTTAAAAAAGTAAATAATTTCATTAAAAGAAGTGTATATACAACCGTCCAAGGTACAAAATATTAAAGTTACAAGCTATGGCTCCTAATAATAATTTGGAATTAGTAGCAATCCCCCATGCCATTAAGGACAATCTACTTTGAAGAATGATTTTCTAGCATAGTAACTCTAAGCTCTCGGCCTCCTTATTGAAAACTCTGTAATTCCTTTCTTGTCAAATGTTATACACCATGGAAGCCCAGCTAATCTTCGTTGCCTTATAGTCTAATTTGTTTTCTATTTTTCAGATTCCCTAGTTAGGTAATTATCTCATTCCAGGAGGTTTATGCTTTACTAAAATTCAGAATCCTTTGCAGTCCTTTCCAAATGCTCCAAGTGTACCAGCATATGATAATGTAATCCAAGGTCTCCATTGTCATGCTACATAGTTCATGTTTCAATGAGTTAATAGGAAACTTGATCTTATCTTTAACAAGGAGTCTTCCATTTTTTCCCAACTAAAGAATGAATGAATCTATAGGGCTGATATCATTGTCCCAGACCAGATTTCTCCACCTTACCCTATTGTGTGGTTCCTTCTGGAGAAGAGCTTTGCAGATTTCTGAGATAAATGTCTTTAATCCCTTTGTTATCCACTAAATATCAACTTGTTAATATTCCTAACATCTTGGCATACTGTCTATTATAATCTTCACACTTATGTTGTTATGTTAAGGCCATATCTATTGATTTTCGTTAATAAGTTTGCTGAATTTGGTTCTAGAATTCACTACCTGATTTAGTTATTATATCTCTTCTGTTTTGTATAGATCCCTTGTTATGCCAATTGTCATACCAGAGTAGAGTGCTTTTCCCATTCCTTATCTTGTGGAAAATTACATTTTGTGTCCATGTTCTTGTCCCTGATATCTCCTTCAAATTCCATAAAATGTCTAGCTTATTCTTTAGGATCCATATGTGGTTTTCTTTAAGATACATTATGCACCTATTTCACCCATAAGTCATCTTTCTTACTGCATAAACACCATAGGTCCGTGTCCAAGTTGACTTTGTTAAGCAACCTTGCTGAATATATCCCCAATCCTTCTTGTTCCTTTGGTTTGCATATTTTACTCCAAGTAAACTTTGCCTTATTGCTACTTGGTTTGTCCATTCTATAAGAAATCCCTTGGCTTCTTATTTATTTCCTTCAAGTTGCTTTTTGGATGTGATAAGAAGCTGATCTAATAGGTTGTTAAACTGCTCAAGATTGACTGAACTAGTTAAAGTATGCCCTCATAACTGAGATGCTTATTGCTCCATTGATTAATTCTTCTACTTAAAGAATCCATTAATAATTTGAAATTCAAGTCATTGATTCTCGTTTGTGATATTGGAACACTTAGATACTTGAATGGAAATTTGTCTCACTTCAGCCCCATCTCTAAGGCTTTTAAGGCTACTTCTATACTGGAATGATTTGACAAGTGAAGCAACTTGTGTTTACTTCTTAGTCCTAATATATCTTTAAACTCCTCTATAGATTGCCTGAGTAAGTTAATAGAGTTTTTTTTTCAGCCCTACAAAACAATAACAAATCATCTGCAAAACTTAGGTGAGTAATCTTTGTACCTTTGCAACTGTAGTGATATTGAGTAGGCTTTTCTCTATGTCTCTTTCAAGTAGAATTGAGAGGACCTCTATACATAGAACAAACAGGTAAGGGGATAGGAGATCCCTTTGCCTTAATCCCCTTTTACTCTTCTTAGCTTGGTAGGTGTTGATGGATTGTAAAACCTATCTACTTGTTTTACACTCGAAAACTGCAAGTGAATGGGTCGTGACTTGTAGTTAAAAAGAGCAGATATCAATCCCATAGGGATTGATACTCAGACACTACTTAATTTAGAAAAGACTTTATTTAAGAAATAAAATTGTTTAATGTAATTAATATAGAAAATTAAATTAAAATTAAAAGACTAATATAAATAGTGGATAATACCGAAATTGCAGAAAATCTGAATTCAAGAATCTAAACGCTAGAGATTACTCTTTTCTTATTTTGACTTCCTCATATTTTATTGATTGAATTGTGTCTCACCCTGGATTTTCGAATGCACTAATTACCCTCTCTCAAAGTGTAACTATTTGTTCCTAATTAAATTAACTGGAATCGTTTGGGTGATCTCTTAAACTACCCAATGACTCTACCGATTCAACTAGTTATTACACTATCCTATAGATGATCAATTGACTAGTTGAGATCTCTCTTCTACTGATTCAACTAGTTATTACACTATCCTATAAATGATCAATTGACTAATTGAGATCTTTTTTCTAATTATTCAGTTGACATAATAATTGCTAGTTTATAGGTCACCAACTCTCGCTATACAATCCTACATGATTTTCATCTCACTCACTCTCTCGATTTGTTGCAAGATGACAATTAAAAATAGCAATTATCAAAGACACTTCATTCAGATCAATAAAACATGAGTTTTGACAAAATAATGAAAAGGCAATCCCTAATATGAAATTAGCCTAACATGGTCTCCATAACACTATCAACATTCAAATAATCCATCTTTACAAAGAAAGGAAGAGATTAAAATGGTAGAAAGTGAATAAGAAAACTCCTCTTCTTTGCCAAAATATGGAATTTGGTCTTAAGGTGTTATTTTGCCTAATCTTGATGTTGATCCTTGTTTTTAATCCTTCTTTGATGCTCCAAACATGTGTTCTTCACCCAAAGATGGTCTTTCCATAGGTGGGTGTTATCTCTCTTGAATATGGAGGCTTAATTCTCTTTATATAGTCCAAAAAAATTAGGTTTAATGAAGACTCGCAGATTGCCTCGGATTTCAATTTCCCATGGGCATGGGAATTACAAGCAGAAACTTTCTGTCTTGATTTCCCACGTCCGTGGAAATTTTCCTAATTCCCACGAATGTGGGAATTGGTCCCAGAAGTGATCCTCTTGTCTTCTCTTCTATGCTCTCTTGTTCATCCTCTAACTTGCTTCCTCTCCTTTACTACACAAAAATAAGCAATTCTTACCGTCAATTAGCATCGAACACATAAGAACACAATGGAAATCAAACTTAATGAAAACTTACAAAATGAATCATAAACTAGAACAATAAAGAACAATTATGCTAGAAAACACATGCCAATTACCTATAAAAACATATCCTAATACACACCTATCAGTAGGCTCCTCATTTACTAGGATTGCAAGCGATGTTGTCGTCAAACATTATTTAACCCATTCCCTAAATAAAGGTGGATACCATGTTGCTTTTAGAATGTTGAAGGGAAGCTCCAATTGATTGAATCATAAGCCTTAGCCAATTTAACTTTGATAGTTCAATTCTTCACTTTAGACTTGGTGTTATATCATTTTAGTAAATCCTGACAAAGAAGGATATTAATACCAATTCTTGTCCCTTTGATAAAAACATTCTATTATGGACTAACAAACTTCCCTAAGCTAGCTTTTAGCCTATTGGCAAATATTTTTATGATGGTTTTGAAAGTATATTACAGCAAGCAATGGGTTTGAATTGTTCCAATCTACTGGAATTGCTTTGATTGGGGATAAAATTCACGTATGTTTTGTTCCATTTCCTCAACATGTTTCTTTTTTAGAAAAAACACTTTCGCGGCTTCTTTGACTTCTTCCCCCAGGATATACCAATTTTTCTAAAAGAACCTACCATTGTATCCATCTGGCTATGATGATTTGTCATGGCATTAAGTATATAGCCTCTCTGATCTCTCTTTGGTTATTTCTTTCACGATTTTTGTCTTATCCTCTTTAGAGATCTGTTTGATTCCTCTTAAAACTTCTTCTATTATTTCTTTCACTTCAGCTTCAACTACATCTAGCTTAGTAAAGAGCTTAAGAGTAACATTTTTCTTACTTTCATGATCTTGATAAATCTAATTTGCTTCATCTTCTAGGTATTTAATGAAGTTCTTATTTCTCCTTGCTATAATAGAGCTTATAAATTATTTTATGCATCTGTCACCCTTTTTTAACCACAGCATTCTTAATTTCTATCTAAACAGCTTGTTTGTGTCACCTAATGCTTGGTTATATCTGGTAATCAATTCAGCTTCCTCCTTTCTTAATTATTGATCGTCAGGTCTTGCTTGTATCATTTTTAACATTTCTACAACTTCTCCAATGCTTTTGCTTTTTCCTCCTATTTTGGAATTGCATTCTCTCTACTGAGTGCTTCCAATAGTAAGATCAACTATTATAGGACTATAGTCCGAAGTATTAGGTTCATCAAATTTTACAATGTTGAGAGGGAATTGAGCTAGCTAGATGCCATTTACCATGCACGTATCAAGTTTCCTCAATAAGAACCAATTACCTAATTATTTGTTGTCCCAGGTGAAAGCATTTCCATAATATTTTAGTTCTATTAACCTTGTCTTCCTTATTATTTCTTGTAGTTCTCTACAGTCCTGTTTTTTTCCATCTTCTCTCTCCTAAAGTCTCATTCGAGTAAAGTGTACAATTGTAATCTCTAACTATTATCCATAGAGTCCTGATAGGTTGCTTATTTTAGCTATTTCCTCCCATAAATGCTGCCTTTGGAATTTATAGTTAATCACATACACTATGGATATAGTAATCATCTTGTTTGTATTCTTTATTAACAATTCTCAGTAGATTAGTTAATAATTACTAGACTATTTTATAGCTTGTATTTCTAGGGTTTGTAACCCATAATTACTCTCCCATTCATATGATGGTCATGGTTAGAAATTATCTTCCATCATTTGCTTAGGAACCACAAGCTTTTTACTATATGCTTCTTTTTAATTTTGGTTTCTAGCATGACTATAAAATTTGCCTTGTTGTTTTTAATCATATCCCTAATAGCAAGCTATTTATTTAAGTTGTTAGTCCCTCTAATATTCCAAACAGCAAGCTATTTATTCAGGCTATTAAGCCCTCAGATATTCCAAACAACAATATTCATCATTTCTTCTTCTTACCTATTTTTTTCCTTTTTGATTTCCTATTCATCACTAGGGAAGAAGATTCTGTAATTTGCTTGGTACTTGAAGACTCCACTCTCTCCATCAAAGGAGTGTTGATTATCTCTTCTTCATGTCTCATTCCTTAAACTTCAACCACATGTTTCCCTTTTTCTTACATGTTATCCTTCTTTTCATTCTAGTTTTGAATGTTTTGTCCTTTAACTAGTTCCGCCCGACCTTTTGGGGTACCCTCCTTATGAACTGAAGCCTCCTCAGGTAGCTGATTTCCTTTTTAGTTTTCTTTTTTCCTCCATATTTGCTTCTCTTCTCTATCTTTTGTTTTCCACATATATGTAACTCTTATGAAATCTTCTTCAAGATCTCCATCTTCCTTTAACTTCATTATCTGCAGAGATTTAGGTAATTTCTTTATAATGTCTAAATCTATGCACGCACTGCCGAATCTAATTCTTGTCATCAAAGCATCGTTCTTCTCCAATCCCAAGGGCTTACCTATCTTGCTAGCAATGTAGTTCATTCCTTAAGCTGACTAGTATTTCAAAGGCACTTTGTGTATGTTAACCCACAATAGTTGTGGCTTACTCTTATTTAGTGTAACTCCTGACTACCACTTCTTAAGGAGATTTGGGTGACCAAGAATGTGCTAAGGCCTTGCTTCTACCACTTTTATGTATTTTCTTCAGTGTTGAATTTGAACACAAACGACTCATCTTCATTAACCATTGCGTTCATTAAACCCTTATTTCTTTAAGCTAAATTTGCCCATTTGCTTAGTATTAGGAATTTTAGTCTTTTTTTGAGAAAGAATCCCACTAGGAAGGTACTCCACTACCTAGCTCCTTACTGAAGCACTTTTATAGAGGCCTGAATTGATTCCTTTCTAGCTAACTTCACATATCTCAGCTTGCTTAGAATTCCAAAATCTCCTATTATCAAGCTCTATATAGTCTTACTCTTCTCCATCTCCTGTTGTCGCCTATCAGTGGTTCCCTTCAGTGGGGGGAAGTTTGCGGAGTAGGTCTAGTAAGGTATGGTCACTGTAGTAGATATAGGTTCTAAGGTTGTTGGTGGGTTGTTCTTTGAGGTTTCCAGATTCATTGTCATGGAGATTTTGTTGGATCCTGAATTTTTTAGAATTTATTTTAATAAATTAGCAAGCATGAACTGAAATTTTGAATTTTTAGATTAGAAATTTTTAGAGTTATTATATGGGTTTGCATGTATTAAATGGAAATGCTAAAATAAAGTTAAGGAGTTGGAAGGCATTAGATTAAATATGGAAGGGTAAGCTTGGAAAGACAAAAATTTGTCTTAAATTAATAAGAAAAGAAGATAAGAGAGTTGTGCATAATAAGAAAGAAAATAGAGAAAGTCGTAGAAGGACCTAGAAGGAGAGAAGGGGAAACCGAAGCATAGAAAGGAGAAGAAAGAAAGAAAGAAAAAGGAGAAGAAGAAAAAAGAAAAAGGGTTCAGCTGAAAATTTTTAGGTATTCCCGTATCTTTTCTTCTTGCTTTAGTAGAAGAAGAAACTAGTGAAAGTAGGTTTTATGTTGAAAATGAAGAGAGAAAGAAGAGAACCAAGAAATTTGTTTTCTTAGATCTTTATGAATTTCTAACTATATCTTAGTTCTTCTAGCCTAGATAAAGCTTACTTTTGGATAATATAGCTTTATAGAAGTTCTATTCGTGTATGTTGATTGAATGAAAATATGTTTGTTTGAAGAGAACCAAGAACTTCGAAATCAAGAACAAGAGGAAAGACATACTTGATCTTGGAGTTACAAGCAAATAGGTAGGTAGTATGTTTATAGTTATTATGATGATGAACTAAAATATTTTCTTGTACATATGCTAAATTGCTTGTCTTGAATCATTGTGAATGTGGGAAAAAAGTTCTGTGAATTTGATATCATGTTTACTTTGAAAGATACTGCATTTTGTATTGATGAAAAACATAAAAACTTCATGAAGCAAGAAAATATGAATATGATATGAAATATGTAAGCATTGGAAAGTTTGTTTGTGTGGGTAAGAGAGATACCATTTTGTTCGTCACGTGTATATTGATCTAAAGCCTTCTCCCGACTGCCCACTTGTGGCACATGAACTCCGAAAAATGGACTCATTCTATTCATGGTGTAAGCTTCAATTTCACCATTCTGTTTTATGGGATTCTCTCGAGCCATTATATTTGTGCATTGCATCTTGAATTGTTGAACATAAAGCATAATTGAGTGTTATGGTTTGATTATTAAATGATTATATGATTTGATTTATGTAATTTGCTAAGACTAGTACTATCATGAAAATAAAATGATGGACATTTAACCAAAAATGATCCAATTATAAGTATCGGTTTTTCTATTCCTTTTTGTATTTCAATAAGATTATTGGATATATCTTTACCTTTTATTTTAGGTAAATCTTTATGATATTCTTGTGGATAACAATCTGGTTTACATAAACATGTTCCTGATCCACTATCAATAAATGCAGCAAAATATTCTGATTTATAATCTCGATATGTTAATCCTATGGGAATATAAATACTATATCTACTTGTCATTTAGGAATATAAATTAATTTTCCATTATAAGTTATCTTTAATCCATACGTAGTAATCTGATATAGTTTAACATTTTCAAGAAATGTTATTCCTAACATTATCTCTAAAGTATTATTAAAACCTTCATTTTCAATTAATAATCAAATGGGAATTATATCTTGACCAAATCTTATTAATGTTTCTATGGCTTCATCGATTGAATGTAATTCTCCATTAAAATTTGTATACTGATGTATTTCATCTAATTTATATTTTTGTAATCTAGAACATAATTTATGATTAATATAATTTCCATTAGCACCTGTATCTATTAATATATTGACTGGAACAAAAGTTGTTCCATCATAATATTCTCCTTTTAATTTGTAATTTTTTAAATTATCTTCTTTGGCTTCAATTAAATTATTATATCGAGGTAAACTTAATTGTCTGGTAGGAGGATTACTAATGACTCTATTATCTGTAAATGATAATCTTGAAGTAATGTTATCAGATAATATTAATGGTTTATCTTGTAGATCTAAATCGAATGGTCGAGATTCTATCTCTTCTATTTTAGGCAAAGTAGGCATTTGTATCTGACAAACTTCATTAAATAAGTAAGGAAAATCTATAGTATCTTTTACAACAAAGCAATCAGAATGATGAGTATTTGAGATAGCATAAGAGATTACATAAGTTATCGAATATGGTCTATTTTGTTGTTTAAAGAAATCTTTTCTCTTAAAATCTTGTATAATACTTAAAGTTTTATCAAAATCTTTATCCTGTATATGATAAGAAATTCATGGATAAATATTGAATTTTAACTTACCATATTGTAAGTTTCCTCTAAGAATTCCTAAACAGGCTTCTTCTTTATTAATTATACGATTATCCATTATTGCTAATTCTATAGGGGTATCTAATCCTTCTTTAAAGGTAGATTTTATTATTATTTGTATAGCTCCTATATGTATCCAACCAAGTGTATTTCTTATCTCAGGTTTAATTTTCTGTAATTTTTCTTGAATATCTTTTTTAGCTCAAAGGGGTATCATAACTTTATTAGAAGTAATAGAAACTTCTAAAGCTCTTTCTTGAATATTTAATCCATAAAATAAATTATGATGTCTTGGTTTTATTCCTAATCTTTGTAGAGTACTAACTCTAAATCCAGAATAATTTGATAAGGAAAAATTTTCATTTTGAATTTGTTTTAATTTTCTTTTATCTATTAGTATATCTTGTCTATATTCTCCTGTTTGCTCTATTTGATTATCTATTGTTGGTTCACTATTTTGATCGTTAGTATTTTCTATTTCCATTTATTCTGTTTCTTCAGTAGAATATTCTGTATCAGTTAAAATGAAAATACTTTCATCTGAATCAATATTAAAGTCATCTATTCGTATAAATTCACCAGTGTTTATCATTTCTTCGATATCACTATCTATTTCAATTTTCTTTTTATTTTTCTCATTTCTTTTAGGACATTCATTAGCATAATGACCTATTTGTTTACAATAATAACATCAACATTCTTTAGGACCTGTTTTTCTTTTCCTAGAGGTAGGTTTATATGATTTTTTATATCCTTTTTTCTTATAATATCTTGCTTTTCTCTTCTTAAAATAAGGTCTTCTATATCTATATTGTTTTTTCTTTTTATATTTTCGTTTTATCTTTCCATAATAATAAGGACTATCACATCCTATCATTATTGGCATCTTTGGTTTATTACAGCATAAAGAAACTCATTTTCTTAATCCTTTAGTTGCTTTTGCTAAAATTGCATCAGCACACCAATTACTTAATTTATCTCTAACATGTTCTATTCTTTTTCCAAGGGTATCTATACTTCCTGAATTATAAGTTTCTATCAATTTTGTTCCCGTGGATCTGGAATCTTAGCAAAAAATAAAGGCAAATAATTACTAGTATCGGTAACTTGATTGTAAATGTGGTAATAATAATCTTGAAAAACACATATATATTTTTCTATTTCACATATATCACATAATTGTAATCGCATCAAAGCAGTAGTATATCTAGTTATGGTATTAGGATCTTTGACATACTTACCTTCTCCGTGAAATTCTAATCGAAATATTTCTACTAGTCGAGTTATAAAATTATCTGGATCTGAATATACTTCTCTTTTTGTTTCTTCATTAACATTTTGCCAAAATCTTCGAGCACTATTTAATAATGTTTTTTCCATAAATCCTTTCATGGTTTCAAAATCCATTTTGTTTACTACAATGGCTATTCTTAAAGCAGTTTCCCATTTATCAATTGCTTCTTCTGTATTAGCAATACAATCTAAATCTAAATATATTCCAAAAGGATTTATTGTATCAGCCTTCATTTTTTCAAAAGGGGTATATTTATCGGAAGATCCTGTATACATGAGTCCAGCATATCCTATTACAGGTTTATTAAAACTTTGACTTTGTTGTCTTATCCTTGGTTCTGTGCTAGTACTGGGAATATCTGTAATATTTGGATTTTCAGTTTTTATTCCTGAAGGTTTAATATTAATAAAATTATCATTGTTTAAATCTAAATTTCCTATTTGAGTTATTAAATTATCTGTTTCAGTGATTATATAATTTTCATTATCAGAACTACTTTCTGACATCCTTTAATTTTTCTAAATGAATAACAAAAGGATTTTTGCTTTCTTTCTCTTTATCATCTTTTTTCTCATAAGTTATTATCTGTTTATCTTTTTCTTTAATAATATTTTGATGATTTATTAGAGATTCTAAATTAAGAGTTAATTGTTCACAATATTGAATTATCTTTTGTCCATAATAAATTATGGTTTTTTGAATTTCAATTAATTCTTTATCGATTTTTAATGAATCTTCTTGCTCTTGTAGTATCTTAAATTCACTATTCATTTTTAATTATCCAAGCTGATCGTGTAAAAAAGTAATATAAAAGTAATATAAGAAAACTTATTTCAATACAAATAATCCAACAAGATAAACATATCAATTTAAACAAGACAAATATCTGAAACAACATATTAACAGAACATTTTATTATATCCTTCATGGCTCTGATACCAGTTTTACAGCGGCGGATACCATTTTACAGCGGCGGACTTTCATCCATTGGGTCATCTACAGAATCATATAGTGGAGCTGGTTCAAACTCTCTCTCTCTCTCTCTCTCTCTCTCTCTCTCTCTCTCTCTCTCTCTCTCTCTCTCTCTCTCTCTCTCTCTAGCTAACCACGAACAACAAACTCTCTACCAATCTTCTCCTAGGATTGGTATAGAGAATT
>JANZXR010000005.1:16521633-16540054 GCA_027575705.1 Erythroxylum echinodendron | reverse complement strand
TGTGTGTGTGTCTATATGCTTGATTGTATGTGTGGTTCGTTATCGCTGGCTATAAACATATTAGCCACTGAGCTTCCCAATTCACCCCATTATCTTTCCACTCCTCAGGTACAGAAATAGCAGATCAACGTTGAACCTTACAAAAACTTCGGCTGACTCCAAAAATTTCTATTTTTGTAACTAAGTTACTTCAGAAACTTTTGGTACTTTAGAAGCATATCAAGCATGAGCATTCATGATTGTAATTTTTCTATTATGCTACTGATGTGACGTTTGTTTGTAATTGAAGTTATATATAAATCTTGCAATATCTATGAGATGAAACTTTGTTTTATTTGAGAAATGGCAGTAAGAGGTGAAGAATTCCTCTTTTGGTATATGTGCAAAAATTCTTCTCTGTTAGTGTCAGTGGTGTTGGGAATAAATTGTTGGTTATTTAATAGTTTTTGGATAAATTCTTCTTAAGTAAATTGTTGGGTTGGGAGTTTATTTTATTAGGAGTCTTATGTGTATGGATTGTATTTGTTGGATTCGGGTCTCTTGATATAGATAGTGTATTGTTTTTATAGATAGCAGAAAAGAAAAAGGGGATGAAAATGTGTTCTGAATCTTTAATAAATAAATTGTATTGATCTAGGCAGAATTAGATAAAATTCATTTTCATGAAAGTTGTAGCTCTTTCTCTTAGCTTTCTAACGACATAAAGTTTATAATTTTTAGACTTTGGGATTGAAAGTTATGATGTTTTGAAGTAGGAGTGTGCAGACAGGGTTACACGATCGTGCACATACACAATCGTGACTACATCGCGACTTGAAAGTACGATCGCAACGAACGCCCCCATTGTTCATCAAAAGTCGCAATTGTGCACAAGCACGACTGCGACTCCCCCCTTTCACGCCCGCGACTTTTTCACTTCTTCTTGTTTTTTATTTATTTTATTTATTATTGGTTTGTTTATTTGTTCGACTCCCAATCTAATTTATTTTCATGTCTATTTTATATTATGCTATTTTATTTTGTTTGTTTGTTTATTTGTTTTTACTCCTACTAAGAAATTTAATTCTATATGTATACTGTTATTTTAAAAAGTCCCCCAATTTTGACACCTTATCGTTACAAAATAAGGACCAAGACCTAAGATCAACAAATTTAGTTCCTATAATAGATGGTATTTTTAATGAGGGATGGAGTTCGATGTTGGCTGCTGGGTGGTTCGACACAAGGTATCAATGTAGAAACAATTTTCTTTCACCGTTTACTATTTGAGACCAATTCTTATAAACTTTATAGCTTGTTCCAAAGCATAATAAAACATTGACAACAAAAAAGGATAAGGATAAATGTTTTCATTACTTCCAACATTCACCATAATTAAAAGCACAAGAAATATATTTATGAAATAATTATAATAAATAAAAAGGTAAAACTTCACATATTAACATAAAATAAAATAAAAAGATAAATTATCAAGGAAAATTGGAATATTTTATTCTTAAAAAAATGAAAACTTCGTAATTAAATAAAAGAAGAATATAAGATATGGAGCCTTATTTTTTCTTTCAAAATTCAAACAAAAAACAATTCATTTTGCATTTTTTTGATCTTTTGCTACAAATCAAATGAATACTTCTAATTAGCTTACATTTATTTCCCTTTCATCTCCAATTTTGGCTTTAAAATTTTAATGCATTTTCTTTATTAACAATAAAAATATAATAAAATTTTGGCTATATTTTACAAAATTTTATGTAGTGTAAGCAATATTTATAACTCATCCTTTTTCTAATGTTTGCTATTGAAGTGATCTAAACCAAATTAAAGGTTATATTAAAACACAAATGGAGGGATTAATGAGAAAATTTTAAAGATAAATTAAGGCATGTGCCAAAGTTTTATATTCCTTACTTTTGTTATAAATAAGAAGAGATAGAACATACCAAAGGACAAAAAGGTCAAGTAAGTAAGCGTCTCATGAAATTGCAGACTACAATTCTATTCTATTGCTGGCTGTGGGAGGGAAAGAAGAGGGAGAGAGAGTAACTGAATACGAATTTCAATTTCAAAGTTTAAACTTCAAGAAACTCCATCACTCCTACCATTTTCATCAACCCTTCCACAGTACATACACCCAAATGAAAGAAAATAAATCACCTTCATTAATTTTTTCTCTTTGTTTTCTTTTTCCCACTCTTATTATATACATACAAAAATTACCATAAATTATACAACCCACCAGTTACTGTCTATACCATCTTCCCTTTCCCTTTCCATTTCCATTTCCATTTCCATTTCAATTGGATTTCAGATCCAATCTAGGGTTTTCATCCTTTTTTTCACTTCTCTGTCGATCTCTCTTTTCTGATCCGCATCTCATTACTCTGTTCTATAAATCCCTTGTATTCGATTTTTAGTTTTGAATATCACTAACACTTTTGAGTATAAAGAAAATGGACGCGATCGAAGAATTGGCGCAGCTTGGGGAGGCTATGAGGCAAGCCTCAGCTGTGCTCGCCGACGAGGATGTTGATGAGACGTCTTCTTCTTCCACCTCCCGACGCTCTTCCACTTTCCTCAACGCCTTCGCTCTCGGCAACGTCGTAAGTTCCTCTTTCTTTCTGTCGGATGAGGAGTTCCATTGTTTGATCTGTTGGATTTTGGATTAAATTGTTTCAGTTCATGATTAGTAATGCTGATAATTGCTTGCATTTAGTGCAATTGTATGGATGCGGTTTGACATGTGTGCATGTGTCTGTATTTGTATGGATTAGAGATTGAAAGGTGCAGTTGTTGTCAACAAGCATTGCATACGTGAACGCCATGATGACCTAGTTTAGGAAGGCAGAACCATACTGGATGCAGTTTTGGCATGGGATCTAGTTGAAGATCTTTTGTTTTGGTTTAGGTGCAGTTATTGAGTATACAATGTAGCTTACTATTCATCTGCTGTCCATAGATGTTATCTAGATCATATAATTAATTTGGTGTTTCTTCTAGATTGGATTCTTACTGATGTGATCAGTGGGGAAGTGGCTCTATTTGCCTCTCTCTAAAAGCACCAGCATATGGGAATGCAAGAGAAAAGATTTGGATGATTATCAAACCTTTGGATATTTTGCTTCTTTGCTTGAGCCTTGTTTTATGTTGTTTGTTTTGCAATGAGATATAGTTAAATTTTTACATCTCTTTGTATGCTGATTAGGGTGCTGGTAAATCGGCCGTCTTGAATAGTCTAATTGGACACCCTGTTCTGGTAAGTAGGTTTGGTTTTTCTCCTACTACCCTTCTTGAGCATTTGATTTTCCTTTTTGGACTTATAATAGTTTTTTTTTTTAATGTGGTTCAATTTGATAATGGCAGCCAACAGGTGAAAATGGTGCTACTCGAGCACCAATAAGCATTGACTTGAGTAGAGATGACTCTTTAAGCAGCAAATCAATCATTCTGCAAATTGACAACAAATCCCAACAGGTTTCTGCAAGTGAGTTTCCCTACTAATGTACTTATCCAGTGCGTCTTGATTAATGCATTTTAGTGGCACTTGCACATAGACATTATTTTCTGCATGCCTCTAATATTCTTTGGTCTTTATAAAATGGCACATGATAGGTGCTCTTCGGCATTCTCTACAAGATAGGCTGAGCAAGGGGTCATCAGGAAGGAGTCGGGATGAAATATATCTGAAACTTCGAACAAGTACAGGTGCATCCACTTCTTATTTGAATGTTTATTTACAAAAAAAAAAAATTGCAGACATGTTCTTTATGATGTAGAACATTTATATTAGTCTAATGTTGCATGGCATCATTTTATAATAGCTTATTTTTCTTTATGGTATTCCTGTGGCTTGCATCTAAATAAGGCCAATCCCTAACCATTTCCCGAGATTGAACTAATAGTAGGCCAGCTTCCTGTCCTTTTCCATTTGCATATGCAATTCTTTCAAGTAATTTATGTTCCATTATGGATTTGCTTCACCTGGACATCTAGCTTTTGAGAATGATATAAGCGATGGCTCATATAATACTTAAGCATTGTTTGGTCTAAGTTTTGAAAACAGTGAGATGGGAAAAGGAAAGGCACAGACCTGCATCTTAAAGTTATAGTGTCTAGCAATCATCAGCAGTAACATTATTTGGTTTCTTTGAAGGTTAAAACATGACTGAGAAACTGGATATTGGTATTCTTGGTCAGGTGATCAACAGAAGTGACTTCTTACTGGACCAGACGTTTTACCAAATTGTATAATCTTTAATCAGAATTGCTTCTTGAACTTAATTGAGCAGACTTGAGTACCTGCTGCAAACCTTATTTCCTCGTGTGTTACTAGGTTCATAGGATTTTTCAGCATTTTGTAGTTACTTGTTGCTGCAGTCCTTGACTGTTTTGATATACTATCATCCAGTCGTGAAATACTGTTTTTTGGGAATATGTGACAAGTTAATGATAATATGAACAGAAACAAAAAGAAAGAAGGATTTTGTTCCTTTCAATAAATTTATGACATTGTTCTTATTATTATCTTTTTACCGTTTACAGCTCCACCTTTGAAATTGATTGACTTGCCTGGATTAGACCAAAGAATCATGGATGATTCACTGGTGAGAATCTGATAAGTTCCCTTCTGTTCTAAGTTTTAGAATGAAATTATGGTGGATATTGGTTATTTTTGACTTCTAAGATGCTGTGATTTATAGCTCCCCTTTTAAACTTATCTTTGTGAACACTTCTAACAATTTGAATACTTTCTATTCCCAGATTAGTGAATATGTTCAACATAATGATGCAATCTTGTTAGTCATAATACCAGCTGCTCAGGCACCAGAAGTTTCATCATCAAGAGCCCTCAGAATAGCGAAGGAATATGATTCAGAGAGTGGGTCAATTGTGAATCTTGCATAATTCGTTGTTTGGACAATAAGTCATTATGATAGTGGTTTACTTCAGTCCACTGTCTCTCACTCAGTTTTCTTGCTTTTACTCTTTTGTGGTATTATTTAGTTGATTTGTGCTGCACTTTTTCTTATTGTAGGTACCAGGACAATTGGTATAATCAGTAAAATTGATCAAGCTGCTACAGAATCAAAAGCTCTTGCAGCTGTTCAGGCCCTGCTTTTGAATCAGGGACCACCGAAAACATCTGATATACCATGGATAGCATTGATTGGACAGTCTGTATCAATTGCCTCAGTCCAATCTGGTAGTGCCTCAGTCGAGAATTCTTTAGAAACTGCCTGGCGAGCTGAGAGTGAAAGTCTGAAATCTATACTGACTGGTGCTCCGCCAAGCAAACTTGGGAGAATAGCTTTGGTGGATGCACTGGCTGTTCAGATCCGTAATCGCATGAAGCTTAGGCTACCCAATCTCCTTTCTGGGTAATCTTGCTTTCTGCCTGTTGCAGCCTGATTCGTTGTCTTTGATTGCCATTGTAGCCTCTGAATTACAAGAACTGTTAGATGATTACATTTCGTGTGTTTTAAGATTCCTACATATAATTCAGTGTAGTGGTTTATTGCTTCTTACATTGGCACTTTCACTTTTCTGGGGAGGATTTGAAAGACATTGGCTAACAAGTATTTAGTTGCTCAACTGGGGTACCTGTGTTTTCTATATACTGTGATGTTATGCTTCTAACAGTATCCTTCAACACTCCAGACTACAGGGAAAATCGCAAATTGTTCAGGAAGAATTAGTGAGACTTGGTGAGCAAATGGTCAATAGTGCTGAAGGAACAAAAGCTTTGGCTTTGGAGCTCTGTCGTGAATTTGAGGACAAATTTCTCCAGCATCTCATGGGTGGTGAAGTGAGTAGTTCCTACCAAATTGACGTGGGTATTGTATCTATTCTGGTTGATGGAAAAAGCTACTGACTTTACAACTATAATGTTTCATCAGAGAGAAATAGGATATATAGATAATGTTTATGGTTTACCTGGTGAGATTTAGAGACTTATGCTGTGCGCTGCCAACAACTTCGATGAATTCTTGGCTCCTGAGAAACAGAATATATGGATAATGTTTATGGTTTGCTCGGTCAGATTTATGGTAGAAATATTGCATTAACATTTAAGGACCTGACAATGGTCATTTGAATAGTTCCTTGAAATGTTAGGAAATTTGTAAGGGCATTTTGTTCTTGGGTGTGAAAATGTTTATCAGGAGCCAAAATCAGTGGACCTGTAGCAATTTTGGCTAGTTAACTGTTTTCAATAATTTACTACTTATGAGCCATTGGCTCTGAATTTTAGATGGCTGGCTTACCTGTGTAAGTGTTGCTTCTGACTTGTAGGTCAAAATTTCCCCATGTGTTTTTATTTTTCTGCAACATTTGAGAATTTACAGCTTTTCTTTCCTGCATTGACCTGTATAATAAATTATACTATAACTTATTTTTACCTGCAGGGTAATGGATGGAAGGTAGTTGCCAGTTTTGAGGGTAGCCTTCCAAACAGAATCAAGCAGCTTCCTTTGGACAGACATTTTGACCTAAACAATGTCAAAAGGGTACATCATTTTACATTTGATATGCTACGAAATTCTTCTACTAAATTTTGATGGTTTGGCAGTTGATGGAGATTGCTATTTCAGATTGTACTAGAGGCAGATGGTTATCAACCTTATCTTATATCACCAGAGAAAGGATTAAGGTCATTGATAAAAATAGTCCTAGAGCTGGCAAAGGAACCTTCTCGACTTTGTGTAGATGAGGTACAGTCTTATGGTGCAGGGTTATAGTTACTTTATTTTATTTGTCCTTATCATTCGGGGTTCAAACCATCATCTGTAAAGAAGTCAAGATCAACGATTTGGTAAAGCACTGAAATTTTATTCAGTGATACTACAGAGTTTCTAAAATTAAATGAATGACGTAAAATTCTAGTCTCCTTGTACAGTTAATTTCCTGCAAATATTGGTGTAGTAGACTGTTGCTTTCATGTCTATAATCATGAGAGGTTCTGCTTTTCCTTTTTCAGTAAATGTCCTACTGTGTTTTTGTCATAATTTCTTCAACAGTTTGCTATAATGCATATTAAAAGAAACAAATTTTTTTTAAAAAAAAAGCTAAGTCTACCAAATACTTGAATTGCCAATACTAAGCGAAATGTGTATGTTATACAATAACTTTTATTTTTAATCTAATTGGCAATTTGTGTTTAAAAAAACTTTAAAAAAGCGCTCATAATCATAAACATGACATAAGAGGAGTCAAATAAGAGGAATGAAAACCTGAAAAGAGACTTGAGATAAAACTAGAAGAAAAACTGAAATAGATGTGAGACTCAGAAGTGAACATAGGAGGAAAAAATTTCCGTATGTAAAATGTTCTGGATAGGCTAAAACAAAGTTCTGGAGTTTCTATGTTTCGTGGACTGCCTTTGTAAAGGGATAAATGTTTCTCAGGACGGAAGGCTAGCCAACTGGTGCTATTATTTGTTATTGTTCTAGATGGTTTCCACATTTCGATCTACATAATGAGTTTCTTATTATTTTACCTGTGCTAAGTTAGTTGCTGATAAACCAGGTGCACCGTGTGCTAGTTGATATTGTAAATGCTGCAGCAAATGCCACCCCTGGTCTGGGAAGATATCCTCCCTTTAAAAGAGAGGTATGATTACAGTTTAGCTGATTAGATGTACTTTCCTGTCATATATGCTTCTTTTTTTTTAATCGCTTAATTTATTTTTTAAATCAGGTTATAGCAATTGCAACGACTGCACTTGAAGGTTTTAAGAATGAAGCTAAGAAGATGGTAGTTGCTTTGGTTGATATGGAGCGTGCATTTGTTCCACCTCAACATTTCATCCGACTGGTGCAGAGACGGTATGCGTAAAAGTAAATGTTGATTATTTTCTACTCTTTTTATAGTGACGTTGTGACACCTCTGTTTTGTAAGGAAAAAAAACAATATACAATTCATTCGATGGGATAAGTTTTTGATGTTAGCATTCTACTTTGTGTTGTTTAAAACATGAATTTGAATGTTGTATGTTTTTACTGATTGTGGTTGACTGAATATAATGTAATAATTTATGATTTAAGATTTCAATTATCTAGGTGTGCCCCTGTATGTATGGATGCAAGCTATTCTCCACACTAGTTTTCTTATCCCCTCTCATTACAATTTTCACCAGAATGGATAGGCAACGGCGAGAAGAAGAGATAAAGCACAAGTCCTCCAAAAAGGCAAATGAGGCTGAACAGTCCATACTAAATAGGGTATCAACCTGTTATGCTGTCTAATGTACTATTATACCTGTTTCGTTATATATTCTAAATCCGTTGACTTTCTCATGTTATTATATTTGTTTTATATAGGCAACTAGCCCTCAAATGGGAGGTCAGCAGTCTGGAGGAAGCTTGAAATCAATGAAAGATAAATCAAGCCAACAAGATAAGGAAACACAAGAAGGCTCAGCTTTGAAAACTGCTGGACCAGAAGGCGAGATCACAGCTGGTTTGTGCAGATCTTGCAATTTTCAAGATTGACATTATCAACTAGGCCTGTTCTTATTGTGTGAAAATCTTTAACCTAACTTTTGTTTGTGAGGACTTGTCTGGTTAGTCAATTGTTCACTAAATTAAACATGAAGTTGTAATTTGAATAAGACATCCAAAATTATCAGGAATTTCATGATGAATGTGAGTAATTTAACAGTTTTTCCTGCTTGATTTGTTGCACTTTTAGCAGTGATAATTTTATATCACTTCACAATTTGTAGTTGTGAGATAAATTTGTCATCGGAAACACTATTGTACTGGTTTTTAATGCATTACATGTCAGATATATCAGGTTGGCTGATGTCTAATTAAAAATTCTTTTAAATGCCAATTTGAGATGGAATGGTAAACCTATTAAAGACAAATCTTTTCTATGTTGTACACAGTTTGATTTGTTTCTCGTATGGGAATGGTTTTGAGAACCAAACCAGCAATTATATACACTGAGCATGCCACGTAAATTGATTTTTCAAGAATTAAACCAAGTTAGCCTTTCGTACACACGTCACTTGTTTTGGGATTCCCATATTGAAGATTAATCATGAAAATTTATATTGAAAAATATAAATTAGCTTCTTTTTCATTGCTTTTTATGTGATCCCTCTCCTTGGATGTTACATATTTACTTGATGTTATAACAGGTTTGAAACTTAGACCCTAAAGCCTTTGTGGGAAGTGCTTCCCTTTTTATTTAATCTATTTAGTCATTCAAGTGTAATGCTAATAGAAAGCCATATAGCAGATTATCTGATTCTGCTGCTTCTTATTCATCAACAGGATTTTTATTGAAGAAAAGTGGGAAAACAAATGGATGGAGTAGGCGGTGGTTTGTATTGAATGAAAAAAGCGGAAAGGTATTTGCACATTTCTCTAGCCAGTTGTAAATGAGACTATATGGCAGTTGAGATTCTGCAGATTACTCACTTAAAATCTTCTTTTCTGCAACAAAGTTGACACTTTTTCTCATCCTCAACTGTTATTTATGTTCAAATTTCATTGGCATGCATGTGTCTGTAAGCATGCATTATTTCTGATACTGCCAGTTTTAGTTGTTTACCTAATACTTAGTCAAGAAAAAGAAAGAAGTTTTTTGTTGCCTACCCTTTCTAGATCTTTGAGTGTAATAGTTTGTAATGTGACTGTTGCCATGTTTAAACTCTTCCTCTATATTTCTTTGGTTCATCATATAGTTGATGTCAATTGCAGCTTGGTTACACTAAAAAGCAAGAAGAGAGACATTTCCGAGGTGTTATTACATTGGAGGTAAGCGATGTAGTTGGAAATTGAATTTTCGAAGTATAATGGTATTATTGTTTTTTCTTTTTTTTGGGGGGAAGATATAATGTTAGTGTTGTTTTAAAACTTTTGCATCACTTGTCAGTTACGATATCATGACTGATTCCTGAGGAATAGTTTCAAGCAATCAGAGACATTTATGGCTAAACTTGCCAGAATTGACAACATTCTTCTCCGTATGATAATCTGCTTTAGGAAGCTTAGATAACCCATCTAGTGTGTCGTTAGATATGCTGGAACTTTTACTTAAAATACTGTTATTTGTGATAAGGTTCTTCGTTTGCAAATGTAGTATTGCTGAAAATGGAACATGTTTTCTTAATATAAGCTTGAAGTCTGCATTTTGACATTCGATCAATCTGCTTTCTAAATTGGGAATACTGGTGATAAATCAGTAGTCATAACCTAGAAGTAAATGATGCTAGAGAGGGAACCATTGTTGCTAACTGTGGACAGGTTAATTTCAGATATAAATATTATTTGAAATTTCTTCTTTCCTCCTGTTGTCACTTGTCTTAGGGGATGAAAAGGTGAAAGAAACTAAGAAATGCCTTGTATCATTTAGGAACTTTGTTGTTGATTTTAAGTTGGAGGCAACTTGGTAAACTTAGTAATTTATGAAAAATAAAGGTAACATGAGCACAACAGCATATACCTAAAATCTCCTAATTCAAGAAAAAAGTTATGGAAAATAGAGAGAGGTCTCTTCAGCACATGTAATGAGTGTTGCTCGTGTTAACATGGAAAATGGAATTTATCCTGGAGACATGTTTGTGCTGATATCTGTTTTGGCTGTCTGTTTCCTGGTATCTATCCTAACATTAGGTTCTGTTTGTTGCTAGCACACCATTGTTCCAGGTTGTCAAGCTAAATAAGTTAAAAACTTTGAGAATTTGAGATGAGAAAGAACTTCCTAATCAACTTTATCTTTTTACTTTCTGCATATTGAAATTGAACCCATTTAGCTTGTTTAATCTGATATGATGACAAGGATCACATTCTGTACTCTTTTGGCTGTGAAAATTAGGAATGCAATATTGAGGAAGCTTCTGAGGATGATGAAGTGTCATCAAAAAGTTCCAAGGATAAAAAGGCTAATGGGCCAAGCTCTGAGAAAGGATCCAATCTTGTTTTTAAGATAACCAGTAGGGTTCCATATAAGACTGTCTTAAAAGGTATCATTCCCATCTTTAGTGTCTGTCTTTGTCCTTTCTGTGTACTCTGTTTTTCCTTTCCCTTGTTTCACATGACTAGAGAAATCCAATTTCCTTTTGTATGTAGCTCACGGTGCTGTAGTATTAAAAGCCGAGAATGCAGCTGACAAGGCTGAGTGGCTTAACAAGCTGAGAAATGTCATCCAGACAAAAGGGGGTCAAGTGATAAATGATTCTGGTCACACCATGCGTCAAAGTCATTCTGAAGGTTCACTTGTAAGTTGTTGCAAGATGCCTATGTTATACTTTTTGAGGAATAACTTCTGTGAGTAACTGCTATAATGTGCTTAGGAATCCTAATTGTGCTAATGGAGCTTTTAACCGATGTCTTCTCTTTATCTTTTAACTGATGTCTTCTCTTTATCTTTTACTCTTTAATAAACAAAGTTCATATCACATTAACAAACTATATTGGCATTTATGTTGGTATTGGCTTAATTTCTGTACTTTGTTAGGATACCATGGCCAGAAAACCTGCAGACCCTGAAGAAGAGCTCCGATGGATGTCCCAAGAAGTACGCGGTTATGTTGAAGCTGTTCTTAACAGCCTTGCTGCTAATGTCCCAAAAGTAGCTCCACTTCTTGAACCCCAATCCTTTATCAATTCTATCATTTAACTTTTGATAATATAGTTTACTATTGTGGAGCAGGCTGTAGTTCTCTGCCAGGTAGAAAACGCAAAGGAGGACATGCTTAATCAATTATACAGTTCCATTAGGTTGGTGCCAGTTTCACTCTTCATAGTTACCTGTCACTTACATTCTGTTGCTGTGTATCAAAAGGAACGAGTTAATTTTGCCTCAGGTCCGTGCATGCATGTGGCTTGCCTCAGGTCTGTGCATGCATGTGGCACCAAGAAGTCACACGTTCGTTTCTTTAGATCTTTTGTTAATAGGCACTAACCTGTTTCCCTTGCTTTGTGGTTAGTGCACAAAGCTCAAACAGGGTTGAGGAGCTACTTCAGGAAGATCAGAATGTAAAGCGTAAGAGGGAGCGAATTCAGAAGCAATCTTCTCTCCTATCCAAGCTCACAAGACATTTAAGCATTCATGATAATCGAGCAGCTGCTGCCTCTAATTGGTCCAACGGGAATAGTGGAGCAGGTGATATTGGCTTGAAACCTGTCAATTAACTATGTTTTATGCATACTGACATGATGATGCATTCGGGGGCATTTGATACTTTGATTAACAATCCCAGGATTAACATGTCTTTATTTGCACAATGCTGATATTCTTGGGTTCCTTTCCTGCTCGAAGTTGCTGATTTTGGACGTTTTTTAGAGCTAGCTGAACTCAAAAAGAAATGTTCAATTACTAGTGTGCCTTACTGTTTACAATATAACTTATAAAAAGTTAAGATATATATATTCTTTTAGAAGATATTGGTAAATGATTCATTTTATAAACATTCAACAGCAGACACTCGATAAGAGTCAAGATACAAATTGTAGAGAGTCTGTTTTCTAAAACAGTCTAGGTCCATTAGGGTACCCCTGTCACTGATTTTGTTATTTGAGTGCCGAATGTTCACAGATAGCAGCCCAAGAACGAGTGGAGCTTCAACAGGAGATGAGTGGAGGACTGCATTTGATGCTGCCGCAAATGGACGTACTGACTTATTTGGTGCTTCTGCTTCGTCTAGGTCACATAGTCGACGAAACAGTGATCCAGCACAGAATGGTGGTGATGTAAGCTCAGGCTCAAACAGCGGCAGCCGGCGTACGCCAAATCGATTGCCACCAGCACCGCCACAATCTGGTTCATCCTATAGATACTAGATAAAAGGTTAATGTATTATTGTTGCTCCCGCCTAGATGGAGCATTTCTCGAGTTCACACCATGTCTGTAGAAGTCAATTATATAGGTTTCTGTCTGTCTGTAGATAACATATTTACATATATTGGAGTTTGAATTTGGGATGTCATGTATTATCAGTAAAAAAAATTTCATATTCCTTTTGGTGGGTTTATTTTTTCTTTTATCTCCAAATCCAATTGAAAATTGATTTATACGATGGCTAAGCTAAAATATTTCCCAAATTTTCTCCAATTGTTGCATTTATAATATAATCTAATGTTGTGTGTGTGTGTCTATAGGATCGATTGTATGTTAATGTTTTGGGATGGTTGTATGTAATTAATGTTTTAATTTAATGAAAATCCACGGTGAATGTGTGAATACCTATTACCTATCAACCTCCACAAGTACCAGGCCCATTTGTTCAGTGAACATGTTGGCTATGTTATTTTTAAATTCCATAAAAATTTGTTTGTTTGAGCTTTTAACTTTTGTTTTTAATTTTGATTTTTTTTATTTTTATAATTTATGAAAATTATAAAAAGTGATTTTGTTTTTTATACTGGATTAATTAAAAATTTGAAAAATTAACTTAATTTTGCAATTATAGACATAATTTAAAAAAGTGACAATTAAATATTTCAACTTTTAAATTTTTTCAAATTTAATTCGACATTATTTTTGTTAACGTTGGTAACGTGATAAGCTATATAAGATAAAAACCTTAAACATGTTGACTTAGAGTTGTGTAAGATTATGAGTCATTTAAATAAATTAAGTAAAATTAAGCAAAATGAAGAAACTTATAAGAAAAGAGTTAAAGCTCTAAATTACCCATTTAGTTTGTCACCTTTATAAATCAGGATTTCATGTCACACTTTTTATCTTTTGATCTTCTTTGCATGAGAGAGTATTCTCGAACTAGCTACAACATTTTAAGCTCCTATTTGCACTAGCTACAAACTGTGGCACACATTCTTCATTATCATCTGTGTTTGCACCAGGTAAACTAATAGTTGCAATGAGCGTCTCACACCATTCTTTGTTGTCTCTTTTGTTGAACATAATTTCTCAATTTTTCTTTGAGTTGTACACTGAATGTAGTTGATGATGTGAGAATGGTAATTAACTAATGTTGTATCTTTTGTCCACACTAATTCTTATTTTGCAACCTACTTTTACTCATTACTGTATCTTGTAATTTCTGTAATGTTGTCTGAAAAATTGAACTTGTTATTTGCTATTCATGTTTTGTAGGATATGTAATGCTGTCTATAGGTAATTTATGTAGCTCTTCTATTAGATACCTTTGTCTTTCTTTGACTTAAAAATTCTTTTTATCCCTTTTTGATGGATGATTTTATGGCAATCTGATTATTTATTTTGTGTACTCATCTTGATCACTTATATCAGACCTTCAAAACTTGTATGAACCACTCTTTAAGCTTCAACTCTCAATATCATTGAATAATCTTTGTTAATAGTAAGTAAAGAATTATATAATAACATCTTATTTCTCATTCTTCATAGTCTTTGCTTATTCAATAGTTTTATTACTCTATATAACTAAATAGTGGTCGACGATTTAACTCTATCAAATCATCTAATAATCCATCATGTATTTCATTCCAATTTCCTAAAGGGATATACTATACATGAATACCTCTACCAAACCCTCCAAAATTGAATTTAAAATCCACTATATCACCATATAATCTATCATCTACAATTACTCACTCAATCAAATCATACTCAAGTATCTTAATCCAATCAAAGGTGTTACTCTACTAGATTGATACGTAAATAATCATAATTATGTAATTGAAGCAAATCACCTGACTTCTTTTTTGAAAGTAACTTTTGAGTAGATAAACTCTATTTTCAAACGCATTGAAATTACTAATTAAATATTTGTATGACAATATTGTAACATGATAAACAAATATGGGTAGAAATAAAAAATATATAGCTTTTGTTGCACTTGATGTATACTTGACAATAGGAAGAGTGTCAATGTGTCATTAATGGTTTCAAGGATGCTATTTATTGTTGTTTTGATAATGTAAAAGAAGTTGAAAGGATATATTCTTAATTTGCCAAGAGGAAGCATTATGTTGTTAGTATATATTTATTGTTATATGTGATTATTTAATTACAATTAATAATGTTATACATATATATATATATATATATATATAATTTATATTTTGAATATTGATTGCCTAAATTGTGATGAGAAGATGAAGTTACGAATATCAAATGTTAAGCCTAACATTGGTCAACATTTTTATGAATGCATCAATAGAAAAGTAAGTATTTCAATTATTGTTTTTTATCAGTGTTATTAATATAAAATTTTTTAACCAATATTCAAATTAAAGTTATCTTGTAGGTAGTTTTTGTAAATGAGATGAAGGTTTGTTTTTGTCAAAAAATATGTGAAACATCTTTTGTATATTGTGGTAAGAGTTTTATTCACAAGATGCATTGTTGATGGCAAGAAAAAAGTATATGTAGTATAATTTAACTGCATAATGCAAATTCTTCATAAGTTTAATATTTGTGTTTATATCTTTATTTTGTAAGTCTCATGTGATTTCATAGCTTAGGTGTCGGACGTAACTAGGAAAAATATGGAGACATTGTAACAGCTAGAAGTTGAAATGTAACTTTTTTTATTGTCTTGAAAGATCAAGGAAACTATTGAGTTTGTAAGTAATATGTTATGTTGATGTCGAATCATTTGCGAACTTCACTGTTGGGTTGGTAATGAAAAGGAATTGTGGCACTGATGACTCTTAATTTATTAAACTCATTATTAACTTAGTTGTTAATTTTGGTCAATTTTAGTTTTAATAGGCCATCTTAAGCATTTCATCAGTAATTAATGAGATAGAGAGATGTCTCGTCTTATCTTTTTATTGAAAACGATTTCATACCAAGACCTTGTTAGAAAGAATATAACAAATTTATCTTAACTAGTTCGTGATTTTTAGATCATAACATCTAGTGATTATCAAATGCAAATGGGGGCCCAACCATAGTATTGATGTTAAATTGACTTGGATAATTATTAATTAGAATGATAAGGACACAATTATGGTGTCATCATATATGACCATAATCACATTAAATATGTATATAGCTATGACTTATTCCATGGTATGATAATGTGATAAACAAAGACGAGTAAATAAAATTTGTGGACAATGTCACGAGAAAATGTAAGACTTAAAAGAAATTATAATAACTCCCAACTAAAAGTTATGGATAATAATTCAGAAGTATGGCATCAACAATTGTATTATTAATATATCAATACCATGAATATCTAAACTTGTTACACACAACAAATGAGCCGATCAAAATGATTGCATTTACAAATATATAAATCTAAATCAAACACTAACACAAAATTTATTGAAACTGAGCTAGCAATTCTATATTACCAAGCAAAGCACAGGCATCAATTTTACAACATAACACTTATAGAACAATGTCAAACCATGTTCAAATTGTGAGCCAAATCATGTCAAAATCATCAAACAAATGATAACTAATACATAACATATAACTAGAAGTTGGTATCCAAATTCTTAAACATTAACAACTTGAGATTTTCTAGTAGAAGATCTTTTTGCCCTCAGTTTGATCCTCCTCCTAGTTTGTGTTGTGTTGCTAGTTGTATTTTGGGAAGCTTGAGTAGTTTTTGCATTAGTATTTGGAGGTTCTAACACTTAACATTAACTCTCACCTATCTATGAAGCATAAAAAATCAAAAAGATAAATATGACCATCTCCCTTATAACTAAAAATAAGTAGTGTAAATATATATTTAAATGACTTATGGTAAAGTAGGTATTCCTAAAAACTTACTAAAATGTCACTTCATTTCCTAAACAAAAGAAATTATAATGTTGTATAAGTTAGAGACAAAATAACTTAAAATTAAATATGGTATTAAATGTGAATATTCACTAACCATTCTCTTCTTCCTTCTTAAGATAGAAGACGTAGCATTTGAGCTTGTAGATACTGATTGTGTGGGTTTTTGAGCTAGACTATCAAAATTGGATGAAGGGGCTTCAGTTTTTAGTGACCTTCATCTTTTTCACTGCATTATACATATTGATATGCTTTGTGATGAATAAATAGACAGATTTTTCTACAACTAAAATGAAGGGAGAAAAATTAATAATAACTACCTTAATTGTTGGATCCCGTTTTAAGGATTTTTATATTTTTATTTTATTTTATTTTATTTATTAAATTATCAAGCATGAAAATAACTTAGAATTTATGAATTAGGATTTTTTGGAGTTTAATATGGTATATTATGATTTTTATATGGTGGTATGAATTAAATATAAAGTGAAGGAGTTAGTAGGAATTTCATTAAATAAGGAAGTGCAAAGCTCGAAAATCAAAAATTTTATCTTAAAGTTAATAAGACAAAGAAGAGAAGGAGCCGTGAGTGTTAAGAAAGAAAAGAAGAGAGAGTCGTGGAAAAATCTAGAAAGAGAAGGAGAAATCGAAGCAAGGAAGCAAGAAGGAGGAAAAGTGTAGGTGAGATCTTTTTTGTTTTTTTTCTTCTTGTTTTGATAGATTAAAGAAGTAGAAAAAGTATGTTTTATGTGAAGAAAATGATGAAGGAAGTGGAGAAACTAGGTTGAAGATGGGGAAAGAAAGAAGAAGAATAAGAGGTTGAAGTGTTCTTTAGATCTTAGTTTTTCTAATTAGATAAAATCAAGAAGAGATTAAATGTAAGTTTATTTATGGATAGCTAGGTTTAAGGAAAGCTTTATATGTGTGTGATTAAACGAAATATGTTTGTTCTTAGGAACTCAAGAATATCAACGTCAAGAGCAAGGAGAAGAGCAAGCTTGACTTTTGGAAATATCAAGTTACAAAGGTGGGTAATATGTTTATAATTTGTGATGACGGGCTAAAATAATTATGTGTATGTATGATGAATATATTAGTTTTACTCATTGTGAATGTGGAAAAGATATTTTGTGAATGTATATCATGTTACTTTGTAAGAATTCTGTTACTTTTGTGTGAAGGAAAAATAAAACATTTAAGAAGCATGAAAGCATGAATATATATTATGAAATGTATGAGCATTGAAAAACCTGTTATGTAGGCAAGAGAGGAATCTGTTTCGTTAGTCTCGTGCACGATGACCTATAACCTTCTCCTAGCTGCCTGCTTGTGGCCAAGAGATCCTGAGAAATCAGACTCGTTTTGTTTCACAGTGTAAATTTCGGTTTCGTCGTTTCGTTCCACGGAACTATCGAGCCATTATGTTGTGCATTGCATTTCTGTTATGTCAAGTTATGATACAACTTGAGTGTGGTGCTTTGATGATAAATTCATCCGATATGTTTTATATGATGATGTGTTGAATTCTGAGATGTGAGTATTCATATATGTTTGTTTGTGTGTGTGGTTCATTATTACTGGCTATAAACATATTATCCATTAAGCTTTTTAGCTCACCCTATAAATTTTCTACTCCTCAGGTGAAGAATCAACAGATCCTAAGTGAGCCTTGCAAAGTTTTGGCAATCTCCAAGAATTTTAGACTTTTTAATTAAGTTAGTGTGAATCA
>JANZXR010000005.1:16494534-16521533 GCA_027575705.1 Erythroxylum echinodendron | reverse complement strand
GAAAGAAGAAGAATAAGAGGTTGATGTGTTCTTTAGATCTTAGTTTTTCTAGTTAGATAAAATCAAGAAGAGATTAAATGTAAACTTATTTATGGATAGCTAGGTTTAAGGAAACCTTTATGTGTGTGTGATTAAATGAAATATGTTTGTTCTTAGGAACTCAAGAAGATCAACTTCAAGAGCAAGGAGAAGAGCAAGCTTGGCTTTTGGAAATATCAAGTTACAAAGGTAGGTAATATGTTTATAGTTTGTGATGATGGGATAAAATAATTGTGTGTATGTATGATGAATATGTTTGTTTTACGCATTGAGAATGTGGAAAAGATATTCTGTGAATGTATATCATGTTACTTTGTAAGAATTCTGTTAGTTTTGTGTAAAGGAAAAACAGAACATTTAAGAAGCATGAAAGCATGAATATATATTATGAAATGTATGAGCATTGAAAGACCTGTTATGTAGGCAAGAGAGGAATCCTTTTCGTTAGTCTCATGCACAATGACCTATAGCCTTCTCCCGGCTGCCCGCTTGTGGCCATGAGATCTTGAGAAATTGGACTCGTTTTGTTTCACGGTGTAAACTTCAGTTTCGTTGTTTCGTTCGACGGAACTCTCGAGTCATTATGTTGTGCATTGCATTTCTGTTATGTCAAGTTATGATGCAACTTGAGTGTGGTGCTTTGATGATAAATTTCATCCGATATGTTTTATGTGATGATGTGTCGAATTCTGAGATGTGAGTATTCATATATGTTTGTGTCTGTGTGTGTGGTTCATTATTACTGGCTATAAACATATTAGCCACTGAGCTTTTTAGCTCACCCCATAAATTTTCTATTCCTCAGGTGAAGAATCAGCAGATCCTAAGTGAGCCTTGCAAAGTTTTGGCAATCTCCAAGAATTTTAGACCTTTTAATTAAGTTAGTGTGAATCATTTCTGGTGATCTTAGAAGCATATCAGCATAGCATAAATATTCAGTATGTATTTTGTAACAATGAAACTGATATGGAATTTTGTAAATGAAGTATGAAGATGTGTATCAACTTTGTTGTTACAAATTGACAGTGAAGGTTGACAGTGAAGGTGCAGAAATTGCTAATATATGTATGTATAGATATATATACAGAATCTACTCCTTTTGTTAAGTTGGCGTTGTGTTGAATATTGTGAGATCTTTGGATGGACATGTTTGAGGTAAATTGTGTATCAAAGGAGTTTTGGTATGTAAGAAAATGAATATTGGTTCAGGTCCTTTGGGATTTGTATTGGAAATGTTTGTGATTAGATGAATGAAAAACAGAGAATAGGATAAAAATGTGACCTGAAATTTAAATGAATAAACTTTATCGATACAGGATGAATTAGATAAAATTGTCTTCATAAAAGTTGTAGATCTTTTTCTTAGCTTTTCAATGATATATAGTTTGTAATTTTTGGACTTATGGATTGAAAGTTATATTGTTTAGAAGTAAGTATGTATAACTGCGCGATCATATATGGTCTAGTCGACTATCATCATATTAGTCGACTATTAACAATCAGACCTGTCAGTTGTGTAAATGGACTGGTTGACTATCATCATATTAGTTGACTATTAACAATCAGACCTGTCAGTTGTATAAATGGACTAGTCGACTATCATCATATTAGTCGACTATTAACAATCAGACCTGTCAGTTGCATAAAAGGACTAGTCAACTATCATCATATTAGTCGACTATTAACAATCAGGCCTATCAGTTGGATAAATGGACTAGTCAACTATCATCATATTAGTCTACTAATCGAAGAGCAGAACTGAAAGTTTCATGGAAAATGTTAGTATTAGTTGACTACACACCGACTAGTCGACTATCAGTTACAGCTGAACCAAATTTGACTTTGTCAATTATCTTAAACATCTTGAAGTCATTAAGTAAAGATCATTACTCTAGAGGATTGATGATTTTGGTGATTGACTAGTGTGATACACCACTCTTGTGGCAGTTATGCTTTTTGTCCCAAATCATGTATATGTGGGCTTATCATTGCTTATCTGTAAGGGTATGAACATAAGAATGAATGGTCATTATTTTGGCATGATATAAGAACCCTTCAGAGTGTTGTGCTCACGTATTATGACTCCGAATGTTGAGCTCTGAAAACGGGGTCTAACATAGTTTCATGTTGTCTTGAAGGTTGAGTCTTATTTTTGCATCCTCTTATATTGTGACCAATTTCATAACAATCATGACATCTCATAGCTACTCCAATCTTGCTCAATTTGTTAGGATTTCATGGTTCTTTAGTCTTATCCTTTTTTCTTGCCTTTTTAGGTCTTCTAGGCATCTTCTTGATCAATGGAGGTAATATTAGTTGAAGATTTTTAGTCTTTGGCTAAAATTTGGGACCTTTAATGGATCTATAGCATATTGGTAACTCTTCAAATAACAATCATGCTTGTAATATCGATTGACATAAGCATCGATATTCTCCCCATGATATGATATACAAGCCGAACCATGCTTACATGGAATCCTTGTTAAATCCCATAGTCTATATTGATAAGATCACGCTTTTAAATCAATGATGAACTTGTCCGCAAAAGTGTGACTTCAAATTTCAAATTCTGATGTGTCTTGGTCATATAATGCCTTGCTTTCTATTTTGGAACCTCTATTTTCTTCCTTACTCTTGGGCATATATCATTAGTGGATTTGAGCATTATGTTCCTTTTTCCATGTATCCAATTCATTAAAGAAACTCAAATGTCTTTTAGCATACTATTCAAGCTTTTTATACGAGCTTCACAAATGAATCCATTAAATATCTTCGATATATTATTATGAACTATTTCACATCTTGGTCTTACGCTGACAAATGCATTCATAAAAGTCTCCGATTTCCTAATTTTGAAATCACTATATGCCTTCATTAAAATACTCTTCAACTGGTTCATTACCTCATCAAACTCGAATTTTGTTATGCAACTCGTCGCTTGCCAAAATAAACTCCTATATATGTGGACTTTATAAACACTTGACCAATTTACGTAGACTTGTTAGGCACATTTTCTATGCTCAGCTTATGAAAACAGATTTCTCAATGCATCCACTAAATCCTGTAATATAAATTGAAGAAGATAAATCACATTAAGAAATGAACATCACATGTATAGATATTTAAATTTTACCTTCTACTAATAACTAACAAAAATCCATGCATTTTTACTTATGTCTAGATTTTATGCAAGAATACTTAAAAGCCAATACCATGATTGGGAATTTCCTCCTTCAACCACAGGCCAAGATATAAGATATATTTGATTGTTTTCGTCACGACCTATTGTAGCTAATAAAGCACCTTTAAGAAATACTTTAAAAAACCATCCATCTAACTCAATTATTTCCCTACATCTACTAAGAAAATCACACTTCAAAGCCCTAAATCCCACATTTCCTTTGAACATTGGTTGTTTGTGAAGTTCACCAAATTCAGTTTGAATAATATATTGCCCAACTTTGTCAGCTCGTTGTAACTTTTGTCCACAAGACCATAACTTAGCATAATGACCTTTCATAGATCCTTTTAGCATGGTAATAGCTTCCTACTTAGCTTTATAATATTGGGATTTATTTATCTATAGTATAAAAATTCTTTGGAAATCTTTCATCATTTTAGAAATAGGCTAATTCGAGTTCCTCCTAAACTTGTGTAAGAATTCATTGCTATCCATTTTCTGCTAGCTTGCTTGTTCTTTTGCAATTTCTTGCAATTATGCATGTTTTCTACTATCTTCATAACAAATACTTTCTTATTCCCAATTTAGCTAGCATATACCCGAAAAGGACATTGTGATTCACAAACAACCTCTGTTCTAACATCGGATCTCGCCATTGAAACATCATATCCATTTGTAAGTGCATAGTTTCTTATTACTTCCTTCAACTGCATCTAATCCTTAAACTTCATTCCACTTTCAAACTTCAAATCTTTAATACTAATTTTTGGATTTAAAAAAATGCACTTCTTATTTGGAATAGATGCTTCATCATCACTATAAAATGGTAATTGAACTTCAGAATCACTATCTTTGTATTCTCTATCACCATATGAACTTCCTTCTTGTCTTTATGTATCTTTGGAATAATCACCTTCTTCATTGCAATCCTTTCCACTACCTCTAACCCCATCGACAACATTGTTTCATTCAAACCCACTATGCACAGTTTTGCCACATCTCTTCTCATTTGTTCTCGCAACATCATATTCTTCATCATTTGTTGAAAATAACTCGTCATCAACTAAATCATACCCATATTCACTAACCTGCTTAATAATGAAGTCATCATCTTGATCCAATTGAACTTAGAATAACCCCTCATCATTATCATCAAATTTACTGTTGATATCAGAGTCAAATTCTTCACCATCTGTTGCAGGATGCTCATAATCATGCTCGTAGGATATTTCAACATTGTGATGATTCAATTCTTCCATTTGTTGGAGCATAGCTGATATGTACTTATTATGGTGTAAGCTTAACACCTTCAAGCTTCCCAATGACTCATTAGGAAATTTGTAAAACATAGATATTACTCTATGTCCTTTATCTTCAGAAACTCCTTTTAGGACTAGCATGCCAAGTTCATCAATACCCATATCCTTTTTACATTTAATCTTGCCGCCATAATATTTATTATCGTGTCTTACCAACACCCCACCATAATGAAATGTAAAATTTACCAACATCTGCAAAATAATAGGCATTTTTAACAATGACATATAACATAACACATAATAAGATGGTTATAAATGGAAATATGTATACAAGCTTAGACTAAATAAAATGAGCTAAAGGAAAGTGTGACTAAATATAAAATGATACATATTCAAAGAGAAAAAAAGAAAAAAAACTAAGCAATCTTGATTTGGGATAATTAGAAACACTGAAGAGAAGTAAATTATATAAACACTTAAATTCTTGGACAAAATCTGAAGTAGTTCTTCACCTATTCAGATTGAAAAGCCTTTGTTTTTGCCTTGTAATACTTTAAAGTGATCCTAAATTGTCATTTAAACAACTAATTTACTTAAGGAATACAAATTGATATATTTCAAGTAGTAAATAAACTAATGAACCTTTAATAGAAACAATTTGATTTGTCATAATGGACATTCATCACATTCTACTCTACATTCTTGAATGTAATATCCAATACATACTTTATTTGTGTGAAATTCATAAAGTTATGCTCTTATTCAATTTAAAAAGAGATTAAACAAACATATGCAATATTTTTAGAGGAAGATTTGGTGTTGGATAGAATGAATAAATTTTTTGGGTAGTGCATGAAATCGACATTATAATTCTTCAATTAATTCTTCATTTCATTGCAAATAAAGCATTATATATCCTCTTAAAACTCATTTAAAATAATTCATGTTATTGACAACAATCTTAACTTTACAAGTTCCAACTAAATCAGCTAAAAGAAATGAACAAATAGACAACCAATTGATTATTAAAGGAATAGATCTAAATTAGAACATGAAGTTAACAGTCTTAGTTTGATTACAATATTTCTAACATGTAATTTAGCTAACAAAAGATAATTATTCCAACTAATTCAACAAAAAATACCTAAGCACAATAATTATTTAACCTTATTATGTTTCAAACATAATTGATAAGCCAAATAAATATGAAACACTTTCTGATTTTCCTGTAATGAACCGGAAAATGAACTAAAGTGCAAAAACTAGAAAACATGACAAAAGTATAAACAAGACACACCTGAAAATCACAATTTTTGTAGCGCAATATAGAAGATTGGTGCGGTAGAGAAAAATGTGCGATAAAGAATGTGAAAAGGAGCGAAGAATGGTGTGCAGCAGAGAATGGTATGTGACATATAACAGTGTATGACAGAGAAGATTGGTGAGACAAGGAATGAAAGTGTAACAATCTACGAAGAGGATGAGCAAAGATTGGTGCGATAACGAAGAGAAGGGTAACAAACTGAAATGCAAAATTAATTTAAGGATTTAACCTTAAACGAAGTTGTTGTCAAGAATCTCACATCAGACAAGTATGAGTGCATTCGGTCATTTATAATAATGAGCAAACCTCTACTCTCAAGCTAGCTTTTGGGGGTGAGTTAGATCTTTTAATATGGTATCAGAGCTTGTTTGTCTTGATAGTTTAAGGCGGTGCCCAGTTCTGTCCCTTTGCCTAATATGCCCAACAGGTGTCCAGCCCTACTTTGGGCTGAAGGGGATGTGTAAAGAATCCCACATAGGATAAGTATGAGTGCATTCAGTCATTTATAATAGTGTATAAACCTTCCCTCTCAAGTTAACTTTTGGGGATAAGTTAGGCCTTTCAACAGTTGTTTATTTAATTTACTTTATAAAACTTAATTAGTTTAATTAAGTCTGACATGTACACATGTTTAGAGTTTTTGTCTTATATGGTTTGTGACGTTAGCAACATTATCGGAGATATTAATGTCAGGCTAGATTTAAAAAAATTAAAAGTTTGAATATTTAATTGTTACTTTTTTAAGTTTTACCTATAATTGCAAAATTGATAAATATTATGAATAATTTAATTTAATTTAAGTTTTATAATTAATATTAAATTTAAATTTTAAATAAAATAATTTTAATTTAATAATTATTAATAAATATAATTTAAAATTGAAATAAAATAAAATTTTCATAATTAAAAAATATTAAAATAAATGTTAATCAGTAATTTATTAATAAATATTATATAAGAGATTAAAATAGATTTAATTAATTAATTTAAAGATAATTTATCTTTAAAATTTTCTAATATAATTATTATATGTAATATACGTAATAAAAATATAATCATAATTTTAGTATAACAAAATTTTATTTTTATTTTAAAAATAGAAACTAAAATTAAAAAATAAAAAACAAATGTTTAAAAGCTTATACAACAAAACAAACATTTTCATATGTGCGCTGAATAGCTCCTTTATTCTCACCTCCTAACGCTACGTTGGTGGGAAAGTTACTAATTCGATAAAATATAATATTATTTTATCATTAAGTAAAAAATTAATAATAAAATTGAATAAGATATGATACAAAGAGAGTTTTATATTGCACCATATTTTATTATAAATATTAAAAATGAGTTATTTTTAACTTTGAAAGTTTAAAATTAAATATAAAATAATAAACAAATACTATTTAATATAATCTTAATAATTTTTTATAATATCACTCGTATTCTCAACTTTAATAACAAATAGAAAGATAATAAATTTTATTATCCAATCAAAAATAATATAGCCATTTATTATTATTATAAATATATTAATTTTATTTCATTTATTTTTTAAGTAATATTTTAATATATTATATTATAATTTCTTCCCTCTCTTTTAAATAATAATTTTTAAATATTACGTCTGTTTACATTTGCGTTTTATTAAAAACCATTCAATTACGTTAAAAACTTTAACTCTAACCAATCATGAACTAAATTCCACAGCTACAGCCACGGCACCGGACCAGCACCGGCACCAGGATACCACACCCACACCCACACCCACACTCAATCGCGCTTTGGCTTTGACTATGCCTATGACGGAAGACACTGTTAAGGAAGAAGGAGAGTGGGGGAAAGAGGAGAAAGGGATGAGTAGTACAAAGACTAGGAAGGAGAAGAGGAAGGAGAGGAAGAAGGAGAAGAGGAAGCAAGCTAGGAGAGACGTGGCCGAGATGGAGAGGGTAGAGGAGGAGATCAGACTCAACGATCCGGATGAGCAGAGAAAGGCGGCGGAGATGGAGCAAGAGGAGCGGAGGTGGATAGAGATGCAGAGGAAGGAGTTTGAGGAGAGAGAGAGGCTGTGGCTTGAAGCCATGGAGAGGAAGAAGAAACAAGAAGAAGAAGAAGAAGAAGAAGAAGAAGAACGCAGGAAGCCTCTAGAACAACGAGAAGAAGAATCTAAGTTTGAGAAAGGGGGTGAGTGCAGTGACGATGATGCTAATTGGGAATATGTAGAGGAAGGGACAGCTGAAATTATATGGCGAGGAAATGAGATCATTGTCCGGAAGAGAAAGATGAGGGTTCCTAAGAAAATTTTTAGTGGTGAACAAAGCAGAGAGGAGGTGGGTCTTTTCTTGTTTTTTTGATCTTGCCTATGCTAATGCTAATGCCGGATCAGCGACTGATTTGATCTGATATCTTGTTTCTAGGATGCTGATAGGCCCACTTCAAACCCTCTTCCTCCTCAATCCGGGGCCTTTGCTGAGTTCCAGAATGCAGCAGTTGTTTCTGCACAGCAGATGCTTGAGAATGTTGCTCAACAAGTACCAAATTTTGGGACTGAGCAGGTGTACACGTTCAGTCACAATTCATTTTTCTTCTACTCGTATATTTTGCTGCACATCTTTATAAGAATTTGTTTCACACGAAGTCATTTGTTTGTATTTACGGGCAGGATAAAGCTCATTGCCCTTTTCATTTAAAAACTGGAGGTTGTCGGTTCGGTCAGCGCTGCAGTAGAGTTCATTTTTATCCCGATAAAGCTTGCACATTACTTATCAAAAACATGTACAATGGTCCTGGCCTTGCATGGGAACAAGATGAGGGGCTTGAGGTCTGTTAAATGCTGCCTTCATGTAACTCTTGTATCCTGTTAACACATCTGGCAATGCCCTCTGATGTGGTTGAATGATGGACGATTGTTTGCAAACCTTGTATAACTTTTTTTTCACATATTAGTAATTTGTGCAGCTGGTACTCCTATTCATTTTTCTTTTCAAATTAAAGAGTCAGTTTTCTTACAAAATATCGATCCACAATCACGTCAATATGAAATTTTGAAAGGATTTGCTCCTGTTTAGATTATGAACACATACGCCTTTTTTTATTTTGACTGTTTTATTTATCTTTATTTTGAGCTTTTGCATGCTTTTCATCATTTTGATAGTTAGAAAGATATCATCTATGTATTTTGAAGGAGAAGTAAACGATTTTTTTCCCCTTCTTACCTACTTTGAGATTATTGTTTATCTTTCCATAAGTCAAATCAGATGTTCTTTACAAGATTCACCTCAAGGGAGCTTCATGGTTTTGGCAGTGTTGGTTGAAGTAAAAGATTTTTGCTATTTTGTATCCTACAAGTTGACATGAGAGTGAAATGTCGCTATTCCAAGTTATTTTGTTTTTCTATTTATTATGTGTTTAAATGTATTCTCATCTTCTGTATTGCTTTCTTTCAATTCTTTTGTCTTTTTCTTCCTACTTGCATGTTTCTAATTTTCTAATATTTGAATCAATAGCCCTGCCTATATGAAGACCTTGTTGTGGGCAATGGAAGGTCGTACATTTTATTTTGTTCTTTTTTCTGTTAACATGTCTCCTGAGCTTAGCTTGTATTAAAAACCTTAGCATTGCTGATTTCCATTTAGTTTTATATCCTTAACAACTGATAGTTTCCTGGGCATTACAAGGAATGATGGAGTTGGATTCTTTGAGGACCCTTGTTTATTTACAGCTGCTGGTTGAAGGAAGGGAAACCTAACATTTATGTGGAGGGTCTGTTGGAACTTCGTTGGTATAAGGGTAATGTCTGCTAAAAATAAGTGGAAATGTAATCGTGATAGGTGCCTTGGAGGATGAAACCAAGATAAATTTTAATTTGTCATAGACTATGTTACAGACATTATATTGACATAATTTGTTTCCTGAGTAGCGCAAGATCCTGTCTACTTGTGATTAAGTACACTAAAGGGCATGCATTAGTCAGGAGAACAAAAAGTTATTATGCTTCACTTTAAGCATTACGCAAAACTAAGTAGATTGGTTCTTGTTTGCTGTGGGCCCTGTTCATCAAAAGGATTGATGAAACCTTTTGAAAAGCTTTAAAAGATTGATAGTGGCTATGGTCACATTGATTGGTTTCAAAGCCTTCATTATTTTTACTTGGTTGCTGATTTCAATGGAACTGTGCTATCCGTTTGTTTGTTTTGGCTTAGGAATTGAAGAGTATGAGGATTCAATTAAAAAAAATTTGCCTTTATCCTCAACATGGTCAATGTAATATATCTAAACAGGAAAACTGTTGCTATAAAATTGAGTCATCTTGAGACACTTTTGTTATCACATGTTCTGCCTATTGAGAAGTTAGTGTTCCTTTATTTGCCCTTGGCCTGAAAGTATGTTTCTGTAAAATCATGGAATTGCAACTGTCAGGCAACTTGGAAGTGTCAAAACTGTTTGTACTGGGCATCTTTTTGTCATGTTCATTACTTTCCATAATCTAGGCAAGCCTTGGAGAAATTGGAGTTGTTCTCTTTTAGGTAGCTAGTATTGAACTTGTTTTTGAAGGCTTATTTTCCCTTTGTGTGTGTGTATTCAAGTGCTTTGTTTATGGCCCTGTTTACTTTGGAAATACCACTACCAACACATGCATGCCTTTCACCTCTTCCCCCTATTCAATGAAGGGAGAAAGAAGGCATGCATACCTATAAAGACATGATTTTTTGTGGATGTGCAAGTAGACATGAATCAATTTTGCAGCAGATTAGATTAGTAGGATAGACTATATTGAAGCACTAGATTTTTTTGAATTCTGTTTTCATTTTCATATAATATCAGTTGATGTAGCATGTGATCTTATGAATTTATTTCCTTAAAAAGTAGTTGAAATTAGGCCTTGCTTATTGTTGGGCAATAATCGTGTCATAATTCCGAGATTAAATGTGGTGAAACGTGGAAACCTTTGTGTTAGTTTGTCCCATGGAATTAATTAGAGAGTTTGTAGTTCAACCACAGGGCTTCATGTTGTGTGATATTATTTTAGTCTATGAATCCAAAAATTAATCTGTTGAAGCCCTACGAAGCTTCAAAAATACGTTGCTATATGCTTCTTGATTGTATATGTATTTAAGACATTAAATGTGTATACAAGTGAAAGGCATTAATGAGTTGGATTTTATCCTTATCATTTCAGTATACAGATGAAGAGGTTGAATGCAGTTATGAAGAATTTTACGAGGATGTGCATACAGAGTTCTTGAAGTATGGAGAAATAGTGAATTTCAAGGTTGCTAGCTGCTTTTTACTATTTCTACAAGCCATTTTTTCTGTGAGATACTTCTCCCATAACGGGAATGATCTTTCCTATTACCATCTATTCCTAAGTTGCAATGTTTTTAATTTTTTAATTAACATTTTTTGGAGTTATATATTGGAGAAATTAATGTTTTTCTTCCTTCTTCCTTCTTCCTTTCCTTCTTTCTTCTTAATTTTTACTTGTACATTTCTTTAGTTATTTTCTTGCACGTTAGTTCTGATAGCAACTTGTATTGAAAAACAAGTCATAGTTGATTTTCAGTTGGGGTTATTTGAAAGTTTAAGGTTTTGGTTGTAATTCTTTTGTATTTTGTAAATTGACTTACCAGAATAATGTCCATGTCAGGTCTGCAAAAATGGCTCTTTCCACTTACGGGGAAATGTTTACGTGCATTATAAGTCATTGGATTCAGCTGTTCTTGCTTTTCATTCTGTCAATGGTCGCTATTTTGCTGGTAAACAGGTACCTGTTATCTGAATATATTAGTTCTTGTGAAATTAAGAACATACTTGAACATTTATTTTTGTGGTTGGTGCTGTTTTATAGAAAATAAAACATGCCAAGTTCAGGATTTTAGGATGAGCTTCTATGAATTTGTGAGTAGATGTTTGTGTACTGATACTTCTCCATTTGGATGCCTATCCTAACCTAAATGAAAATCCTTATCTCTGCTCTTCTGATTATTGTTGTTTTTTCTTTCTGTTGAACCTTTTGTGCAGAATTATGAATGCTTTTACTAGTCATATGACTACTCGAAGTTGTAATTTAGTGTTGAAAATACTTCAGTTTGTGAACAAGATAAGGAATGATAAACTATGCCACTCATTTATTGTCCATGTGACTGCATTAATGCATATGACTCAGTTATGACAGGGAAGGAGCATTTGAAGTTAGACCATAGCAATCTATTTGGTTGGTACATGAGGTTCAAACCTTGCAAATGCCTCCCAACTAATGTATCATCTGATTCATTATGATGATTTCATACTTAGGTGCTGGTTTCATTATTTGTTTGAAAAGTTGGAAATGTTTTCCTTTTCTGGACATGAACCGATGTTGCCTGTCAAGACATAAGTATACTTGGGATGCCTATTGAAGTAATATTCAGTGATAAAAGCTCTGTACTGAAAAGTTAGTGTATCATTAACCATTTCCTATGAAGATGCGTAGATTTCTTGATAGCCTTGGTAAAATTATTGTCCACTATGCTTCCCAGTCCATTGATTCTAAACCTTTCTAATGTTTTATTGTTTCTTTTTTCTTTTTACAAGTAAAATTTTTAAGTGGCAAATCGTTTACAGGTAAAGTGTGAGTTTGTGAATGTAACAAGATGGAAAGTCGCTATATGTGGGGAGTTTATGAGAATGAGGCACAAGGTAAAAGTAGTTTTCTGTTTATTCACTCTTTCAAACGCTTTTGATTCATTAAAACACTTATCTTCCTAACATGCAAAATCTTAAAAACTTAATAGCTTGTGGCCTAGCTTTTTCATATTGGCAATTTTTCTTGTCTGCATATGGCAGACATGTTCTCGTGGAACAGCTTGCAATTTTCTTCACTGCTTCCGCAATCCTGGTGGAGACTATGAGTGGGCTGATTGGGATAAACCACCACCAAGATATTGGGTGAAAAAAATGGTTGCTTTATTTGGGTACTCTGATGAATCTGCGTACGAGAAACAGATGGAACCAGGAAAAGTAGGCCGCCAAAGGACTTCTGACCAGAAAATGAGAGTGGATACAGACAGGTTTGCTTTTCACTTAGGCTGGAAATAATTTGTACCTCCAAACTATTTATAAATAATCTTTAATTTGGGCCCAAATTTAGTTTTTTCTCATTTCAGTTTGACATATTACATTTTTAACTGCTTACTTTTGTTTTCTTCATTCCAGGCATGACACAACAAGATCTAGATCCAGGGAAAAGGATCGGTTAATTCAAAATTCTGGTAGTAGAAGTGAACATGAAGATGATATTGAAGATGGAACTCGTTGGCAGAGTGGCATTAAAGATGATCAGAAAAGAAGTAAATTTCATGATGGACAACTATTTGAAGATGGCACAGATTTTGAAAGCTATTATCAAAGTCGAGGCAGAAGCCCCGGTTATGATGGTCATATGGATTGCTCTGATATTAACCATAACAAAGACAGGGAGAACCAAAGACACAGTGACCATGCCAATAAAAGTTCAAAACACGATAGCAGAATAGCGGAACACTCAAATGATAAGCAGGGTAGAAAGAACAGGAGCCACAAGGTTGATTTTGATGATGAGCCTTTAGATGGTATCAGAAAGAGAAAAAGGCATCAGTATCATGCCAAGAATTCTGAGATCCAAAAGGAAATGACATCATTTGATCATTCCAGAGATATTAGGGAAGAATACAGATGTGATGGATATTATTCAGATAGGGACAGAGATATGAAAAAACACTGTTCTCAAAGGAGTCAAAGTTCAATACACCAGAGCAGAAACCGGTCCCCAGATTCTATGTCCACTGGGGGTGGGTTGTACAAAGACAAAGATAGAGAAAGATACCATAAACAAAGGAAAAGCTCAAGGAACCCGAAGAATGTCTTGCAAGTTCGAGATGATCATTGTGATGATATGTACAGGACATCTACCGACTCCAGTGATGATAAGGCAAAAGCAGAGAAGAGGAGGCACAAGAATCACACAAGGAAGCATTCAAGACACGGAGAGCCACGGTTTTCTGACGATAAATGGGTAAGTTCGAAGAGGTTGAGAGAAAAGTCTGGAGGCGAGGAAGCTGCTTCAAACAAATCCCATTTCCACTTGGGAAGAAATCAAGTAGATCGTTATTCCATGAGTAGATATCATTCAAGTGCAGAAAACAGAGAAGCAGGATTTGTTTCTGAGGAGTTGAAAGCCAATGAAAATCATGAGTTGAGCGTGAATAGAAGTGATGGAAAAGGTGAATTATGTGAGGTGGATTTAACATACAACCCAATTGAGGAATTTGCTGAACTGGATCGCTGGGAGCCTGAAAGCCCTGAGGGAGACAGACAGGAGAGGAGATCCAATAGAAGATCTTGTAACGCTGGGAGATCCAAATTGCATCGTAACACGGAAAAGGAGATGATTGGAAAAAAGTGACCAACTGATTGCGCAGAGGATGAGGCAAAGCAAACGTAAGGGAAATGGAGTTTGGTAGACAAGGTTTCTGATTAAGCTTTAGAATAGAAGCCAGATCAAACAGAAAAAACTCAAATGGCTCTTTTCCTCAGTTGGCATCTTATACTTTAGTTGAACTCACACATTGATGTTAGCTACAAACATTTTTGGTGAGTTATGTTTTTTAAGCGATTGTAAATAGTCTTAGAGAGATGCTTTGCCAAGTGCTTTTCAAAGGTTGAGTATAAACCCGGTCCAGGAGGAGCTGGTGATAGTCTTGTCAAACTCAAGTTCTCCACTCCTTATCCGTATCCGTACCCGTACATAGAGATTATACTTATTTTAATTCTTTCTTACAATTAACCGTATTAGCCTTAAGGTGAGAGTGGTTTCTAATGTATAAGATAATAATTCACTTAATTTATTCTATACAAAAATATAAAAAAAAATAAATTGACGGATTGGATTTGAAGTTCCGTTAAATCAATAAATAGTGAATACAACGCAGCGTTTCCAAAGACTATAAAAAAAGCCTTCTTCCATCGTAACCCAGCTGCCGTCGCCACTCCGACCACCACAAGCGGTGGTTGATACATCCAGTAATTGAAATTCCAAGTCCTCTGTGTGTATTCTAATCTAACCTACCAACTCTCACTTTCCCTGTCGTGTTAATCAAGTGCAGCTACAGCTATATTAGGGTTTTAAAAAATGGAATCAGTTAAGCGAAAGTCCATGCCAACAGAGGCGCTACGTCCCAATAAGCAACAGAGAGAGAACGGCTCGGCTTTTTCCATAGAACAGGTGGCTTGTGTTCACGACGTGTCGTATCCTGAGGGTTATGTGATCACCAAGAAGCCTGACTCTTCCGACACGAAGCCGGCTAAAGAATTTCCATTCGCACTTGATCCTTTCCAGTCTGAGGCCATTAAGTGCCTCAACAATGGCGACTCCGTCATGGTATACTTCTGTCCCTCTTCATTGATTTATTGATATGGTTGCAATATAAAGTTAATGTCAAATTTGACAGGTTTCTGCTCATACATCAGCTGGGAAAACCGTGGTGGCATTGTATGCTATTGCTATGTCTTTGAGAAATCTGCAGCGAGTCATTTACACTTCACCCATTAAAGCACTTAGCAACCAAAAGTTTAGAGAGTTCAAGGAAGAATTTTCTGATGTTGGCTTGATGACTGGAGATGTAACTATTGACCCTAATGCTTCTTGCTTGGTGCGCCAGACACACTTATTATTATTGTTGTTGTTGTTTTTGTGTGTATTTTCCTGATTGACTATGTCAATTTGTTTTAGCTTTTTTAAAAGGCCACGTTTTATTGTAGGTGATGACCACCGAAATTTGGCGTAGTATGCAGTATAAGGGATCAGAGATTACACGTGAGGTGGCTTGGATTATTTTTGATGAGGTGCATTACATGCGTGATCGAGAAAGAGGTGTGGTATGGGAAGAAAGCATTGTTATGGCCCCCAAGAATTCCAGATTCGTGTTCCTTTCTGCAACTGTTCCTAATGCTAAAGAATTTGCTGATTGGGTTGCAAAGGTGACTTGCTCTCTCTTTGCCGTATCCGTGTGGTTGTTTATCAAAGGTGACTAAAATAATTGGTACCATAAATATATTGGCCAAGTGACTTATATTGTCAAACTGATAATTATGTAAAATATGGTGCAAAAATGATACTCTTTTCGTAAGTCGACACTAACTTAAAATTTGGAGGAAGCAATGTTGCTGTTTCCTTCTATCATTCTAGAACATATCCTTAACATGCCCTTTCCTTCCTCGCACAAAACAAGACACAAGGTGAAAAATTGAACACGGATGAAGCTAAAGGTTGTGTCCTTGAGATCCTTGTTCACATCATACATATGGAGGGAAAGAGAGGCTGATTGCTTGCTTTTTATAGTGTTGAAATTTTTAAACAATTTCATGTGCTTGGCATTAGTTGATTACTTCCTCGTAAAGATGTTAAGTTATAAATGAATACTTATGACTATGGTATGAATTAAAGGTGCATCTACAACAATGGAGCATAATATAGTGGAATCTAAAATGCATTATTTTATGCCAGGTCCATCAACAACCATGCCACATTGTTTATACTGATTATCGTCCAACACCCCTTCAGCATTATATTTTTCCTGCTGGAGGTGATGGTTTGTACTTGACGGTGGATGAAAAGGGAAAATTTCGAGAGGAAAGCTTTCAGAAAGCTTTAAATGCATTGGTTCCCAAGCGTGAAGGTGAAAGAAAAAGGGAGAATGGGAAGTGGCAGAAGGACTTGATTGTGGGAAAACTTGGGGAAGAAAGTGATATTTTTAAGTTGGTAAAAATGATAATACAGAGGCAGTATGATCCGGTTATTCTTTTCAGTTTTAGCAAAAGAGAATGTGAGTTCCTTGCCATGCAGGTATTTTCTTTGTCCCATATTAATTTCATTTGATTTTCTTTTTTCTTTTACTTTGTCAATTTTCTGATTTTGTTATTCTAATTTACTTAATGTCGTTACTAGCTTCCTGTGATCCAAGCAACCCAAAATGTATGACTTTATTTTGCCAATATTTAGCTTTGTCCTCATATATGTTTCTTTTGTCCTGTAATTCTGGATGTGCAAATGAGCATAACAGTCCATTGTTTGGAAACATGTTTCTACAGCTCAAGATGCATCAATTTGGTAACCATTTCTTTTCACACACATTGTACTTATTCCTTGTCCTCAATAAACCATTGGATGTCTTTGCATTTGGCACTACAGATGGCAAAAATGGATCTCAACAATGATGATGAGAAAGTCAATATTGAAACCATATTCTGGAGTGCCATGGACATGCTATCAGATGACGACAAGAAACTCCCTCAGGTAAGTTTTTGTTCTTCAACATTTAATTGAATTCTGCATCTGTTAGGTTTCTGCTCTTGAACTGTAATGTCTATTAGCTATTTACTAAATAATGCAATGCATAAAATGCTATTTGAGTTTCTTTTTCTTTTTGGTTGATTTGTAGCTCATTTTACATTGCATTGTCTATGAACTGTAATGTCTATTAGCTATTTAATAAATAATGCGACGCATAAAGTGCTATTTAAGTTTCTTTTTCTTTTTGGTTGATTAGTAGCTCATTTTACATGGCATTGTCTTTCTATTTTTTCCCCAGGTTTCTTCTGTTTTTCCATCTCCAATTTGGATTTTAAGCACTATCATGTTTCATAGTTGTTATACCTGTTGCTTATGCAATGAATAATGTTATTCATGGTATTGGGAAAATGTGGAAGATTCATATTGGAAAATGTAATTGTGAGTGCAGCGTTTGAGAACTGCTCGATGTTCCCATGATTTAGAAACGAATCATGGATTCACATTGGCGAAAGTAATGCTTTTAGAGCATCATTTTCTTAATGTTAATTAACATGCCCACACTTTAGAAACCAATTGGTTGTTTTACGATAAATTAAATCAACTTCATCCTTACAATATAAAGTTATTTGTTGAGAGGGATGAGTTTTCCTTGGGTGTAAAAGCTTTTTCTCGTGCATTACAGCCACAAAAAGCTGTTGGGGATCACATGATATAAGATTTATCAATATTATCAATCCCTTAAGGGATGAAGTAAAGCTTGCTAGCTGTTATTTTGGATTTTTTCCAGCCAACTTGAGTTTTGTTTATTATGTTTTGTTCTTGATCTAATACGCCCGAGTCCTAAATCTTTAAAGAGTTCATCTTTGTTTTGGGAATTTTTATATATTAAATAGGTATTCTTTACACTTCTGTCAATGTGAACTCCTGTAACATGTGCTGTATTATACAATGGATGGCTTGTACGTGCTTTATCGTGTGTATGTTAAACATAAAAAGTTTGAAATTGCATCTTTTATGTTTGAATTTGTTTCTAACAAGTTAAATGTCTCTGTTTTCAGGTTTCAAACATGTTGCCTCTCTTGAAGCGGGGAATTGGTGTGCATCATTCTGGCCTGCTTCCAATTCTTAAGGAAGTGATTGAGATTTTATTTCAAGAAGGCTTGATCAAGGTTGATAGGCATCTTACAGTTGTTCAACTAGGATTCATTATCAAATTTATTTCTTTTTCCTCTAGAAATGTTGTTACTTCTTTGGCCCCATCTTCCAAGCCTCTCTTTTGACACACGAATATTTTGCCTATATACTAACCAGTACACATGCTGCAAAATCCATTTTCTCTTTCAATGCTGCTTGCTATGATTGTTCTTTTTAGTGTCCTTTACCCTGTCTATTCATATGGGATGATGATTGAAATTTTTTTCTGTAGTGTTTGTTTGCTACAGAAACTTTCAGCATTGGGTTGAATATGCCTGCAAAAACGGTTGTGTTCACAAATGTCCGTAAGTTTGATGGAGACAAGTTTAGATGGATATCTAGTGGAGAATACATACAGATGAGCGGCCGTGCTGGTCGTCGTGGAATTGATGAACTTGGAGTATGCATACTCATGGTGGATGAGAAGCTCGAACCTTCTACAGCTAAGATGATGCTTAAAGGAAATGCTGATAGTTTGAACAGGTACTTGGTTACTTCTGCATGTACCAATACTCAAGTCTGATTTATAGTTTTATTGAGTTCTGATATAATCTTGGTGAATCACTTTTAACTTCAATACGGTCCACCTGACTGGAAATATGATATTCATGTTTTCCCTTTCTAAGATTGATCTATACAGAAGTTATTGCTACTAGGTTAGATGGTTGACATGACTATAGAGTTTTCTGCGATCTCAATATACCTGCTTAAATGACAATAGCTGGTCCTGGCTCCAAATTCAGCAGTTGAGTGGTGGAACAGTCTTGAGATACAAAAATCATAAATATGCATATTCAATTTCTCGGTGCCAAATTGACAATATGGGTTATTCTGCAGAAGATTTTTTGTAGAGGAACTTATGGTTGACTTCTTGTTATACTTCATTTCAGTGCCTTCCATTTGACATACAATATGCTTTTAAATCAATTACGCTCGGAAGATGGTGATCCTGAAAATTTACTCCGTAATTCATTCTACCAGTTTCAAGCTGATCGAGCCATTCCTGACCTTGAGGTTAGTTCATATAGAAACTTGAAGTTTCCATCCCTTGTGGTTGATCTTTTGACCTCAGTTTTGTTTGTTCCAGATGATAAGATGTAAGTCTGCCCCTGTTTTCTTATTTTTAGGACACATCATGTGAGATTTATTTGTGTAGAGTACAAGCTACAACAATTGGGAAACTGATTCTGCTGTTTATTTCATCTACCTAAAATTTACTATTTTAACCTGTGTTTTGTGAGGAACGAGTGAATTAATATACACCAGAATTTAGTGAGATACAACTTCCTTATTGAGGATTGTTGCTTGGTCCAGGAAAACAGGGGTTGACTAATAATGTATGGGATGCACCTTAACAAAGACCAGCAATTTACTATGTTAGATGTTGTAGGCTAAACTTTAAGGAATAGCTAGTTAGTGCTATATCCTGTCTATATCCTGTCTTTCTCCTAGTTTTTTGGTTCCAGACTTGTGTTGTTTGATAAGGGCTATTATACGGACTATGCATGAAAGAAAGAAAAAGAATATGAGAAGTTAGATACGAAGACAGATCAAGTTGACAATGTCAAAGGTACTTAGAGTACCTACTCCTATATCTGCTTTGATACATGCTGCTACTATGGTAGCTTTGTCAAAATAGTTCATATTTGTTTTCTATCATCTATTTTGATACTTTACTTTTAGTAGGACTTCAACAGAAAACTTCTCCATATAAAAGAACTGAAATAGAAAAATAACAAGTAGGAGGACTGAAAAAATATTTTTTGCTGAGTTCCTAATTGAGTTGGAAGAAGAGTTTTTTGATCTTTTCTTTCTGTAAGGATTTAAAATAGAAAAATTAAAATAAGAGGATTAAATGAAGAAAATGCAATAATGTGGACAACAAATCAGATTATTGGAAAAAAAGAGAGTCTCCAGAAAGGGGAATATGGTATATGCTAAAGAATTTCCACAATGATTACTAATCTTGGATGTTGGTGATCCTCTGGTTTATTTCACCTCTGCTTGGACTATTTATTGCTTGGTTTTTCATTTGCATATTGATCAAGTATATTTGCAGAAACAAGCCAAAGCCCTTGAGGAACAGAGGGATTCAATGGTAATTGAAGAAGAAGATAGTTTGAAGAACTACTATGAGCTGATTAAGCAATATAAAAGTTTGAAAAAGGATATTCGTGATATTGTGTTTTCTCCCAAGTACTGCTTGCCCTATCTCCAGTCAGGCAGGCTTGTCTGCGTTCAGTGCACTGGGACTGATGATAACTCCCCATCTTTCTTGATTGAAGACCGAATAACTTGGGGAGTGGTAGTCAATTTTGACAGAGTAAAAACTGCCGGTGAAGGTAGGAGTTCCATTATTTGTTGGGTTTGTTGTTATCATAACTTGCACATCTAATTATCATTTGTTGAACGCATTAGATGATGCTAGTAAAAAACCAGCAGATGCAGACTATACAGTGGATGTCCTTATGAGATGTTTGGTGAGCAGAGAAGGAATTGCTAAAAAGAAAATTGCGATTGTTCCTCTGAAAGAGCCTGGGGAGCCTCTTGTTGTTTCTGTTCCCATATCCCAAGTAAGTACTTGATAATATATGCTGTGTACGCTGGTATCTATCTCCACTATTTTATCCTTTTCCCAGTGACTGAGTCAAAATTTTTGAACATTCTTTGCTTGTTCTGACTGAAAATGAACTGATTGATTCATAGTCCTTTAAGGAATATATAAATGAGTCCAGGCCTTTGTTAAAGGCTCAATGTGTGGCTCGATAAAGAGCAGTTCGGAACTCATTTATTTAAATAAATGGACTAATTCAAACCAAAACTTAAATATGGAAGGTTCAGTTCATTCATGTTCATAAATAGATTGTTTAAATTCTTTTAACCAAACTAAAGCTTGAATGAACCTTACATTGAACCATGTCGAGCTTTAGCAAGCTCAAACTTGTTTATTGTACTCAACTTGTGCCTGAGCCAAGCCTGTGCTTTGAGTTGGGTTTAAGCTCATGTTCGTGCCTATTTTTTATGTGAACTGAACCTCAGCTTGCCAATGTTGGTTCAGCTCAGCTCCGTACAATCTAGTAAAACTATATTTAAAACAATAATAAGGATGTAAAATTATATTTGAATCACCTATTCTGTTCCTTAATATGAAGTAGAGTTAAAGTATTTCTATACGTACTTTGATTTAAAAAAACACACATTTGCTAAAAGATGAATATTAACTTGATCTGTTTTGGAGTGCTTGACTTGTACATATTACAGTGACCATCTTCCTTTCATTTCTTGAGTTAAATTATCGTCTTGATCTTCAAGGATAAATTTTGACAAAAAATGTTGAAAATTTTTAGTGCCTGATAGTTTGGTAGATTCATGTGATAAAATTTTCTAGAAAAATATGCATAGAATTGTCTGTTGTTACTTTAGGTGCACATAAATCTAGCGTTCAGAAGATGCTATTTGCTTTCTCCATTTTGATATACTTCCAATATGTTGCTTTGTTCAAGTTTTCAAGCTTCTCCATGTTACTGAAAATTTCAATAACCTTTTCATGAATTTCTGCAGCAGCTTTGCATATTTTAATCTAATTGATGATTGGTATATTTTATTTTTTATGTCATATTCGGAGGGGAACTTCTGATTTTTTTTTTCTGATTATTCCTTTTAACATGTCAAGACTTTCATATGACAGTGATCTTTTCTTTTTGTGAAGTCAATTGAAGTTTATTCCTCGATTTAGAGGATACTATTTGAGTTGGTTTTCTTTTTCCTGGTTACCACATTAGGAGTGAAATTATGTCCTGAGAAATGGATTTAATCTCAACTTAGTTTTTATAAAATTTTTTTGTGTTTTTGTTTGTCTGTGTTATTGTTGCTATTTATCTAATTTTATTATGTTTAAACAGATTGTTAATCTTAGTAGTGCTCGTTTGTACATGTCCAAAGACCTTTTGCCATTACAAGTTCGAGAGAACACATTGAAACAGGTTTCAGAATTTCTTTCTAGAAAGCCTACTGGGCTGCCTCTAGATCCTGAAGGAGACATGAAGGTATTAATATGTTGTTTATGGATGATGCTGGGCTTCTTATCTTCCTCGTCTCTTTCCAGAATTTCCTTCCCTTTAATTGTTATCTTTCTAATGTCCTCAATCTCAGATCCAAAGTAGCTCATACAAAAAGGCAGTGCGTCGGATAGAGGCTTTAGAGCACCTGTTTGAAAAGCATGAAATTGCAAAATTTCCTCTTATTGAGCAGAGGCTTAGAGTTTTACACACCAAGTATGAACTAACTGCTAAGGTTAAGTCAATCAAGAAAGCAATGCGTTCTTCCACTGTCTTGGCTTTCAAAGATGAGCTTAAAGCTAGAAAAAGAGTTCTTCGGAGACTAGGGTAAGAATATTTCCACTTCTTTAAAAAATCTACTCACAAGGAATAATCTATTGATTGAAACCAGAAAATTCTAGTGATGTCTTGGTTTGAATTTACGTCTGGCAAGTCCCTAACAAATCTTCTTTTTGTGCCACCAAACTTATATTTGTTACTGCTTGGTTTTGTTTCTTCCTTGTTGTGGGATGGATCCTGGAAGAGATGGATTGAAATGCTTTGTGTATGTTCTGCAGTTCTGAAATTAATAATTTGTATACACAGGGATTCATGCAACCCTTTGAAGGATTCTGGTTCCTTTCCATATTACTCTACACCAGAGAGGGATTAAAAGTAATATTTCAAATGCATGATTATGCAGTTATGCTCGATGCCTTTGTGATTGATGAACACCACTATTTAATATTCAACAATCGTAGCTCAGTGACGTTCAGTTTTGACTTGTTTGGCCTAGTTGTTGTAATCTGTTGTAAACAAAGTTTGCTGTATACTGAATCTGACTGTTTGGTACTGATATCTAAATGTTACTGTGGTTTTAATTGCAGATATATCACAAGTGATGATGTTGTTGAATTAAAGGGAAAGGTTGCTTGTGAAATTAGTAGTGCCGATGAGTTGACCCTCACAGAGCTGATGTTTAATGGTGTTCTAAAGGACATAAAGGTAGAAGAGATGGTGTCTCTTCTATCTTGTTTCGTTTGGCAGGAGAAGCTTCAAGATGCTGCAAAACCTAGAGAAGAACTTGACTTGCTTTTCACTCAGTTGCAAGATGCAGCTCGAATGGTTGGCAAACTTCAGCTTGAATGCAAGGTATTGTTGGATTTCTTGCTTGGTATATTTTATGATTTCTTGTCTTTCTTCTTTGCATGCAACTCAAAACATGGTTTTAAAATGGTTTTGGGACCAGATTATAGTAACGTTGAAGAACGAATAAGGTATTTAAATTATGATAGTATCGATATTGCAAACTTAAGTTGTTCAAATGGCACAAAATTAGATTAGTTGAACTTTGGATAAAAATTGGCCCACAGATTTGTGATACTCAAATTTAAGCATCTATTGGGGACAGTTTTAAGCAATCATTTGATCTAGTGCTCAAATCTTTTTCTTTTTTTGATATTTAATTGACAGGTCAAAATAGATGTAGAGAATTTTGTGAGTTCATTTCGGCCTGATATCATGGAGGCTGTGTATGCATGGGCAAAAGGATCCAAATTTTATGAGATAATGGAAATAACGCAAGTATTTGAGGGAAGCTTAATCAGGGCGATTAGGAGATTGGAGGAAGTTCTTCAGCAGCTTATACAAGCCGCAAAGTCTATTGGTGAGACAGAACTGGAGGCAAAATTTGAAGAGGCTGTTTCAAAAATCAAGAGAGACATTGTGTTTGCAGCATCTCTATATTTGTAGTCATTACTTGAGCTTCAAGGCTCTTTATGATGCTTTAGTGAAAACTTGAAGAAAGGGAAGCTTGGTTCTTGTTGGAAAGTCAGGTTTGTCTAAGATTTTCTTGAGATCAGACAGGTACCAGAAGGCATAAAGCGTTATCAATTATCACTGCAAAGATCTTAGGCATGAGTTTATACAGTTTCTTGGTTAGCTAATGATGGAATGCAGGTTAAGTCACATGATTGCAAATGTACTCTTCCGCCTGACATACTCCCTGAATTCATACATGCCAACATAGTCAGAGAGCATCGAATGCCAAGAATCTGTTATAGGTTAAGAAAATGATCCAGAGGATCAAATTATTACTCATAGTTGTGAGCCAGAATGCGACTATAAATCAATTTTGATGTACATTGTTGGGTTTCCATATTTATTGTATACAGTGGTCAAAGCAGATGGTCCTTCGGTAAAAGCCTTTATCATTACCTTCATTTTCTGTTGGAAATAGTCTATCGATAAAAGCCTTTATCTTTAATTTCAAGTTCTGTTGGAAAACTTGGAATAAGTTTGCTTGAAGCATGAGGTTAAGGTTAGTAGTCTGCTGGTTCATTTACTAGAGTTTTGGTTTTATCTGGTCAAATTTTGGAGTTTGATATTTAAGAAGTGAGAACATGAAGTAGATGGACATAAAATACACGTGGTTGTGTGAGCAGTTTGACTTAACAGCAGCAGGTAGAAAAGTAGCTCTTTGGCATGTTTTTCATCAATTTAATTTTGGACGATAGATGAACGGAAGCCCAATATTCTGGTATCCAGAAAGCAAAAGAAAGGTGAAAAGAGACCAACGACTAAATATATTGATGTCTGTTAGTTTTTGACATCTACCTAAACCACGTGAAGATCTATCATCGTCGAACAATCATGTCAATATTTGGGAATCCTCTTCAAGTCGCAATCCCAGTCCCTGTCGTCAAGGTAATACTAGTGTTTATTTGCTTCCAATAAAAAAAAATTGTCAGTTTCTCAGAAAGTGGAAATTGTCCTTACCTTGATTAAATCGTTCCATTTTTATATAGATGCTTGATAAATACTAAACAAACAAATCCCAGAAAGTTGAAACTCTCTTCTTATGGAAAACACGACGATTATGCTTCTAATCATCTCTGTAGCGAAACACATGGACATAAAGTAACTTGTGAAAATCCCACCTGAAAGTGGTATGTACTGATGGTACGATGTTGACAGGCTTAGGCTTAGAAGGGCAAAGGAGATTTGGTGCACTAACAGTCTTCACCCTGGGTTGGTTACGCATGCTTGGTCAATAGACTGATTCTGTGAAGTGTTGATGGACCACGTTCACAGGTCTTGTTCAAGCTGAGGGTTGAGTGGTAGATGTTATGAGGTTGTAGGAAGAATATAATCATGGTCTTGGCGATCTCTTCTTTCTTATACTTCACTGCTTTTTAACATTTGTCTCACACTGCAAAACCTGGCATAAAAAAAATGGAGGAATATGTACACTTTGTTTGTTCACTTTCTGCTCTGTTACGGTCGGTTCAACAATAAAGGGTGGAGCTTGTGTTATAATGTCTTTTAGCTCCTCTGTTTGAAAGGTGTCAAAACACGACCACGATGTCCATTATGGAATGACGTTCAGCAAACTGAATAGACGATCGGATAAAACGAGAGAAGATTTTCCGTCATGGGTGGACCTAGGATTTGAAGGATGGCGTTCTTAGCACCATCATAACCTTGCCTTTTAACTCTTAACAAAGTTAAAGAGTGCTTCATAAGCAATAATTCAATAGCAATTTTAAGAGTTAAAGAAGTAGTATTACCCACATGTAATAAACTAAGTAATCGCTCTTTTACCATTCCTTTCTTATCAACATATCTCAAAAAAAGACTCAGCTGATCTTTATCAGCGGATTCATCCGCAAGAATAGCAAAAAAACCACTATCAAGTTCTTCAATGATCTTCTTAGTCGTCTCTCTTGTACAAGCATTAACAAGATCTTTTTGTATTTTAGGAGATGTCAATTGACAATTTTTAGGAGCATTCTCTAACATAACTTTGCCCGCATTAGCGTCCCTCTTTGCTATCACTTTCAAAAGATGAAGATAGTTACCTTTGTTCAACGATTTTTTAGATTCATCATGACCACGGAAAGCCAACCCTTGAAACAAAAGAAACCTAACAACTTCTATATGAGCCTCTAATCTAGTATCATAATCACTTTCATCTTCACTTGTTTTCCTCTTAAAACTAGATATAATGGAGCTCTTTTCATTCTTAAAATCCATTAGAGATTTTAGTGCATTATTATGCGTACTTAAATGACCACTAACATGTTTCTGAAATGCATCCCCTTTATACCAAGTATTAAATCCACCATAAACAAAAGCATCTCCCCCACAATAAGCATTATTATTTTTGAATAAATAGTAAGGAAAGCAAAATGCCGCATCCTTTGATTTGCTATATTTAAGCCAAGGCATAAACTTATCAAACCAATTAGGAACAAACCTTCTTTTTGTCTTTCCAAAGTATGTGAAAGGAAAAGTATGATCTCTAGGTTGACATGGACCTCTTCGGATGTACTCACACCTCACTATCTCCCTATCATCTACATGAAAGTTAAACATTGTCCTCCTTAATCCTGGATCATGTTCAAGGAAAGTAATATCACTATCACTTAGTCTCTCCAATAATGTTTTGGTATCACCTTCTTGAACATAAGTGTATTTACTGAAGGAGATGAGAGATATTGTGATGCTTGAGTTAGAGTGGCATTTTAAATAGGAACGGGAATTGGTGTGAGAATTGGTGCTTGAGTTGGGGTGAGAGTTGATGTGAGAGTTGCAGTGGGAGTTGGAGTCGGAGTTGGAGTGGGAGTAGGAGGAGTATGAGTGGGACTTGGTGTAGTAA
>JANZXR010000005.1:16462617-16494434 GCA_027575705.1 Erythroxylum echinodendron | reverse complement strand
TAACTTTGCGTCAACAAGAACAGAAGAGAGGGAAAGGATTGACTCTTGGTGAAGATTCTGAAAAGATAGAGAAAGCAGTACAAGCTACTAAATCTTTAGTCTCAATTTTGCAAGAACAACCAGCAAAATCGACTAAAGAAATAGAAATGAAGAGGAAGTTGGTATTTAAAAGGAAGAAACTTCAACCACAACCACAACCACCTTCTAGACTGGTAGAAGAAAGCAAGAAGCTGAAGACTAGGCAGAAAAAGATTACGTTAACTGGTGTTCAACAAAAGGAAAATTCAGTTGAACACAGATTAGTATCTCATAGTCCTATCAGAAAAGAGGATTTGAGAATGAAGGTAATTGAAGAAATGGTAACTATTAGAAGCAGAAGCTCGATTATTATAAGAGAACCTTTGAAAAGGTTAGTCAAGGTACACGTTGAACCAATCCTTATCAATAATCGATCAATACATCTTCTAAATCATGAAGCAAGAAGATTATATGGTATTCAACCCCCCTTCTTGTGTATATCGTCTATTGTACGTGAATTCTATATTAATGTGTGATTTACTTCACTTGCATGGTTTTGTTTTTCAATCCAACACATCCTTCCTCGAGGTTTATTCGATGCATGCAAACATGTAGGCTTATACGTCAAATATCAGAAATCTGTCATTCAATGGCCTTCATTCATTGTCTAACAACTGCTATCACTTTACTTTCTTGTTTCTCATTCAATTGATTGGAGATGATGATCAATAACGTTTGAACTTCACGTAAAAAGGTATATTTGAGATGTGTAGGTAAAGATTTAAGCTCTAACGTGCATGGTTTTTCTATGGATGATGGTATAGGTGCTTCTGTCTGGACAAATATATCTTGATGCATTTGGACACCTGAATCCTCCATCTCATTATCTCCTTTAGACTCAAGATTCTCATATCCATTATCTGTCTCTACTTCCACTAACTATACTTATACGATCCAACTCTCTCCTTGTTCTTATATATTTTGATTCGTAATTTCAACCTTCATACAAGCGCTACTTGTTGTTGGATTCTTTAAAGCCTTATTCATATTAAATTCGATTAGATCTTCACCTATTCGAAGTGTTAATTTCCCTTCATGAATATCAATTATAGCTTTCCCTATATTCATAAACGATCTACCAAAGATCAGTGGAGAGTTCTTATCTTCTTCAAAATTGAGAACCATAAAGTCTACAGGAATAATAAACTTGTCCACTTACATCAGAACGTCTTCCACTATTCCAAACGGTCTTTTAATAGAATAATCAACCAGTTGAGTTAACATCGATGATGACTTGACCTTACCTAGCCCCAACTTCTTAAATATTGATAAAGGTATAAGATTAATACTTGCTCCTAAGTCATACAAGCACTTTGTGAATTCAAATTCACCAACCACACAGGGTATTGTTAAACTCCCTGGATCCTTCAATTTAGATGGCATCTGACTGGTGACTATGGAACTGCAGGTGCCAGTCAGAGCTACCATCTGGTTATCTTTCTAAGTGCGGTTCTTTGATAATATGTCCTTCAAAAATTTGGCGTATTTAGGCATGTGTTCCAAAGCCTCTACAAATAAGAGGTTTATTTGTAATATCTCTAATTTCTCAACAAGTTTTGCAAATTATGCATCCAACTTCTTCTTTTGTAATCATTGAGGAAAGGAAATCTTTCTCCTTTTCTTGCTCATTCTCAACAGGAGGAAAGGGCTCCTCTGTTATCTTTGTGGGTTGTACAAGTTACTTCCCACTTCAAAGTGTAATGGCTTTTAATTGCTCCCTCGGTTTTGTTCCCAAAGTGATAGGAAGAATTCCCATATTTCGTGTAGAGAAAGAGATTGACAATTGGTTTACTTAGACCTCTAGATTGTGGATAGAATAGGCATGATTCTTTGTTACTTGTTTCAATCTACCTTCCAGACTCTTTTGTGCATCAACTAAGCGTCCAACCTTTTCTCAGATTTTGTCCAGTTTGGATTCCATCGAACTTGGTTTATCTTACTGGAAACCTGGTGATCCTTAAGGTCTAAACTGTCCTCTAACATTGTTTGACCAAGAGAAGTTTGGGTGATTTTTTCACCCAGGATTGTATATGTTGGAGTAAAGATTGTTTCCCCCTCCTCGATCATATTAGGTTTCCATGTAGTTTACTTGCTCTGATCCATCATCCTTCATCAAGAAGTAATCGACTGTATCATAGTCCATCTGCCCACAGAGCTTACACTTCAACTGAACAACTTTTACTATATTTAAGGATGAAGCCTTCATTTTGTTTAGCTGTCGAGTTAAATTATCAATTTTGATTGCAATTTTGTCATTTGATTAACAACTACAACTCCTTTTTCCTCATGGAGAGTTGTGGGTTATCTACTCCTCTTGTTTGTCCATAAACAACTATTACCGCTATTTCTTCTAACAACTCTTCTGCTTCATCTACTGTCTTCCTCATAAGTGATCTTCCTGAAGACGCATCAATTGTGCCTCTTGTACTTAGGGTTACTCTGTTATAGAACATTTTTAAAAGAAATTCTTTAGGTAGGTTATATGTGGACATTTTCTTTGCAAGCCTTTGTATCATTCCCACGCTTCATAAATCAATTCCCCATCACCGTGTTGATTGTGATCTCTTTGATAATCTTTGTAGTCTTGGTAAGGGGAAAGTACTTATCTAAGAAGGCACAAACTAATTGGTCCCAAGTGATGACATTAATCGGGTTGAGAGAATGGTATCAAGATTTTGCCCTATCCTTTAAGGTAAAAAGGAAGAGTCTCATTCTTACAACATCCTCTGACATCTGTTGATAACATAACGTATCGTAACTTTTAAGGAAATTGATAATATTTGCATTCGAATCTTCATTTGTTAATCCATAAAATTGCACATTTTGTTGAAGCATATTTAGAAGGGCTGGTTTGATTTCAAAGGAAGTTGCTTGCATAGGTGGCCTAGTTACACCTTGATTGGTTGCATTGAAGCTTGATCACAAGGTTACACACGCTAAGTTTTAATATTTATTAACCTTGGTAAATTCCGCAAGTGCACAGGTCGTTCGGATAATACATAAGGTATTGATCTCACGATGAGGGAATTCTAACCCTAAAATATAAGGTCGTACTCAACTACAATAATTCAAAAGAAATAAAATAGTACAGAAAATAAATCAATCAAATAATTAATTCAAGAATTAAGTTGAAAAAATCTAAATATGAAAACAAACCACACAACCAATCCCAAAACTAACCTAGAAACTATCAAGTGAGAGAAAAGGGGATTCAATTTGAAATTAATGAAAACCTAATCAATTATACAATTCTTGACTTAATGGGTCTAGACGGTCCTACGGTGAATTACTCTCGCTTGAGTTATAATTCTTACTCTAATTGATGATCCCTAATTTAAATTATGGAATTGCGATCTCTTAATTCACGATTGATCCAAAACTTAAATTAGTTTTAAGTTGTTTATTAACCTATCGGGAATCTATGCTCGATCTCTTATTATACGAATCTATTGGTTTAATCCAATTCTTTACCTATCAATTCACCTAACTCTCATTAGCTCAAATTGATTATTTTCACTCGACTCACCCTCTCAGTTTATTGCTGAGTTATTACGAGTAGAAATTGAATCACAATTAAATTAAAGGAAGAACAACCAATTAATTTTTATTAATTTCGAGAATTGAAAACCTGAAGGTGAGTATAGACAACAATCAACACTCAACGACAGCAATTTCAATAAATATCCCAATTTCATACATAAATAAAATTGAAATAAACAAAGAAACCACTGTCAAAATGAATTGTGGAGGCAACGACAGCGAGAAACTACCTATTCTGGGAAGTACGTCGCTTGAAGCTTCATCTCCTTGTCTCTCTTCCTTCGTCTCCTTCCTCAATCTCTCAAAAACTCTAGGTTTTTTTCGAAATGTGGCTAGCGTGAAAGCTCTATATTCAGACTCTCCAAGCTGTTGCATCTATCCTATAATATTATATTTATACTTTGGGCACTTTAGGCCAAAGTCGGGGTCAAAACGGTCCAAAAGTCTTGCAAAATTGGAGTTTTTGCTTCAACCTAAACCTACCACGATCGTGGCTAGTGCCTAGCCCTTTCTGTCACGATCGTGGCCCTATGTGCATGATCGTGGCCTGAATGGAAGCTCTCTGTCACGATCGTGCCTCCATGTGCACGATCGTGGCCTGGCTACTCTGGCTCATTCTTGTCTGTCACGTTCATAGCCTGCTATATACGATTGTGGGCTATGCCTTTGGCCTGAAAACTCCTCGAATCTTCTCCGTTCTTCACCTTTTACCCTGAAACACTAACAAACCCATCAAAGTAGCTCAAAAAATATAACGATTAAGTTCAAAAACTCATACTAACCTATAAAAACACTTAAACACATAAACAAACACAATTAACACACTCAACACTCAATGTAACACTAAATACTTTACAAATTAAACCCTAAAACACAATGCAGTTGACAACTATCAACATCCCCACAATTAAATATTTGCTTGTTCTCAAGTAAACAAAACAATGAACATAACAAACATAATAAACACGAAGCACACAATGCCAAAAATGAGACAATGGCTTCAATTTATTGAAATACATTTAATCTTGAACACAATCTGACAAGTTATAATTAATCATTAACTGGCAAAATCTATATTTAAGGACTTTGAACTAAACATACAAGTTAATCAGGATCTAAGTGTTAATTCAATTATTCTTTTCAATTGTACACACACATTAATAATTCTTCGGTCCTTCAGACTTTGTAACTATTCCTAAGTACATTTTCATGAAAATTCAAGCTTATTACAAGTCCGATAGGTTTTTATTAAGAACACTTTTTTTAATTATTATTAAACACAGACTTAGTCTTTTACTCAGAGGCAAACATTGGTGATGAATTTTGATCCGGTTACTCGACTAAGTCATTTATTAACAGCTTGGTTGAAACATCATTATAGCCTTTTGACGCAAATACATACATTTGTGATGCGTGTCGATCTGGTTACTTAACTATTATCACGTTTTTAACTAGCTACTAGTTCTACTCATAACCCGAAGGTTAGCAAAATAGTGATCTATTAATAAAAAAAATTTTCTTGCCTACCTTGTTGTTTATAGCTATTCGTTTCATGGAAAATACTAGTTTAGCTACTTAAGTGAAAGGGCCTCAAATTATGAATGAATGTGACAACCTGGAGGGTGTTAAATTTACACTAAGTCCTAATTACGCTCTATATTTATCCAAAAACCCTAATTCACTATTTTTTGCTAGCTAATGATCATTTTCAACCTACTAGACTATGTTTAAAATTAAACGAAATTTACTCATCAAAGCCATTGACACATTCAAACAGTTCACACAATGCAACTTAATAAATATCATACAATATGCAAAATCACATTCAGAGACAAAAACACAGAATCCGTCCCCACACTTGAACAACACATTGTCCTCAATGTGAAAAGGAGGCACATGTCACATAAGATAAGTAAAGACAAAATAGAAAGTAAAGTGACAGTAAACAAATAAAAAAAAAATAGAACTGAAGTCTAATTTAGAAAAGAAAATTTGGGTAGGTATAAATCCTAAGGAGATGGAGGTGGTGATGGTGTTGGAGGTGGCAAATGAATGCCTTGAGGCTCGAAATACTGATGGATCTGTCGAATATCCCGACTCTAGCTCCGTTTTGTGAGTGCCATCTCCGTAAGTGTCTTGTTGGTCTCTGTGATTGCAGTCAACACCTTCTTCCAGCCATGTTCTTGTTCCTCTTCTTCCTCAGATTCTTCACTAGTGGATTCTTCTTGTGCCTGCCGAGGTGGTGTTGAGCTCGAGCTCGCCTGACGTACCCTAATCCAAACATGGATCTTTTGACTGATGTCCCTTAAAGTCATGTCTATGGAATAGATGATGTTAGCCCGAAAAAAATGATGGTGAATAAGGAAGTCAGGGAGGTGAATTGTTAATCCTCTCTTGTCCACACCAAAATGTTCTGCAATTGCAGACACTATGTAGCCCATTATGAGATAGTTGCTCCGTTTGAGCGGAGTCACATCAAGGGCATTCAAGATATGGGTGGAACCTAACTATAAAATTTCAAATGTTCAAACAAAACTAACAAAAACTACTTTTCCATAGGTTACCTTCCATGTAGCGCTTCTTTTAACATCAGTAGCTTGACAATTCGTTAAGCTCACGGTGGCTGGAAGGAATAATTCGATGGTAGCGTCTTCATTAATCTCAATGTTTGCACTTTAGTTACCATACTGTATTTACCACCATCTTTATAATTTTCCTTTCCTCGCGTCTTCATTAATCTCAATGTTTGCACTTTAGCTACCATACTGTATTTACCACCATCTTTATAATTTTCCTTTCCTCGCCTTCTCCTTCCCGAGTGCTTCTTCCTGAAAGCATTCCTAGTATCTTCTATGTCCTCCCATTCGCCTAGAGGTTCAGTTTCTTTGAGATCCACCGGAGGTGAAGGAGATATGTACTCTCTTGTAGTTACCTTGAATGTCAATTTCTCCTTCCCTATTTGCAGAGTTAATTCTCCCATCAACATCGATAATTGAGCGCGCAGTGGCTAAGAACTAGCATCCAAGAATTATCAGGGTGTCCCCATCTTCGTTGATGTCCAAAATATAGAAATCTGTGGAAAAGATAAAGTTACCCACCTTCACCCAACATATCATGTATGACTCCCAGTGGTATATGCAATGTTCTATCGGCCGTCTTAACCAAAAACCTAGTGGGCACTAACTCCCTTAACCCCAATTTTAGACTGAAAGTGTAGGGCATCATATTTATACTTGTGCCTAAATCCGTAAATGCCCTATCTATGATAATCTTGTTGATACTACAGGGGATGAAAAAATCCCCCTAGGTCTTCTTTCTTTGATATATTGGGGTCATCTTCCAGTGTTCTCTCCTTCCTTTTCTTCGTGACAAACTCCTATAATTTTGGCTTTGTTTGTATTTGTTCCGACACTTTCTCGACCTTGTTTGTCTCAATCTCTAGTAATTTTTCCGCTTTCTTATTTGCATATAACTCCTGCTATTGTGCAATAAGGAATGGAAATACATGTCGAGTTGCATTGAGAGATTTGATCAAGGGCTTAGTTGAAAGGTATTCTTTAACCATTTGACCTTCTTCTTTATCTTCTATCTTTCTCAGTTCCTCATCCTAGATTTGACTTATCACTATGACATGTTCCTTTAGATTTGACTCGGCGTTTCTTGAAAGAGTTCCAACATTCTGAGTGGACATGGCTAACTGGCCTACTTGGACTTCTAAATTATCTATAGACGATGCATAATTCTTTGTTACTTGCTCGAATTTGCTCTCGAGCCTCCTATATGCCTTCTCCATGCCTTCTATCTTGTCCAAAATCCTATCCAACTTCATCTCCATCGAGCTTGCTTTATCTTGCTGAAAGCTCTATTGCCCTTAAGGCCTGAATTGTCTTCCACTGTTGTTGTTTGACTAGGCAAAGTTAGGGCTACTCTTCCACCCGAGGTTGTAAGTATTGAAGTAGGGACTGTTTCCCCCTTCTCATCCAAACTGCGCCCTCATATAGTTTACTTGCTCCAAGTTGTCCTCTCTCATCAAGTAATGGTCTGTCTGACCACAGAGCTCACACTTCAGTTGTACAGCTTTAACTTGAGTTAAGGATGATACCTTCATATTGCTTAAATGTCAAATCAAATTGTCAATCTTAGCTTGCATCTTCGTTATTTGATCAACCGCAACAATTCCCTTTTACTATCTAAAAGTCGTAGTTTGCCTACTTCACTCACTCATCTATAGGCAGTTGTTGCTTGCCATCTCCTCTATCAGCTCCTCTGCCTCATTGATTGTCTTTTGCATTAAAGATCCTCCTGACGCTGCATCTATCGTGCCTCTAGTAGATAGGTTTACTCTATTGTAAAACGCCTGTAGAAGAAACTCCTTGGGTAAGTTGTGGTATGGGCACTTCCTCTACAGGTCTTTATATCACTCCCATGCTTTATCAATTGACCCCTCATCACCTCGTTGGAAATTGGTGATTTCCTTTATAATCTTTGTGGTCTTCGTCAATGGGAAGTACTTGTCTAGAAAAGTTGGCACAAGCTGCTCTCACGTTATAATATTAGCGGGGCTCAGTGAATGATACTAAGCCTTCGCTCTATCTCCAAGTGTGAAAGGAAACAACCTAATCCTAATGGTGTCCTCCTACTTTTGGTGATACCGAAAGTATCACAGATCTTGAGGAAATTCACAATATGCACGTTTGAGTCCTCATTCACTAATCTATAAAATTGGACGTTTTACTAAAGCGTGTTTAGGAGGGCTAGCTTAATTTCGAATAAGGCCACTTGAGCAGGCGGCCTTGTCACTCCTTGGTTTGATGGGTTAAACCCTAGCCTCAAGAAATCCATGAGAGTCCTTTGCTACTGTCCTTGATTAGTTTTGTGATCCATATTTCTCTGAAATTCCTCATCCATTGTTGATTTTTATATCTCTTCTTCTTCCGCTCATCGAGCTTTCCTAAGGGTTCTTTCTAATTGTGTGATATCAAGATCTATTGTCTCCGTTGCACGACTTGAACCTCTCGTGACTTGTGTTTATGTAAGAGCACGCTTCCTAAATTGAACGAAAGAAACTAAAACAAAAATTAAAACTATTCTAACTCCTTAAACTATAGAACTAAATTTCGCCTTCCCGATAACGGCGCCAAAAACTTGATCGTAAGGTTACACACTCTAAGTTTTAATATTTATTAACCTTGGTAAATTCCGCAAGCACACGGGACATTTAAGTAGTACCTAAGGTACCGATTGTACGACGAGAGAATTTTAGCCCTAAAATCTAAGATCGTACTCAACTACAATAATTCAAAAGAAATAAAATAGTGCAAAAATAAATCAATTAAACAATTAATTTCAATAATTGAGTTGAAGAAATCTAAATACGAAAACAAACCACACAACCAATCCCAAAACTAACCTAGAAACTATCAAGTGAGAGAAAGGGAGATTCAATTCGAAATTAACGAAAACCTAATCAATTATGCAATTCTCGACTTAATGAGTCTAGACGGTTCTAAGGTGAATTACTCGCTCTCGAGATATAATTCTTACCCTAATTGATGATCCCTAATTTAAATTATGAAATCACGATCTCTTGATTCGCGATTGATCCAAAACCTAAATTAGTTCTAAGTTGTCTATTAACCTACTAGGAATCTATGCTCGATCTTTCATTACATGACTCCACCGATTCAATCCAATTCTTTACCTATCAATTTACCTAACTCTCGTTAGCCCAAATTGATTATTTTCACTCGACTCATCCTCTCAGTTTATTGCCGAATTATTACGAGCAGAAATTAAATCACAATTAAATCAAAAGAAGCACAACCAATTAATCTTTTTTAATCGCAAGAATCGAAAACCCGAAGGTGAGTATAGACAATAATCAACGCTCAACAACAACAATTTCAATAAATATCCCAATTTCATACATAAATCAAATTGAAATAAACAAAGAAACTACTATTGGAATGGATCGTGGAGGTAGTGACAGCAAGAAATCACTTGTTCTGGGAAGTACATCACGTCAAGTTTCATCTCCTTGTCTATCTTCCTTCGTCTCCTTCCTCAATCTCTCAAAAACTCTCTAGGGTTTTTCCAGAATGTGGCTGGCGTGAAAGCTCTCTATTCAGACTCTCCAAGCTGTTACATCTGTCTTATAACGTTATATTTATACTTTATGTGCTCTAGGTCAAAGTCGGGATTGAAAATCGTGGCCAGCGCCTAACCATTTCTGTCACGATCGTGGCCCTATGTGTACAATTGTTGCCTGAATGGAAGCTCTCTGTCACGATCGTGCCTCTATGTGCATGATCATGGCTGAATGGAAGCTCTCTGTTATGATAGTGCCTCCATGTGCTCGATCGTGGCCTGGCTACTCTGGCTCGTCTTTATCAGTCACAATCGTGGCCTATTACGCACGATCGTGGGCTATGTCTTTGGCCTGAAAACTCCTCGAATTTTGTTCGTTCTTCACTGTTTACCTTGAAACACTAACAAACTCATCAAAGTACCTAAAAAATATAACGATTAAGCTCAAAGACTCATATTAACTTATAAAAACACTTAAACACATAAACTAACATAATTAACACACTCAACACTCAATTTAACACTAAATATTTAACAAATTAAACCCTAAAACAAAATGAAATTGACAACTATCAAAGTCCAATCTTATGAAGTCCACAAGGGTTCTCAACTGATGCCTTTTGTTTTCTCCTTGATCCAAATCTCGCTGAAACTCCTTAGCCATTGTTGCTTTTACAGTTTCTTCTTCTTCTTCACGCCGAGCTCTTCTAATTAAACGTTCTAAACGAGTGATGTCAAGCTGTATAGTTTCAGCTATGTGACTTGAACTTCTTATAATTCTTATGTTCATGTAAGAACACAGACACACACAAAAAATGGGAAGAACAAAAAACCTAAAACTAACTAAAACACTTTAGACTAAAAGAACTAAACTATTCTCCACCCTCCCCAGCAATGCCGCCAAAAACTTGATTGTGTCGTTTGAGCTTTAAAATTTATAAGCCCTCAAATACCGCAAGCGCATGGGTTGCGACTGTAGTATAAGAGGTGTCGATCCCATAAGAAGGGGGACTAATCTAATTCTATGTTATATAAGGCTAAAGAAATTGAAATAACGGAAATAAAATTCATAAGAAAAGTTAATTCGAGAAATTGATTAGCAAGAGTTGTAATTCATAAATTAACACAAAAAGAAATAAAATTTTTGGCAATGTAGAAACACAATGGAAATCAATCAAGAGAATTAACAAGTTATGAGAAAGAAGATTTTACCTATCAATAATACTAACCTAGTCGATTATGTGTTAATGGGGCATCGGTTTTAGACGATCTTTGGGTTGATTACTCTCTCTCGAGTTATAACCATTAAACCCTAATTTATAAACCTTAATTGAATTATGACATTTGGAATCCCTCAATTAACAAAAGACTCACAATCTTAATTAGATCTAAAGCACTCTAATAAAATATCAGGTCTTACACGAGATCTTTCTCCGAGCAATTACCGATCTGATTAGTTATGGGTTCTATTGAATCACCTAACTGTCATTAATCTGATCCAATTGTTTTTTTTGTTCACCCTCTCAGCTTATTACCCAATTATGCAAGAAACGCAACAAATCATGTACCCAATTCAAATAACACAAAATGAACTCGGATAATATTAAATCAAAATAAAATCTCGAAGGAGAGTTTAGAAGAACATCAATATTCCAAATCCTATCATCATACTATTCGTTTGAATTCTATACATAAATAAAATCTAAACGAAAAGGAAATAACGACTTGGAATAGACAATGGAACGTAGCGATATCAAAAAACCTCCTGATTTGGAAAGCACGTCGAGTTAGCTTCGTCTTCCTCTCTTTCCTCTTCCTTCTTCTTCTTTCTCTCTCTCAGTATTGTCTCTTTAGGGTTTCAAGTGTGACTACACGAAAAAGCTCCCCTTTTCTCTTCACTTGTTGTTCTTTAAGTAGTCTTTTATATTTTGGTAACCCTAGGGTTTTTTTGGTGTCCAAAAGATCCAAAAGTCCCTTAAAACGTGAAATTCATAAGTGTCTGCGCTTCTACACGGCGTAAGCCACAATCGTGGCCCACTTCTTATCCTTCTATCACGATCATGGCATGGGCTATTCTTGGAGCTTTTGTCACGATTGTGGCATGCCTGCCATGATCGTGGGCCTGTGTTATGGCCCGAGTTACCTCTGAAACTCCTCAATTCTTCGATATTGAGCCTGAAATTCTAACAAACACATAAAGGTACCTCAAAAACATAATATTCAAGCTCAAAAACTTGTATTGACCCATAAAACACGTAAAACACAAATAATTAACAAACTAACACAATTCTAACGTAAACACATGCTAAATGATTGAATTAACAACTAAACACATGTCAAACTATGCCTTAAACACAAGATGCAATTTAAACTTATCAACATGCTAATTGCTGCAACGTGTTTCAACTTCAGGAGAGTTCGTTAAAAATACAAACATTGAATAGCATTGAAAAATGTATTAGCTTGTATTGGACAGATATATCTCATTTTAATTGCTTCCCATGTACGATTGGTGATCTCACACATAAAGAACAAGTGATCTTTTGTTTCTTCCTCTACTGAGCAAAAAGGACATAAAGGGTCAACATTTAAATACGTGATTCTATCTACTGGGTTCAGTCAGTTCTTAATAGTTAGCCACAGGAGAAAGGAAGTTTTAGGCAGTATGATCCTATTCTAGATAATTCTATACCACTCCACTGCTAGTTTCTTCAACCTTAAGTAGTTTCTCGTGAGTTTATTAGAAAGATGATGAGTAGGTCAATTATGCCAGAAAAAGGTGTCTTGATTGAGAGGATTGGGAGAGTATTGAGGTTGAAAATGACTAATGCTTACAGGGAACTGCCAACTGCTCCCATTGATGAGTGAGTCCATTTTTGTGTGAAGTCAGAGATTGATAGAATGCCTTAGTTCACTTAAGTAGTTAATGAGAGCTCCCTGACCTGACCAGTTATCAAACCATAAAGGTATTAGCTTCCCATTACCGATGGAGCAAGACATATCATTTTGGACAAGATTTTTCATTTGGAGAAGTTGGTTTAGAAATAAGGAGTTTGATGCCTTCTTACTGACTTCCCATATGCCTCTCCCTTTAAGAAAATAGGAATGGATCCATCTGATCCATAATGATTTTTTACCTTCAAGGTTCCACCAAAACCGCTTCAGGATGAGTGTTTGATTAGTGAGTTTCATTGAATAAACACTGAGTCACCCTTCTTCTTTTGGATAACAAATGTTTGATCATTTAACTTTAGCACTTCCCTTTGCACCATTAGAGTGATTCCATAAGAAGTCTTTGAAGATTCTCTTAATTGTCTTGAAAACATTATTCGAAAGGAAAATGTGTGAGCTCCACTATATGTGCATAGAGTTGAGAATTAATTTTATGAGTTGCATCTGCCCCATAAGGATGGAAATTTATTCACCCGGGAGGTGATTCTTCTTTAAATTTTCTCTATAATATGATTGCAATTAAGGAAAGAAAGTCTTTTTATTGAGACTGATGGATCCAAGTATAGCAAAAGTGGAGCTTTTTCTATTGTCCCAGTAATGGAAGCAACTTGCAAAGCCATCCAAGAAGCATCATTTGAAATTATGAATTGACTTTTATTGAGGTTGATCTGTAATTCAAAGACTTCTTTAAAGTTATTAAGAGCCTTCATGTAGCTATGTATGGATTCCACTTTTGCACAGAAAAGAATGCTTTCGTCTTTTATACCATGATTTTGTATATGTATCTGTAATTTAAAAATTCAAAATAGATATTTTTAGAGCACTATTTTGTATGCGTGCTTTAAAAACAGACGGGTTCTAAATCAAATAGCGTCACCCAAACTTAAATCGGAACTGGAGACCTTCAGGTTATGTTTAATTGGACGTAAAGTTTTTAATAGAATGGAATGTAATGATTTATAATGAAATGGAACGTAAATAAATATAGTATTAGAAAATTGTTATTTAGAAGGGATGATGAAAGGGTTCATAATATAATATAGTGAAATGTTATTTGGATGAATGTTTTATAATGTAATATAGTGTAAAGTTGTTTATCATTTTACATTTTATCTTAAACTCTCAAAATTAGAGGTTTTTCATTTTTACTGTTTATGTTTGGTTGAGAGTTTATTAATGAAATAGAATGTAATATTTTTCCATCGTTTGGAGTGAGGGTTTATAATAGAATTGAATGGAATGAGATAAAAGAGAAGAGTTTTATATTGCATCTCATTCTATTCTAAAAGTAAAAATGAAAAATTTCAGATTTTGGAGATTTAAGATAGAATGTAAAATGATGAATGATTTTATACTATATTACATTTTAAACTTTTCATCCAAACAACATTCTACTATATTATATTATCTACTATTTCATTCCTCTTAAACAATAATTTTTTAATATTACATTTATTTACGTTTTATTTTATTATAAATTATTTTATTTTATTTTATTTTATTTCATTACATTATATTAAAAACTTTGCGTCTAACCAAGCACAGCCTTCTTTTTGGGTTAGCCCACGAAGTGTTCTATGAGGATTCTAACTATGGGAAGACACCTTTAAACCATCCATATCTAGACTAATTCTTACTCATACCGAATCAGCCAATAAAAAGTAAAATGCTGATTAAACAAGTCTATCTATTCTCAAGACTCAAACTTGAGACATCTAATTAAGAATTAAAAGTACAGAACCATTCACAATAGCTATCTTTGATTATAGCTTAATATTTTTAATCGCGGTGTCGAACAATTACACATTTTTAATATCGTCGGCGCCTTTCGTTTCAAATGTGTACTTCGCTCACCATCCAATAGCACCTCCTGCGTCACCGGAATTGCCTTTCAAACCCTAGACCAGACTCCCCACAATGATTCTCCGGACTCCACCTAACAAGAGGTCTAAAACTTCCGTCGAAAGCCCCCCGCCCCCCGCCTCCGATAATCGTCTTGTCATTTACGAGGACCACCCTCTCATTACTTCTCCTCCTCCGGATTCTTCTCTTCCCCCTCCTGCCACCACCTCCGATCACATGCTCTGCACTTATCAATGCCGCCAAATGGTAATAATCCTTCTCAACTTTCTCCAAATCGCCTCCTTTTTCTCTTTGATTTTGAATTGTTTGCTGTTCTTTTTTAGGTGAAGTCGGAATTTCTGGACGCCTTGAGAAATGCAGAGAAGCAAGTTCAGGAATATCAATCTAAATTGGAGGCATTGAATGAAAACTTTTGCAAAGTCGGTAGGTTATATCTTGAAAAAATTTCCTGTAATAAGGAACTCTAATTACTGCATGTTGTGAATGGAATCGTTTTACTGGAAAGGCTAAATTCTTGAATTAAATTTTACCATTTGGGCAGAAGCTGAGAGGAAGAGATTTCGAGATCAGTTTCTGTATACAGAGCAAGAACTTGCTGCTGCCAAAGGACGTGAACATGCACTGCAAGAGCAACTTTTGAAGGAGATTAATGATTCCCAACAAAGGTTCAAGAAGCAACTGGAATCACATAGTAAACTTGAGGTACACTTTGTAGACTTGTTTCCTTTAATGCATGTGTATTTTTTATAACTAAGTTAGATGAGATATGTTGCTTACTTGAATAGAGTATGCTTGCTATTTTAGGTCAGAGCCTATTGGGCTGATGGTCATTTGGTGTTTAACATTTTGGTTATGGGGCTCTTCTTTTCTAGGAAATTTTTGTAATTTTGTTTAGAATTGTGGTCATGCATGATGTGACCAACCATAGGACGTGTATCTTAGTTGTTCTCCTAGATTCATTGCTTCATAATTTGAGCCAATGAGTGTGGAGACAGAAGCCTCATTTAATTTTTCATGTAGTATGGATATGAACATCATCAAGTAGATTGGTCAATAACCATTAGCATGATGATTGTAGAAAAAATTATCCATATTCCTAAAAATTTTCATCCATATCATTGCTATGTACAATATCATGTAGAAATATAGGAAATTGGCATCCTTTAAGTCCTTTACTACCCAGAATTATTATTGTACATATATTCATCATAAGTGAAAAAATCGCCATTCCTAGTGCATTCATCGTTGCCAATACTAGCATATCTATCATTTATGGGTGTAATATTGAGATCATCACTTACCTTGTCTTTGCTTTCAAAATTCTTATGAGAAAGGTACAAGCATATGAAAATATGGTTTAATTTTGTTCTTATGAGAAGGTACAAGCATATAAAAATATGAATTTTAATTTTAGTTTTAACATCTTCAATCTTCATTGATTATCAAATAGGTAAATCCTTAGTGTAAAGTATGTAGTTTTTAGGAGTGACAATTGAATATTAAAATTTTACTCTAGTTCTTAATTTTGTGAGACAACCATAATTTTAAGTATTTTTGTTGCCTTTGCCTTTTTTGTTTGTGGCAACTTCTCTCTCTATTTCTGGTTCTAACCCACCCCTTTCAAATTTTAATGACCTCTTGGTCCTATTATGATATCAGGTAACACTTGAGAGTGAAAAGAACCTTCGAAAGAAGGCTGAGTCCATCGCAACTTCTGTTGAAGAAAAAGCAAAAGGTTTAGAGAGAAAGCTTAGCCATCTTTCTGAAAGCACAGAAAGGGAGAAAAAACGTCTGAATGATGAGCTTGCGCACCTAAAAACAGAATCGAAGTTTTCAATTTCAAAAATAAGGACAGATGTTAGTAGCTCGTGAATTTTGTTTATATTATTACTGAGCAACAATATTGATAGGATTGACACTTCTATTTTTTGTAGCTTGAGAAAATGGAATTGAGAGCTATAAATGCTGAGAAAGAGTCAGAACTCATGAAGGAGCAGTTAGGAGATCTGAAAAAGCAACTTGATGAGGTGCATTAATCTTTTATGTTTTCCTGCTTTGATGGCTTGCATACATTTACTAGCAAGCTACTTTAGTTTGGTTTCAAGGGGATGCCCTTCAAAATCTCATTGGCAGTGTGGTCATATAATTGATAATATTTCCGTTATTCTCTTCAGTGTTTGATCCAAAAAATTGAATCGGAAAAGAAATTATCAAGTTCTGCAAACCAAGAATGTTCCTTTACAGAGAGCAATAATTTGGTTAAACATCTGCAAGAAGAGCTTAGGAATTTTGTAAGTTGGTCTCTCCTTATTACTTTTATGCTTTTACTTTAGGTTTATTTTGATGTAGTAAACTATTGCATCAAAAGCTACTTGAAGATTTTTGTTGCAATTATCTAGAATTTCTTCAGTTTTGAAGAAGGGACTTGCAACATTCATTTATTGAAATGATTAATATCATTAAAAAAACCATTCTCCTTTAAATTCTTTGAACAAATTATATAAATTTTATCTGAAACTTGTGAATGTTGGCTAACGAGTTCTATTAATTTTGTTGAATTTCTTTTTGCTGAATTTCTTGGCTCAAAGTTGATAAAATCCAACTGTACAAGTATAGAGGGGATTGAACATAAATAAAACTAAGGCATTTTTCAAAATTGTTTGGTTTTGAGGTTTGTAGATTGCCATCGGTATGACGCTTTTATTCTTGGTATTCATTTGTTATATACAAGTAGATATCCAGTTGCTGTAGGTAATAATGCGAAGTTGATTTAAATTTGGAAAAAGATGCATATGTATTGTTAATAAGATGTGCCAAAGATTGTAAAGCGACCTGGGTTTCAAGTTTGTCGTTCTTGATATTGTTTTCTTATGCATCTTATTCTCTGTTTGTTGTTGTTAATCCATTCTTGGCATGTAATGCATTTCATGTAAGTACAACATTGCATGGAAATACATGATATTGTACCTTTTGGATTGTTGTTGAATTTCTAAGGACATTGCATCATTGTCCTTCAAGCAACATGTGCAAATACATTGAACTATTGGAGGGTTCTATTCAAACTAGAGGCATGCAAAATCTTACTCATTCTCGTCTTTTTAAGGAAAACAGTAACACCCAATGAAATATGATGAGATCCTAACAATTTAGCACAAATAAGGAAATGACAAGCCAACAATCAAAGTAATTCTTCAAAATTGTTCTTTCATTTCATTTTGTTCCAATATTGGTTTTTTCTTTGAATTTCAAGAAAAATATTAAGAAAAGGATATTTAATTGTTAGGGTTTTTTTGGGAAGATATTGAGTTTATAATACACCGTTAATATTTGCTGCAAAGTGTTATTTTGTTATGTGAGTTGCTTTCTAGCTAGTCATGTAATTTATGCATTATAACGTTTTACCAGGAGTTTGAAGTGAGAGAAGCAAGAAAATTGAAATCTTCATATGAAGACATTCATCTTTTAAAGGAGAAATTGTTGGAAGAGAAGAGCCGCAGTGAAAGAGCAGAGTCAGAGTTATCTAAGTTCCAAGAACTTGAGCTGAATATGAGGAAGTTAGAGGATGAGTTGTTTTCTTGGAAGTCAATGATTAAAGACATCCCAGATGTGTCAAGTTTTGATGAAATACCTTTTAAGATTGCAACTTTACAAAAGTATAATTTATATTTTGACTTATACTGACTAAAATCCTTTATTATCCTTTTAATGTTTTTCTAAAATTGTTGTTTGAGTTGAAAGATGGAAAAGGTTATGAATATCCTAATAATTGGTAAACTTTTTGCATAAGAAGCAAATAGTTATTGCTTGATGTTGCAACTCTAGTATGCTATTGCTTAAGTTAACCATATTATTAGAACATAGAAGATACATATAACTTTATTTATTTTTCTCTTAATGGGATTTTCTGTGCAATGCAGAGAGGTTATTGATTACATGATGAAGATGGGCGAGGCAAATGCACGCTTGAAGCAAATGGAGGTGGCTTTGGAAACAACTCAAATTGCGAAGCAAAATGCTGAAATTGAGGCTTCTTTAACTAAAGAGAAGGCAGAAGTGTTGGTGTCAGAGATAAAGCAGATGGAATTGTTGGTAGACTTTAATTCAAATGGAAAGTGTGCTATATATAGTTTTTGTATTTCATCTTCCTCTCCTTTTTCTATTCTTAGATTGTCTGGATTGCCTCTTTCCTCACAAGTGCTTTATGGAGTTGAAAATGATCCCCTTTTACATAAAAAAGCTTTGAAGTAAAATAAATTATTGATGTCGTTTAGAGCAATAGAGTAATCCATATGTAGAAGTGCGTGTAAGGAAGACACTTCTACTAAATTTGCTTTCTTCTTATAGCTAGTAGCTACATGAAAGTCCGAAAGGGTGATAGTTTGATTATGGAGAGAAGAGTATGGAGTAATTTTTCATGTGTAAATGGAGTGTTCAAAATTTTCTTTTGAATAATTTTTTCTCCTTTGTCCTATTATTTGTGTTCCTAGTTTGACTCGGGGTCTAGAGCTATAGTACATTCGACATATGCAAGCATTAATAAATTTGATGATCCCAAGAGTTAATGTTGCAATTAAAGATCAAAATCAAATTTCCTTTTAATTGCCTTTCCTTTTTTCCCTATGACCTCTTCCGATCACTTAGCTTTTACTTCATTTACACCCCCTTCAGCTTGCTGAAAACACATTACTTGTCTTAGTTACATCTCCCTTCTACTACTTAGCTTTTACTTCATTTACACCCCCTTCGGCTTGCTGAAAACACATCTTCATTTACACCCCCTTCGGCTTGCTGAAAACACATTACTTGGCTTAGTTACATCTCCGTTCTACTATTTATTAATTGCTTTTGGTGCATTTTATGGATGTCTTGTTCTCATCATTTGTATTCAAGGATGCTTTTTCTTCCGTTGCATCTTGAGCCAATATCACTCTTGGCTAAGTGCTTCTGATGTTTGAATGTTTCTTCATGCCACTGGTAAATAGAAGACTTTTTTTTTTGTTTTTTGCTTGGAAAACTAATTTGCAATGACATATGCATGTGTAGAACTTAGCTCTTGCCTAACTACCATGATCCAAATTAAATGTTTGGTACCATCTTTACTTTCGTTTCTTTTTGTGTATATTTGTTTGTGTGGGTGTGTGTGTTCCATTTTGTTTCTATTGCTTGGTTTATAAAGATATAGCTTGATACTCGCAGATTTCAACAGTTACCCAAGAGAGAGATAGATTGAAGTATGTTGTTAGTGAATTAAAGAGGTCCAATAGTGAGCAAACAGGGGATCAAGCATCCAGTGTTGCTCTTCTTCAGGTCTTGGAATTGAGACACTTCCTTTTCCATTTCCCCCTTCACTTCTCTCCTCAGTTCTAATGATTTTTCTCATTATCTTTCTCAATTGTGTGTAGGATTGGGAATCAACCCTTACAAAGAAGGAGCATTGTCTCAAAGAATTTGAGAGTAGCTTACGTGAACAAAAGGAAGTGAATAACCGTCAACTTGATGAAATAAAATTGCTCAATGAGAGACTAAATAATGAAGCCAAGAGAATTAAATCATTGGAGAGGGAGGGTGATCGACTTCGTTCAGAGATATCCTTATTGGAGTCCAAGGTAGGCTCAAAAGTGTTGTGAGAATTGGTGAGATTTTTCATCTTATAATTTGAACTTAATTATAAATTGACTTTCTAGTGGTAATTGCATAATGACGTTGGTATCAAAATTCCTCTATTTATCGCGTCTTATATGATGTTCATGTTGATGTAATTAGGTCACAATACTTCCATGTTCCTATATAGATATAGTTTAGTTCTATGGTATACCTCTCCAAACATTGGAATCTTTCCTTTCTTTTTGTTGTTTTATATATTGAGGGCCTAATTTGATGGTTGAAAAATTTTTTATGAATGAGTTTGAGGTCATTAATTTGATTACTTATTCATAGTAAGAACGAGCATTGTCAATATTTTAACTTTAGTACTTGACTATTTGCTAGTATTATTATCTTGAGTCATTGATGTAGTGTATTACTTGTAATGTTCATGTCCTAAGGAATTTGTGTGGTCCTTAGAGGTATGTTTTGTTCTCAAGAGCCATAAGGACTTTAGTTTGGATTCTAATGGCCTGTTGGATAAAAAATGCTTTACAATTGAATGTTTTAGTTTGAATTCTAAGGGCTTGTTGGATAAGAAATGCTTTACAATTGAATGGTCGAAGCTTATCTATGTTCTTTTGGTAAAAGGTTGAGAAGTTCTTCTATGGCTATTAACCAAAGGGCATAATGCCTCATACCTTCTTTTCTAAGAGGCTATAAATTGATGCTATATTGAAATGTGACACAAAATAATAAATTGTTTTTATAATAAATAATTTAGGATTATACGTTTATGTACACCTTAGACTAGGGAAAAAGAAAAGAATTTCTAAGAATAGAAATTAATATCCTAGAATTCTACACTCATCTAGGAAAGGAAAACAGTCTCCTAGGATTCCACTCTACTAGGAGAAGACAATCTTCTAAGATGCCACCCTATCTGAACAATCTCTTAGGATCCATATTCTTTGGAATATCAAGAAATTGACTTTCTCAAAATAGTATATGATTCTTTCCCTCAAACTAAGGAATAGATGTCTGTTGAGATACTAAAAGCTGTAAATAGATTATACTTAGATATAGATAGGCTGTAAATAGATAAGATAAGATAAGTTTGAAATCCCTTTAATTAAGGGATTACATTAGATAGCTTTGGATAACTTTCCAAATTTAAATTCCTACTTGTAATGCCCTATATATGGATTTATACTCCTATTCAATATATGAGAATATAGGAAAATTCTTTCCCACACGCTATTAGAGTTGTAGGGCTTCTTTTTTTGGGATTTGTCCTTTGAGCAACCTTCATTGCTGCATTACTGAAACCCTAATTTTTTATTCTTCTCTTGTGTGTTCCAGCCTTCATCGCTGCATTCGTCCTTACCTCTCTTGTGTGATTCTCATTAGGATAGCCTTAATTGCTGCAGTATCTTCTTCTTCACTGTAGTATCTTCTTCTTAATCATGTCAACCTCTCAAACCTCTGTCTCCACCAGATCTAACCCTCCAGAAGAATTTGTAACCATTCCGAAAATTGGAGAGTTACAAATATTATGGCTTCCTATAAGCTTAATGGGAAGAACTATCTCAAATGGTCTCAATTTGTCCGTACATACCTTAAGGGAAAAGGGAGTCTTAGTCATCTTCTTGGAACAGGACCGACAAAGGATAACCCAATGCTTGAAGCATGGGATGAGGAGGATTCCATGGTGATGTCCTGGCTATGGAATTCTATGGATCCCATGATCAGTGACACATGCATGTTTTTTTTTCACTTAAGGATATTTGGGACTACATTCTTCTCACATACTCGACGGCTTGTGATGCTGCTCAAGTGTACGAGATCAAGATCAAAACTGCAGCTGCTAAGCGAGGAGATAAATTTGTCATAGAATATGCAAACTTGCTGCATAATCTGTCGCAAGAACTCAATCGTTATCAAGTTTTTGGGATGAAATGCCTTGAGGATGCTGTCATCTTGAAGAAATTCACTGAAAAAGATCGCTTGTATGATTTTTTGGCTGGGCTGAATGCTGAATTTGATCAGGTCAGGATCCAAGTCCTTGTAAAAGAGGACACTCTGTCTTTAGAAGAGACAATCTCATTGATTCGAGCAGAAGGAGGTCAAAGGAGTGTTATACTTGAACCACAAACCATGGACGGGTCAGCCTTATTGGCAAAAACTGTATCTTTAGGACAAAGGAAAAAGTGATCTATCTAAGCATTATGGTAGAGAAAACCAGGGGAAGGAGAATAAAGACAACCTCTGGTGCACCCACTCTAAGAAACTGAGGCACACAAAGGAGACATGTTGGAAAATACACGGTAAAGCACCAAGTTGAGAATGGGGAAACCGTGGGGGACAACAAAGGTACCAAGCACATATGTTAGATCAGCCCAAAGTTGAGGAAAATTCAGGAACAATGGAATTAAACAGTGAAGAAATTGAGAAGCTTGTTAGCGACTATTGAAAAACCTTCTAAGAGTTGTTCTTTGGCTCTTTCAGTTAAACCTTTACTCCCTATTTGCATGAATGCCTCAGAAAATTTTCATACCAATTCTTGGATAATAGACTCGGGTGCCACAAGCCATATGACACCATATCTCAACTCTTTCACACTTATACCCCATGCCCAAGTAACAAAAAGATTATAGGGGCCAATGGCTCTCTAGTTACTATTGTAGGTTTTAGAGATATACACACTACACCTACCCTTATTTTGAAAAGGGTTCTCCATATTCCAAAATTGTCGGCTAGCCTACTTTTTATTCAAAAGCTTACCTGTGATCTTAAATGTTATGTTACTTTCTTTCCTTCTCACCGTGTTTTTTAGGGTCAGGTCTTGGGGAGGAGGATTGGACTTGCTAAGGAAAGGGGTGGCCTTTATGTACTTGAATTGCCTCAAAGAGTTAGGAGTATATCCCAACAGAAGTATGTGACTGATTTGTTGGTAAAAACAGGAAAGATTGGGTGTAAGCCAATCTCTACACCATTGATCCAAACCACAAGTTGGGAGAATCTAAAGAAGAACCAGTTGTTGATAAAAGGATGTATCAAAGACTAGTTAGTAAACTCATATATCTTTCTCACACTTGGCCAGACATAGCATAATTGGTAAGCATGATCAGTCAATTCATGCATGATCCAAGAGAGCCTCATCTTCAAGTTACTTATATGGTGCTACATTACTTGAAAGGTAGGCAGGGGAAAGGAATTTTGTTCAAGAAAAACAATACTCTCGCTCTAGAAGCTTACACCGATGTTGACTATGGAGGTTTCATAGTGGATAGAAGGTCAACTACGCGGTAGTCTATGTTTCTTGGAGGAAATTTGGTAACGTGGAGGAACAAGAAGTAGAATGTGATGGCAAGGTCATTTGCAGAATCAGAATTTAGGACTATTGCTCAAGGATTGCGTGAACTACACTAGCTGAAGATTATTCTAGATGATTTGAGAGTCAAATGGGACGACCCTATGAAACCCTATTGTGACAATAAGTCAGCCATCAATATTGTTCATAAACCTATACAACACGATAGGACAAAGCATATTGAGATTGATAGACATTTCATTAAAGAAAAATTGGAAGAAGGGTTAGTGTGTATGTCCTATGTTCCATCAGAACGTCAAGTAGCTAATGTTTTAACAAAGGAGCTGAGTAGTTCAAGTTTTCATGATCTTCTATACAAGATGGGAATGGAAGACATCTATTCCTCAGCTTGAGGGGGAGTGTTGAGATACTAAAAGCTATAAATAGATTATACTTAGATATAGATAAGCTGTAAACAAATCAAGTTTGAAATTCCTTTAATTAAGGGATTACATTGATAGCTTTAGATAAATTTCCAAATTTAAATTCCTACTTGTAATGTCCTATATATGGCTGTATACTCCTATTCAATATATGAGAATATAGAAAAATTCTTTCCCACAAAGTCTTCCATTCCCAGCTTGGAAATAATATCATAAAAACTTGAACTGTTTGTCCCCATTGTTAGAACAGCAGCTAGTTGGCTTTGTAATGAACATGTGACATGCATACAGGCTCTTCCACCAGTTTATCCTTGATGAAATGTCTATCAATCTCAATATGCTTTGTCTTGTTATGTCGAATAGGGTTAAAGCGATAGGTTTAGAGCTGCATTGGACCTTTCCACTTAACTTTCAAGTCTTGTAGAATAATCTTCAACCATAACAACTCACAAAAGTTTTGAGTAATTACTTCAAACATTGATTCTGATGATAATTTAACCATAACATTTTGTTTCTTGCTCCTCCAAGTCACTAAACTGTCTCTAAAGAAAGTACAATAAATTGTGGTTGATCTTCAGTCCACTATAGATCCTACATAGTACACATCAGTAAGGGCTTATGATTATTCCTTTTAAACAAAGTTCTTTTCCTTGGATTTCCTTTTAAGTAGTGCAACACCCTTTATGTGGCTTTTAGATGCAACTCTCATGGATCATGCATGAATTAATTAATTATACTTATTGAGTATGCTATATTGGGTCAAGTATGAGCAAGCTATATGAGCTTGCCTACTAGTCTTTGGTGCATCTTTTTTATCAACAACTCATTCTTCTTTCGCTTCTCCAATTCTATGATTCGGGTCCATTTGGGTAGAGACCACTTGGCATCCAATCTTTCTATCTCCTTCAAGAGATAAATCATATACTTTCGTTAAGACATAAAATTTCATTGCATAAAATATGCCACCTGAATACCAAGTATGGACTTCAATTTCTAAAGCCCCTTTATCTTGAATTTATCAACCAATTGTTGCTTCATTTCACCTTTTTCTTTTTCATCATTTCTGTTTTTAATAATATCATCAACATATACTAGAAGTACAATTACTCCCCCTACGAAGAGAGTGATCAACTTGACTTTGTTTAGATCTTGACCATTTCATAACTTCAGCAAATCTAGTGAACCATGTTCTAGAAGATTGTTTCAATCCATATAGGTCTTTTTCAACCTACAAACTTTTTAGTCATGTTTTCTTCAAAGCCTAGTGGAATGTCAATTCTTCATCTAGATCTCCATAAAGAAGACATTCTTCACATCATACTGCAAAGGTTGCTAGTCAAAGTGACTTGCCAAAGACAACAAAATCCTCATAGTATTGACTTTTGCCAGTAGAGCAAATGTCACTTGCTATTCAATTCCATATGTTTTGAGTGTACCCTTGAGCTACTAACCATGCTTTATATCTCTCTAGTGATTTGTTGACTTTATATTTCAGTGAGTCAACTATGTTCCTTCCCTTTGGTTTATCAACAATCTCCCTTGTCCTATGCTTCTCTAATGCATCCTTATCCTCTATCATAACATTTCTTGATAGAACTCTTGTCTTAGAAAACTAGAGATTTACTGTATAATATTATACGATCGTAAAGCATATATCCTTATAGTATAGAAATATAGATTTCTCTCTACCCAGAGCAGAGTTGCTCCTCAGAAGGAATGAATGTCCTTCTGTCACAAGTTGTTCTTACTATTTTTTGCCTACCCTTCCCTTCTCTCTCTCCCTCCTATAAAACCCCTCCCAAGTACATTCTGTTATTCTAACTGACTAGCCACCTCAGCTGATAACTAACTTCCACCTGGCCCTTTGTACTTTCTTCTGGAATACACTTTCCACACTAACGGCTTATTCCCTCTTCCATTGGCTCTCTCATTTGCCCCCCGTAACTTCTATCATTGCCCCCTCCTGAAAGAGCAGCCTTGTCCTCAAGGCTGAAGTGAGGGAATTGGCTCCGAATCACATATTCATCCTCCCATGTTGCTTGTTCCATTGTCTGGCCCTTCCATTTAACCAACCATTGCTGTGTTGACTCCTCAGAAGCAGCAACTGTTCTGCTGGCCAGTAGGTAAAGAGGCCTCCACCGAATAATTACCCACTGCCTTCTTCAATTGCGAAACATGGAATATTGGATGAGCCCGAGAGTTGGGGGGTAGTTTAAGTTTATAAGCCACTGCTCCCAATTTGTCCAGAATTTGAAAAGGACCAAAGTACCTTGTTGCTAGTTTTTGGTTGATGCGTCTGGCTACGGTCAACTGTCTATAAGGGCGTAGCTTTAGGAAGACCCACTCCCCTACTTGAAATGATTGAGGAGTTCTCTTTTTGTCAACATACTTCTTCATTTGCTGCTGTGCCCTATGCAGATTATACTTCAGTTGATTTAAAGCTTCATCCTTGTCCAGAAACTCCCGAGCCACTGCCTCAACTCTTGTCTCCCCTAGCACAAACCGCACAAGTGTAGGTGGCTTCCTCCCATATTCCACCTCAAACGGTGTGGAACCCGTGGAAATGTGAAAAGTGGTATTATACTACAATTCAGCCCATGAAATCCAATAGACCCAATGCTTAGGTTGTTCGGAAGCAAAACATCGCAAGTAGGTTTCTAAACACCTATTGAGAACCTCGGTTTGTCCATCCGTTTCTGGATGAACTCATTTTAAGCATGGTTCCTTGTAGGCGAAATAACTCTCTCCAAAAACGACTTACAAAAAAAGGATCTCGGTCACTTACAAGACAAAGGAATGCCATGTAGGCGCACTATTTCTTTAGCAAACACTTCAGCAACACTTTTGGCAGTATATGGATGCTTCAAGAGAATGAAATGGCCATACTTTGAGAGCCTATCCACGACCACCAACACTGCCTCAAATCCCTTAGATCTTGGAAGTCCAGTGATGAAGTCCATCGAAATATCTTCCCAAATCTGATTAGGAATGGGTAAGGGTTGTAGCCAACCCCCAGGAGAAGCTGCAGCATACTTTTGTCGTTGGCAAGTGCCACAAGACTTGACAAAGTCTTGGATAGTTTTCTTCATTCCAATCCAATTGAGGTTACTAGCAATTCTTCTATAAGTGCGCAAAAATCCTGAATGCCAATAGGAGAAGAATGATACTCTTTGAGGAGGATTGGAAACAATGGAGAAGTAGCCGAAATAACCAACCGTCCTTTTTGCAAAAGAACCCCCTGATGCCAAGAGAAACCAGATCTGGGATTTGGCTTCTGCTGCAATTCTTGAATAATTTCACACAGTACCGGATCATGTTGGACCTCTTGTTGAATTTGTTTACCGTCTGCCCACACTGGAAAGGACACCATGGTCTGAAATTCTCCTTCTTCATAAACCTTGGACAGAGCATCAGCCGCCTTGTTTTCTGGGCCCGGTTTATACACGATGTCGAAGTGATAACCTAGAAGTTTCGACATCCAACACTGCTGGTCTATTGTGGTAATTCTTTGCTGCAACAAATGGCGTAAACTTTTGTGGTCGGAGCCCAAGCAAGTAATGACGCCAATGGTTCACTGCTAACACCAAAGCCATCAATTCTTTCTCATAGATTGACTTAGAAAGGTTCCCAGTTGAAAAAGCTTTGCTGAAATAAGCTATGGGTCTGCGGTTTTGCATCAAGACCGCGCCCACTCCATTACCTGAGGCATCGCATTCAATCTCAAAGGGTTGGGAAAAATTAGGAAGAGTAAGGACTGGGGCTGTTGTCAAAGCTTTTCTGAGAGCCTCAATGGACTCTAAGGCGGCATAATTCCAATGAAATCCTTCCTTCTTAGTCAGTTCGGTAAGTGGTTGGGCTATTTTCCCATAATTCATGATAAACTTGCGATAATACCCAGTTAAGCCTAGGAATCCTCTTACTCCTTTAACATTCCTAGGAACAGGCCATGAGAACACACTACTGATCTTAGCCGAATCCACTGCTACTCCGTCCCCTGAAATGATATGCCCCAAATACTCCACTGTATGTCTACCAAAACTGCATTTCTGTTGATTAGCCACAAATTTGTTACCTTGTAAAACCTCCAAGACACTAGATAAATGAGAAAGATGAGAGCTCCAATCTGCACTATAGACCAAAATATCATCGAAAAAGACGAACACAAATTTTCTAACAAAAGATCTAAAAATATCATTCATGGTAGCTTGGAAGGTTGCTGGCGCGTTGGTTAAACCAAACGGCATTACTAAGAACTGGTAATGACCGTTATGTGTTCGGAAAGCTGTCTTATGTATGTCTTCCTCCACAACCCTAATTTGATGATATCCAGACTTGAGATCTATCTTAGAAAAAACATGAGCATTATGTAGTTCATCTAAGAGTTCATCCATCACGGGAATAGGATACTTATCTGGAATTGTAACCTATTTAATGCTCTATAATCGACACACATTCTCCAAGATGCATCCTTCTTCTTCACTAAAATGGCAGGGCTAGAGTAAGCACTTGAACTTGGCCGTATGATCCCCACTTGCAACATCTGTTGAACTTGTTTCTCAATCTCATCTTTGTGGTGATGAGGGTAACGGTATGGTCTTACACTGATGGGACCATGACCTTGTTGTAAGTTAATGGCATGAGAATGTCTCCTTATTGGAGGGAGACCACTCAACTCTTGGAATACTTCGGATTAAAAAACTGATTTAACACCCTTTTTAACTCCTCTTGCTCTGTTATGTTCATCCTAGGAACAGTTTATGATTCATGAGATTTCCTCGATAGACTCTCTAGTAGACTGTGTAAGGATGCTGGCCCTTCAAGGTTCTGCATTCTTTTCTGCTGAGCTGATCGGAAGTAGGCATTGCCGCACAATTCAACACATCTTCTTGCATATTGAAACAGCATAGTCATGTCCTTCCAATCAACAATAACCTTCCCCAGTGTTTGCAACCAAGCCACTCCTAGAATGACATCCATGCCTCCCAATTGCAGCACATATGCATCAATCGTCAACTCTAAGTTCCCCATCCGAATAGGAATGGCTAGACACTTCTCATTTGTGGAAACTTTATGGTCATCTCCCAAACGGATTCCCAATTTCCTTGTCAATTCTACTTTTAATCCCAACCCACTAACGAGTTTCGGCAAAATGAAGTTGTGGCTTGCACCACTGTCTATCAAAACTACAATGGGAACCACATTAATCTCTCCCTCAATCCTCATAGTTTTGTTCTCCGATGACATTACCTTAAGGATCCCAAACACCCCCATAGCTCTACATTCTAGAGCAATCTCTTCCTTCTCGATATCATTTGCTGCAATGGCTATTATTTCCCCATCGTCGTTTAAGGTTTCATTGTCATCCAATATTAACAACCGCAGCTGTCGTTCGGAACATTGTAGAGGATGAAATTTTTCTCCACATCTGAAACATAGCCCTTTAGCATTGCGATCCATCAACTCTTGATAGGAGATATGCCGCAGCCCTCTATTTTTTTTCCATGGGTGCCCTTCTGTCCCCTTCCACTCTTCTGGTCGGTGCAGCTGGGTGAGAACCTGCCCTTGGGTTCAGCGATCTGATGTGGAAGTGGTGGCCCGTTGGCTCTCGTGTTGGACTCGACCCTTTTTCTCCTCTACCCGCTCCATAACCCATAGCACTTGCATGGCCCGACTCCGTATGTGTGGAGTGAGCCCGGTTATCGCTTTTAAACCCAACATCGCTTCTGTGATTCCAGGTACGATGATGGGGAGTAAACGTTTCATAGCTTTTTTGGTCCCCGTACATCTCCTCTTCCATAGCCCTTGCTATCTTCATCATCTGAAACCTGTTGGCTGGACTGAAGGTGCGCACTCTTCTTCAGATCTCATTGCGCAACCCACTCATGAAGTAACCCATGAATTGTGCTTCCGGTAATCGTCCTACTTGAGAAGACACAAACGCAAAAGCTTCGATGTATTCGTCTACTGAACCCGTTTGATGCAAATCAGAGAGTTCTTCAAATGGTTTCTCAAATCTCTTAGCACCATACCTGTTGATTAACGCCTGCTTCAACTTCTCCCAAGTTAGCTCAAATTCAATCTCTCGGAGAAGATTGAACCAGTGAATAGTTGATCCCTCCATACTCAATAGAGCTAGTTTAATCTTCACCTCCTCCGAAGTCACATGAACTTCGAAATAAATTTCTGCTCTAGTGATCCATCCCACCGGATCAGCCCCGTTGAACATGGGTAGTTCAACTTTTCTCATCATTCTATAGTCGTCCATATTATCCAAAGACTGGACCGACTGAAAATGCTGCTGAGAAGGCTGAGTACTCTTTTCTCCAGCCACATTCGGCCTCCCCTCATAGGTATCACTTCCTTGTCCCTCCTCTGGACGCTTCCCCATCATTTTACTCATTTCCATCAGTAATGCCCGTTGCATCTCCCCTATGGCCATACGCATGGATGATTGGATATCTTCTACCCCAGCTTCTAGACTAGCCATACGAGATTCCAACAACTCTACCCTATCAGACATCTTGGGTGGCAGCAAGGTTTTTGTGGTTCTATAACTTTTCCTGCAAGTAAACTGATTCTCTCACAGGTATGGGGATCCGGCAGGTCGGACCAATGATAAAACTCTAGTCTTAGAAAACAAGAGATTTACTGTATTAATATTATACGATCGTAAAGCATATATCCTTACAGTATAGAAATATAGATTTCTCTCTACCCAGAGCAAAGTTGCTCCTTAGAAGGAATGAATGTCCTCCTGTCACAAGTTGTTCTTACTATTTTCTGCCTACCCTTCCCTTCTCTCTCTCCCTCCTATAAAACCCCTCCCAGGTACATTTTGTTATTCTAGCTAACTAGCCGCCTCAGTTGATCTCAGTTGATAACTAACTTCCACCTGGCCCTTTGTTCTTTCTTCTGGAATACACTTTCCACACTAACGGCTTATTCCCTCTTCCATTGGCTCTCTCATTTGCTAAATCACTCTCTCCCTCATAACTTCTATCATTTCTCCATTTCCTTTTTGACAATGCCTCAGAAACAGTATTAGGATTAGAAATGGTATTTAGACTTGCGATGAATTTTTTGTTGGGTGGTGACTAAGTGATGTATAGGAAGGTGGGATTCATCTGTGCGTGTTTCAACTGACTGTGTATGTAAAGGAGGATCAAATCTTAACATGGGCTCATTTAAAGAGTTTGCATTGGATTCCTAGACTTGTTTTAGGTCTCGAACAATTGCTCTTCTTAAATGCACTTCTGAATATTTTGGAAAATCTTGAGTAACATGGATGGACACAAGAGATTTTTGTATTTTTTGGGACAAAAACTAAATTAGATGACAGTAGGGGGATTTCTGTATTTTCTGGGATACACACAGGACTTGCAGCTAAAGACGAGTTTGTGACGGATGCAAGAATATCAAGTGGCCCCAAAACACTAAAAGATACCATATTCCATCATTGATGTCTTCTGTTGAAGGTAGAACTTGAAAAAATCTGATTTTTCTTCAATGAAAGTGACATTAGATGAGATACATAACTTTCATGATAAAGGGTTATAACACTTGTACCCTTTTTGTGTAGGTGAGTAACCTAGAAAGACACATTTGATCGTATGGGGATCTAACTTTTCTCTGTGTTGACTGTGAATATACACAAGAGCAGTGCAACCAAATACTCTTGGAGGAAGCCCATTTGAGGTCCTAAAGCTAGGATAATAGATATTAAGGGTTTCCATGTGACTTTTATTGTCTAACATGTGAGAGAAGTCTATTTACCATACGTGTGGCAATTAGAACTACCTATCCCCAATAAAATTTAGTAACATTCCCTTCAAAGAATAGAGCTTGAGTTGCATTAGAGTTGAAAGAAAGATTTTTATTTCTAAAAAAATGTCTTACTCTTTACATTCTATGTTCTCTCTTATATAACACTCTATACATATTCTAAGTAAGGCAACTAA
>JANZXR010000005.1:16455426-16462517 GCA_027575705.1 Erythroxylum echinodendron | reverse complement strand
GATTCTAAGGAGCTAATTCTAGGGATTCTAACCATTATTCCTGATTTATTTTCACATGTAACAGACATTTACAACAATTAGTAAATACCTATTTTTTCTCTCAGCTTCCCCATTTTGTTGAGATGTCAACACAAGATGAGTCATCAATAATTCTCTTTTTTAAGTAAGGTGACAAAATTTGATTAAAGCAATCCCTAACACTGTCCATCCTAAGCTTTTAATCTTAACTCCAAGTTGATTTTGAATCTTGTAATGAAAAATAGGAATAACAATTGTTTGAGTAAGAAAAGCCATGTAATTTGAGCGCAATCATCAATCAAGGAGACAAACCAACGAGCGCTAGAAATATTAGGAGCAATAGAGGACCCAAATATCACCATGAATGAAATGAAAAGGATGAGGACTTCTTTTAGTAGTAATAGGAAAGGGTATACGAGTATGCTTACCAATTCAGAAATTTCACAATAAAAAATTGAGATATCTAATCCTTTGAACAAGTGTGAAAACATGAATTTTAAAATTATAAAAGATGGGTGACCAAGGTGTTAATGGTAAAGTCAAATGACATCTTTATTTGAAGTAGAAGTCAAATGACATCTTTATTTGAAGTATCAAGAAATGATATGGACAAATTATTCACGACTTTTTTATAAGATTCAAGATGACAAAGACCGTTCCTTTCCTTAGCAAGTCCGATCCTTCTCATCGAATTTTGTTTCTAAAGAACACAATAATAAGAGGAGAAAAATCTGGAAGTGTTTGAATAAACACAAGGTTGCTTGATAGTTTTGGCACATGAATATCATATTTGAGACAAAGAGAATATGGAATATATACGCCTATTCATACAATAGTAGCTAAAAAACCATTGACCGCTACAATCTTCCTATTACTAGGGCATGATATGTACATGTGAAATAAATGTGTGGAGTGAGTCATATGGTCTGTAGCACCAGAGTTAATTATCCAAGTACGGCATAATATTTGTCTGAATATATACGCCTATTCATACAATAGTAGCTAGAAAACCGTTGACCGCTACAATCTTCCTATTACTAGGGCATGATATGTACATGTGAAATAAATGTGTGGAGTGAGTAATATGGTCTGTAGCACCAGAGTTAATTATCCAAGTACAGCATAATATTTGTCTGAGGCATTCATGTAAACAAAAAATAAAGGCTTACTTGAGAGTGCCAAAGAACCAACTCTAGAGGACTTCTCAAGAAATCCCAATAAATGCCTCAGTTCTTAATTTCATAACTAATAAAGGCCCTTTTATTCGAATCTCGAACGATCTCAGATGCACACATATTAGGTACAAGAAAAAAATAGAAGAATAATGTCCCACAAAAATTGCCACAGTGAAGGCTAACTCCTAACAAAAAACCATAGAACTCTGATACCATGGTAGAAAATCGAAGGGAGAATGAATTGTCTTCTTACCAAATGGTTTAGGATACGCATTTATATACACTTTAGAGTAGAAATCAATCTTGTAGGGTTTCACACTTTCTAGGAAAGGAAAAGTCTCCTATAATTTCACACTCTCCTACGAGAAGAAGACAAATCCTAGAATTTCATAGTCTCCTATTAAAGGAGAATAATCTCTTAGGATCCCACGTTCTTCGGAATATCAAGAAATTGACTTTCCTAAAGTGGCATACAGCTAATTTATAACTCAGCAAAATGACTTCCTCTTCAAAGAATTTGATTGGGAAGAAAAGGTCATACATGCTAGTAAAGATCTTTCTACATAGCCTAGAGAATAATACTTGTGACACCATAAGACATGCATATCAAAACAGTTCATCTATCTATTGTATAGATTACCTTCCATGTTTTATACAGCAGATGTAGATGCTAATACTTCCAGTTAGGAACTTACCCTGTGTTCAGCTTTCTTGCCAATAATTTTTATCTATATATGCAGCGTTATGGTCCTCAGGGTTTTGATTAACTCTATTTTTTTTATTGATACTGACGATAATAGAATTAGTAATAAATCAAAGTTAATTCTTTTTTTGTAAGAGTTCATTACATACTGAAGTTAGTTGGAGTCATGCCTTGTAACTGATGCGAATTTGTCTTCTTCGTGAATCTAGAAAGGCTGTCATCTGCTTTTCACTTTCTAAAGGCCGCCTTAATTTATGAGTAAAAGTTCAGTGGTACTTGTTAGTTTTTTTATGATTAGTACACTCCATTTTATACTATTTTTCATAGACTATGCCAACACAATCATTATTCTTCCCAGCTTGGTCATGGCGACTATTCTGCTGCAAATACAAAGGTGTTGAGAATGGTTAACACCCTATTAGTTGATGGTGAGGCAAAACAGACTATAGAGGCGTTACAACATGAGTTGCAGAAGACAAAAGAGAAATTACAAGCTGTTGAAGAACTCAAGAGTCAGTCAGGTGTGAAGCAGTTCAATTTGAATATCTTTTCAGGCTTCAAACCTATTTCTTTCTTTGTTTGTTGTAAAATTCAAATTTAGTGTTCTAGTTGAATGATAAAGAAAAGTTGTGAACTTTTACTCGTGCTGTGAGCATTTGTTGACCCTTTACTGATTTTTAATTCATATTAAAATACCATTTTGTGGAAGGAATGTAGAACATCAAGGATGTGGAAAAAAAAAGTCAATAATTGTAGATGAGAAGATCATATCCTTTTCCCCTCTGATTCTTAAGCAAAGATGATAATCATGAGAACCTTTAGCTACAGATTGGCCATCTGAACTTCAACAAGTATTCATTGGTGTTCTGCACCAGTTTCTTGGGCAATACTCTCTTCTCAGTTTAAATTGTAATTGAGAAGGCTAACTTGATTGTCCTGGCCAGAAAGGAAGAGATATTCATGCTTTGAAGAGATCAAAACATAAAATTGTGATTGTTTTTCTTCTTAATTTTGCTTGTAGGGTCTCATGGAGACCTAAATATGTTTTCTGGTTCAGTTGGTGGACTAGGTGATGCCGGGAAGTTGGTAGATTCCTATATATCTGGGAAAGTATTGCAGTTAAAGGAACAGATTGCAACCCTTGAAAAACGTGAAGAGAGGTATGTATCGTATGTAAATTGTCAATAGTTTTGCCTTTTTCAACTTTGATTGAATTCTGTTGTGATTGAACCTCTCAAACGTCATGCTGAATCAGGTACAAGACTGTTTTTGCTGATAGGATTTCAGTTTTTAGGAGGGCCTGTTGTGAACTTTTTGGTTACAAGGTATATATATTCTTTTTCTACCTGGACTTCAATATGTAATTGTGCTGTTGCGAGTTTCGTTGTGGCCTCAAAACATCATTTCTGATGTTTAACTGGAGGGAAGTGGCTTGGATATTGATGTGGATGAAGGGAATTCATTCACTATTTAGCAAATGATAATGCTTATGATGATCATGATTATAGTTTGGATTTTAGACTTTAAGATACTGAAATACATAAAGAACCCATGTAAACTAGTAGCATTACATCTATAGGTTCTAGTATTCAATAACTATAGGTTCTTAATATAATTCACTCCATGAAAATTGATATGTTAGTGCACATTTAGGAGCACTAAAACTCTTATCTATTTAGAGTCAGAATCGTGAACAGGATCACAAAACTCTTATCTATTTAGAGTCAGAATCCTGAACAGGAATGCAAGAAAACTCGGAGATTTGATCTGATACCATGGGACATGACTTAAAAGACATTAGAACTTGAAAATAAAAGGTGAAAAATTGCCCCTCAAATGGTGAAATTTCTTCAGAATTTAATGGGTTAATAGCTGTTACAGAGATCTAAAAATGAGTTAGTACTATTATGTTATATATCCTGTATAGTAATACTTTGTAGGTATCCTATATTTGACCAGTTTAATTTCCTATTTCGGAGTACTACTATTTGCTTGTATCGCCTATTGTTATTAACAGATGTTCAAAAATTAATAATATATTATCCAATTGTATAGTTTCTATTTTACATGAATGAACAGTATCTTAGATGGTCATGAATGAACAGTATTTTACATGAATGAACTGTATCATCATTTTATTGACATGTTTTCTTTATTTTGAAGTTCTTGTTTTATTTTGCGTTGAAGATTTTTGTTTCATTTCAACTTGAATGTTTGGTGTTCCTCACTTAAGTTTTTCTGTTTCATTTAATCATGAAGATTTTGTTCAGATTTGCCTTTGAGCATTTTCTTTTTTATAACTTTATGGGGAGGAGGTGTCGAGTCATAAATTGATTTCATTCTAGACTTCAAGGAATAGTTTGTTATGTCAAAACTCCTCTCAAGTGATACGATTATGAAGGTTGCAACCCTTGTTGTATTGTTTCTTTAGGATTTTGATACTAAGTAAGAAAATTCTTATTAGTTTATTGGATAAATTTCACTGCTGATCAGGAAAAGCTTCTTTTAATTGTTTGGGGAATTTCAGTTTTTTATGTTGATTGGGCAATATACAGTTTGTAGGAAAAACTAACTGGAAAGGAACTTGGAAGAATTTTGAAGATGAACTTATAAATGTCTTTATATGGGTGCTTCTAATTGAGCGGAAGTGTTAAAGAGATTTAGTATTAATTAATGTTATTATATTATGTATTCCATATAGGACTATTACTTTGGTATTTTATGTTTGAATATTTAGGTTTCCTATTTTTGAATATGACTATTATCTTGTATTTTCCTTCTATTCTAGGCAGATGGGGAAAATCTAGTTAAGAACATGTTATTATATTTCCTATTTTTCTCTTGAATGATAGCAATTTAGACCATAGATCACTTCTCTTAAAACTTGATCTTGTTTCCAACTCTTTTTCATTTTAAAATACTGTAGGCAAAAGCTTTAGCTGATGCCTGTATCGCATTCTTTGCAGATTGTAATGGACGAACACCAGCGATCGAATGGAATCCCAGTTACTCATTTTACCCTTCAATCTGTTTATGCTCAAAGTGAGGATGAAAAGCTTGAATTTGACTATGAGTCAGGGAATACGAACATTTTGGTAAGAAACTAGATTATGCTACTGCAATGGTGTCTAATATGCTCAAAAATGATTATTACCTCATGGAACTTGTCATGTTCCAACTATGTGCATAGCATGTGGATTAAAATCTTTCAGGCTGCTTGAAGTCCTAGGAGTATTTACTTTCATGGTAGATCATCTCTTATGATTGTGCAACAGGGAGCACCTTGCACAGATGTATTCTAGCCTGTGTATGTGTTAGTTCCTGTTGTGGGAAAAAATTTTCAGATATTCTAGTATATTGAATAGGAAGTATACAGCCATATATAGGACATTACAAGTAGGAATTTAAATATAGAAAGTTATCTAAAGCTATCTAATATAATCCCTTAATTTAAGGGATTTCAAACTTATTCCTTATCTATTTACAGCCTATCTATATCTTAGTATAATCTATTTACGGCTGTTTAGTATCTCAACACTCCCCCTCAAGCTGAGGAATAGATGTCTTCCATTTCTAGCTTGTATACAAAATCATGAAAACTTGAATTGTTCAGCCCCTTTGTTAAAACATCGTCTACTTGACGTTCTGATGGAACATAGGACATACACACTAACCCTTTTTCCAATTTTTCTTTAATGAAATGTCTATCAATCTCAATATGCTTTGTCCTATCTTGTTGTATGATTATGAGCAATATTGATGGTTGACTTATTGTCACAATAGAGTTTCATGGGGCCGTCCCATTTGATTCTCAAATCATCTAGAATAATCTTCAGCCAGAGTAGTTCACACAATCCTTGAGCAATAGCCCTAAATTCTGATTCTATAGATGACCTTGCCACCACATTCTACTTCTTGCTTCTCCATGTTACCAAATTTCATCCAAGAAATGTACAGTATCTTGTAGTTGATCTTCTATCCATTATGGAACCTGCATAGTTAGCATCAGTGTAAGCTTCTAGAGCAAGAGTATTTTTTATCTTGAACAAAATTCCTTTTCCCAGATTGCCTTTCAATTAATGTAGCACCCTATAAGCAGCTTGAAGATGAGGCTCTCTTGGATCATGCATGAATTGATTGATCATGCTTACTGAGTATGCTATGTCTGGCCACGTGTGAGCAAGATATATGAGTCTACCAACTAGTCTTAGATACATCTTTTTATCAACAAATGGTTCTTCTTTAGCTTCTCCCAACTTGTGGTTTGGATCCATTGGTGTAGAGATTGGCTTACACCCAATCTTCCTTGTTTCTACCAACAAATTAGTCACAAACTTCTGTTGAGATATAAAAATCCCTTGTGTGGAGTATGCCACCTTAATACTGAGGAAGTACGTTAGTTTCCCAAGTTCTTTTATCTGAAACTCTTTTACTAGTGTCTGCTTCAATTCATGCTTCTCATTCTTATCATTTCCAGTCACCATGATGTCATCCACATAGAGTAGAAGTGCAATAACTCCCCCTGCAGCCGAATGTTTAATGAAAAGAGTGTGATCACCTTGGCATTGTTTATACCCAAACTCCCTCATGACTTTTGCAAATCTCCTAAACCAAGCTCTAGGAGATTGTTTTAACCCATAAAGGGCCTTCCTCAGCTTGTAAACTTTGTTATCCTTGTCTCCCTCAAATCCTGATGGGATTTTCAAATAGATTTCATCATCTAAGTCTCCATGGAGAAATGCATTCTTAACATCATATTATAGGAGCTGCCAATTAAAGTGGGCAGACAATGATAACAGAATTCTCACAGTGTTCATCCTTGCAACTTGGGCAAAAGTCTCTTGGTAATCAATACCGTAGGTTTGAGTGTATCCTTTGGCCACCAATCTAGCTTTATATCTCTCAAGAGATCCATCAGCCTTATATTTGGGTGTGAAAATCCACTTACAGTCAACAATGTTTTTCCCTTTTGGTTTATCTACAATCTCCCATGTTCTATTCTTTTCCAATGCATTCATCTCCTCGCTCATAGCATCCCTCCCTTCCCTTTTTGACAATGCCTTAGAAACGGTGTTAGGGATAGTAATGGTATTTAAACTCATAATGAAGGTTTGGTAGGTTGGTGACAGGAGCTTAAGAGAAACATAGTGAGATAGAGGATAACGTGGTTGTTTAGTGCATTCGCTAGTTTCTTT
>JANZXR010000005.1:16442926-16452926 GCA_027575705.1 Erythroxylum echinodendron | reverse complement strand
CCTTAGTCGGTCCGGTTCCAAGAAGATGACGAAGTCTCCCTTTACCCTTGAGGTATGTACGGACAAATTGAGACCATTTAATCTTATAGGAAGCCTGAATATTTTGTAAATCTCCAATTTTCTGAATGGTGCCGAATTCTTCTGGAGGGTTGGATCTGGTGGAGATAAGAGGTTTGAGAGGTTGACATGATTAAGAAGAAGATACTGCAGTGAAGAAGAAGATACTGCAGCAATTAAGGCTACCCTAATGAGAATCACACAAGAGAGGTAAGGAGGAATGCAGCGATGAAGGCTGAAACACACAAGAGAAGAACCAAAAATAGGGTTTTGGTAGTGCAGCAATAAAGGCTGCTCAAAGGACAAATCCCATAAAAGGAAGCCCTACAGCTCTGATACCATGTAGGAAAGAATTTTCATATATTCTCATATATTGAATAGGAAGTATACAGCCATATATAGGACATTACAAGTAGGAGTTTACTCTGGAAAGTTATCTAAAGCTATCTAATGTAATCCCTTAAGGGATTTCAAACTTATTCTATCTTATCTATTTACTGCCTATCTATGTCTTAGTATAATCTATTTACAGCTGTTTAGTATCTCAACACCTGTTGATTACATTTCTTTTATAAAGCAGGAGCATTTTGTAGTTCTTCTAGACTAGATAAATTTAGTACCATAATAAGAATTTAAATGCTTGTTTCTTCTTTTGTCTTGAAATTTTCTACAGGTAAATGGTTACACTTCTCAGCCAGAGATTTCTCGTCAGGTATGAGCAATTGTTGTCCTGCCAGTAGCCTTTGCTGGAAACCTAACACATTGCACACGTGTACTTTTTCCTGCACATTGTAAGGGAATTGGCAATAGCTTTCTGAGAATGTGTGCAAGTATATACCATTGTTTCTCTGAATTAGTTTTTTGTGTTATATGAGGAAAAATATGCTGCTAAAATTCGGTCTTGTATATGAATGGAATGATCATGACTGGAAACAATGAAAAGTTTAGCTTCAAGGAAATTAGGTCCTCTGAGAGTGCAAAAGAAAGGACTATGGTCTTCTTTTGCAATTGATTTGGAAATGAGTTTCACCCCCTTGTCATACTTGTAGATTTTGACGAGTTCTTTTGAAATATGAACTGAAAAAAGATTAGGAAAGAAAGATAAGCATAGGATTTACGTGGTTTATATGTAAAGTATTACATTTACAGACAGAGAGATAATAAAGGTTACAGTTTTATTATTAGGCTTACACGAGTTATTATTTATAGAGAGGAATGATATACATATTTGTTAATTATATCTGTGGATTTACAAAATTATATCGTCGTACTTAGATTCTTATAGTGAAATAATAAATCTTAAAACTATTCTCATGTTTCCTGCAAGTTGAGAGTATAGATGCTTCAACTTTACAATCAATTAAAGCCAATATATAACTCTTCTTGCTTAGAAACAGATTTACTGAACAGATGCCTAAAACTCTTCTTTTGGGAAGAGATTCATGAAACCAACAATATTGATTTCGGGAAAAGATGTCAAACTAACAACATAAAACTCTTCTTGCTTGAGATTTAATGAGATACGCAATTGCAATTGACTCTATATATATAAACTAATACAAAGAAAATTTTTTAATATGAGCTTGTCAGTATAGGATTACAAATACACATACAATGTTAATCAATTAATGCAATGCATTAATTGTTTCAATACATGTAATTAAGTATTTTTGTGATAATTTGAAGAGGATTCTTAAACATAAAAAATAAATAGATTAAAGCATTTAAATCCTTAAGCTTAAAGTATTTTCACTTCCTAACCTATATATATATATATATATATAAAGCTGATAGCTAATATAACTATATTTTGAATTGGGAATAATTTTATCCAAGATTGCAAGTACATATAAAACTTCGATAGATTAAACATGATATATTAAATTATTGTAACATTGTAACATATATAGTTAAGTATTCTGATTAAATAGTAATTTAAAGATGTTTTTAGGATTCCAAGGTTTTAAATAGTTTTTTAAAGTCTTCTTTTTATAATTTAATCTTAAAATTATATTAAATTCAATATAAGAAATTCTTTGTGATAAGTTTGTCACATCGAACTATAAATACATATAAAATCTTGATCATTTAAATATAATGTTTTAAATTATATTAAAATGTGTAATTAAATATTCCTTTATATGATAATTTAAAACAATAAATTTTGGATCCCAATTCCTTAATAATACATCTATAATTTTTAAGTTAATTTTTTTAATTTATATTTATGCTTTACTGAAATTTTTTCTATTATTTAAGTGCTTTATTCATTTCATTTCTCATACTTTCAAAATTTTGACTAAAGCAGGACATAATAATATTAAACAGGGAATTCTCTCGAATAGAAGAACATCATAAATAATTATTGGTACTATTACAAAATAAGTAAATCTTTTATAAATTAAATAATAAGGATAATATAAATTTAAGATAAATTTTAGTTACAGAAAATACCATGCAAATAACGGGTTTGCTTCTAGTATGAAATAAAAGAAAGAGCTTATGAGATAAGTAAATGTGGTTCAACCATAAAGGATTACATCTGTGAATGCAAGGAGCATATCTTCTTTTTAGGCTTGTGTATATTACATGGTACATGAGGCTCATACATGGTAGGTAGGAGTATCTCTTGATTTACTGAATATTATCATCATATTTAAGGTTCTACAGTTAATTCAATTTCTAGTAAATCAATGTATAATAACTATAAGTTTTGAAACATTTTAATAGTATCCATCTCAAAAGTTGTTTATTGGTGAGTAGTGGTATTAAATTTGTACCTTGTTTTCTTAGAAATTGCTGCATGATGTTGGATGGTTGAATTAGTGGATCAGTCAAAATTTTAGTATCTGTAGTTTTCTTGATTCTTTTGCTAAAGAATTAGAATCTCTACTTTGCTTGATCATTGTCATCTGTTACTGATGCTATTACGAATTGATCACTCCCATGCTTGAACTTTTGGCACGTCAGCTGATGATTCTCTATCTGTTTTTTGCAGGTTGACATATTTATTCGCAAGATGAATTCAATTCCAGCCTTCACTGCAAACTTGACAGTGGAATCTTTCAACAGACGGACTTTATCTTGATGAAATTTAATAATCTTTACACAAATTATTTTCTGATCATATGCAGTTTTCCTCGGGGGTGAATGCTTATGTACACGTTAATTTCATCACTTTGGTTAAATGCCATCAACTTTGAATGTAAGATGTAGTTGGAGAAGTCCTAGAAAAAAACTTGGTGCACTTTGATATGTCTGAGGTATTATACATATCATTTCGTTTTGTCATTTAAAGGCTTCAAGTATGAACTCTTGGCAAATGTATCGAGGCTCTATGTGTATAACGTTGTCAATAGCTGTCTGTTTTTGAGCTGCTACGTAGGTTCAGATTATACATAGTTAAGAAATTTCACATTCGGAGAATTCACTGCCAGCCACGACATCTTGTGTAAATTGGATCTCATATTTTTATCTACATTGCCTGCTTATTGGATGCTTTTGTTAGTTACTATCAAAGTTGTTATGCAAGCGATGCATTGTATTCTTGCGAGTCATGCTCCTTTGACAATCGACGGAAAGTGGACAATGTTGTGCTCTGTGGTAAATGAGCCTAGTTATGTTGAGCAATTATATGCATGATTTCTCTTATGCTATGATGAAGATGTGGTGACAGAGAACATGGCCACAATGAGTGAGTGAGAATGGTGAGCGTTGTCTTGGTGGTACTACATCAAGGACTGTTGATGGGCAATGATTTATGAAGGTTGGTGGCAGAAAAGTGTCCGTGTACGGATGATAGGGTTTTAACTAACAAGTTTACTTATTTGACCAAATTGAATTCTCTCACCTCCTTTAGTACGCAAGGCTTACTTTATAGCTTCAAGTTTCTAGCAATGTATGTCACATCTAAGAGAGGTTACTTTCAACATTCGATGGCTACTAGTTAATGGCGGATGCCGTGACTTCTCACTTTTTGGCAATACTTTGGTGATCTTTTATCTGGACGATCAGAAAGGTTTTACCACTTGCAACGATTGGTTTTGCATTTGAGCCTAGTTTCAACGTTAAATCATACAAATGGATGCAGCTAATGCTTGACGACGTAATGTTCCCTTGAAGATGAGCTCTCTGTTAAAGACTCGTATCTGGCTCTTTATAGCACTAGAATTTACTAGGACGCATTCAGCCTACCTGCCAAAAACTTAAAACATGAGGCAGAAGCGGACATTTATTTAGCCATTGGAGGACTTTTAATGAGGAAGAAAATAAATGTTTTATTAGGTCATTAGGATTCAAAACGGAGTCTGAACTTATTAGAAGTCTTGAATACTACGGTTTGAACTCATTAGAATAGTGCGTGATCAATTTTGACACCACAAACAACTTGAACTTGTAGCTTGCTTTCTCCTAATCTTTGATTATTTAAATCCTTTCCGAGCCTTGTCATAAAAGGAAAAGCTTAAAGGTGTAGGCGTCTGTTGTGTGTCAATAATGTCCCAATAAAATTTGAAGGTTTTAGGTTGCAAAATCTCTGACAACTAAACGAGAGAATTACGAAACGCAATAAATCCTTAACTTGCAATCCCGACAATATTTGAGTTGCAGTGCAAGTGGCCTCAACACCACAATTAGCAACCCTAATACCCCGAAGGCAATGAAGTTGATACATTCTCCAGTCTTTTTGACATTATCATCGGGTAGCCTTAAAAGTAAAAGTTGAAAGGGCCTTCACTCTTCTAGTCTTTTTGACATTATCATCACGCACCCACAAAGCTTTACTTTAAGGTGATGCATCGCACGTAAGTGTTCACTTTCTCTTGTAAGAATTGCTGATCCATACAAATTTTAGGTCACTGGATAAACAATGAGCAACTAAAATTTTGTACCTGGTGGATTTTTCAAAAACGCTTAAGCCTGAATTATATTAGAATTAACAATGAAACTGTTGAGTCCGTGGGCATTTCAACAAGCGTATGCACTCAATAAAGAGTAAGAAATAGTGGTGACTGTTAATGTAACTCTTTATAAATTTCAGGTGGGGAGAACATTAGGGGGAAGGGCAGTCACTTCGTATAATGAACAACTAAAAACGCTAATATCGTTAGACTGGTACCTACTCTTGTAGCCGTGGACCTTGATTGAATTAGTGGACCACAAAGTGGTAAATATTTTGGGGAATAAAGGTCTAAGAGTCTCTGTTTTTAATGTGGCAAAAGATATTCACCTAGGAATAGGTACAAGAGAAAGTAACTTTATCTCCACATTATGAAAAAGGAAGAGGCAGTGAGGACAAAAGAGGAATATATAACTTTTAGAAATAGTGGTGATCAAGCAATCCGTAATGCGTTATAGAAAGAGCGGGCGGTAGATGAAGGAAAATAGATGCAAATGATGGTGATAGGGATCACGAAAAGAAAATCTCACACAATAAAAACACTATTGCGATTTTGTTTATTAAGAGAGGAAAGTGTGAAGTGAACGTTGTGCAACCTTTCAAAATCATTGGAGGAGGTGGTCCCAAATTGGAATGCTATTAGATTTGTCCTAATTTCACATGGACAATATAATACTTGCAGTTTTTCATTCTTCGGGAGGTTATGATGTCGTCAATGGTGTATGCACTTCGATACACTCTACTTTTCATGTCTCTCCTCAACTCAAGAGACGTATACAAGAGAGAGATTCTTAATTTCAGATTTAGAAGAAACATTTAACATAGTGGATAACTATCCTGTAAGTATTGCCTAGTGTGCAGGTGCTCATCTTAATTTTGTTCATGTTGTGGGTACATTTCTGTAAATAACTTGTAAAACAAGTCATTGCGCAATATTAGGTGACTAGAATGAGTTTTAATTGTGAATATTGTACATAATAAACTGAACGAAAATATGGTTATTATTTGATGTTATGTGACTTGGTGGTCTCATCTCATGTAAGGACGAATCAAGTATAGCTTTCAGTACAAATCCTTTGAAGAATGGGAATGGCATTTGACCTACTTGTCGAAAAAAAGAAAAGTTAAACGGAGCATGGCGTTCCTCAGAAGTCGGCAAGCCAATAAAGATGCAGACATTATGAATGCATGAAGACCAATTCAAAAGCCAAAACCATGAGATAGAAATACCCTCGTGGATTCCATTACTAAAGTATCAACGATCCGACACGTACGTACAAACATATTCTGTATCTTTTACTTCTTTTCTTAAGCTAGAGAAAAAGGATGGGAAAGTGAGTGGCTATTACATTACATATATACTTAAGGATTGCCCACTACCCAACCACCAACTTATGTCAGACCTTTTTGACCATCTCCATACACCAAAAACAGTATCCCAGTCTTAGTACTCTGCATCAGAGCCATACGGTCCAAATCTTGCTTTTCAGTGCTACTTTTTGACTTGGGGACTCCAGCATCACACATGTAGAAAATCTAGGGCTCAACAGTATCAAACCAATTCTCCTGCAAAGAAGGATATCTCTCTATGGATTGAAAATGCTACAAATTAGCATCTAAATACGTATGACTTTTCCCCCCACCCACTACATTCAATTGGCTTTCCGATTCTGGACTCATTTCGTACTTACTTTTAATGTGAAAAGCAAATATTGTGCGTTTGTTATTTTTCCACGATCAACTAAACAAACAATACACTACGTACTCTAAGCACGAAGCACAGCAGGCGCCTCTAATTAAAGTCAAAACCATGCATATGAAGGATTTAAAAAGTCCTCTTTTCATTAAGCAAATGACCCATCTCGAAGCCTTGACAAATGGAGCTTATAACATAATTATCCATTGCAGAAGTTTTCCAGAACAGATTTGGGTATCTTTACGACTGAGTTTTTTTTTTCAGTGAAATTTGATTGAAGTCAAAAGTAACTACATAAAAAACCCTTTTTTTAAAAATTTCTATTGGTATATTCAATGGAAGTAACTAAAAAGTGAGAGTATCATAAATCATTGTACAGTAAAGTGTTCTAAAATGATATATAGTTATTAGAATTGACACAAAGTATCCCAAATTAAATGCTACTTCCACAAATTTTTTTTATCGAAGAATTTGTATTTATTCTCCAGATACAGAAAAGGATCATCGGCAACTTGATCCTAAAACATAGGGAGAGATGTACATATGTCTACAGCAATTTGATGAGAAAGTCATAGTGGATGTGTCACCAACCAATTTCATTCTAAAGCCTCATTCTGTGATTCAAAAAGGTTGGGGTCCCTTGGCATAAGAATTACACCTGTCTAACTATCAGAGAACAAATGATGCAGTGTGTGTATCTCCGCAATTATCAAAACAATGACTATATGAATAGTCCAATCCTAACTGCTTACGCTGTCCAATGGGAAACATGATGCTTTCTTACCGAAAACAAAAACACAATGGATTTACGTGGCAATCCTTAATTGGATTACAAAAGGTTAAAATACAACACAAGTAAATGAATTTAGGTGGCAAAAGAGGTCCGCTTGGGACCATTAATACATTTTGTCTCCATCTTGTCTCCCTCTTTGCCCTGAGAGACCCTTTCAATTTGTAAGCACAAACATAGAAACAACAGACATGAAATGTGACGTTTGTGCTTAGGGTTGGCATGCACTATGTAGCATTGACTTCTCTCGCCGTCAGACCAATGAGCTTCTTTCACATGCATAAACTTGAGGAGTATTAGTAAGATTAATGCTCCAATATAAGTGCAGCGTTATTATGTGACTTTAGGAAATATTACCATCACCATAAGATTTAATTAGAGATCAATATGAGAAAAGAACGTACAGTTTTAACGTTACGTCAAGATATAAAAAGATATGATACACTGCATAGATTTGAAATATTGATGGTTTATGCGTTATAATTAATCAAATGGTTGTACTTTAGTAACATAATAATTGAAAGATAATATTTATCTTATAAATATTTAGATGTATGTTGTAAAATCTATGAGATAAATATATATTGCAATCAAAATTATTATAAAATCATAATTATGAGATTCATAAGATATTAATGTATTATCCCTAATTTGTTTTCAATCATTCTTTTATTGAGATTAGACATTCATAAAATATAAAAAGACTAGCATACATTATTTTTTGTTTTCTTACAGAAGTAGTAGTCAATCTCATAGATTAAAATACACAAATATTTAAACAAATGTATATATGTTTGTTAGAAATGAAGTTAGCTGAAATGTTCCCATGTGAAAATTCCATTTGGTACATTACTTGTACATCTATAGAATTTCTCTTTATTATGATTGTATAAGACATGTTTTAACTTGAGACTTCTAAAGTATCTCATATAGTGATTGTTATATTTTGATACTATTTACAACTTATTGTATTCAAGAATAGCTCAGTTGGTAATCACTAGATGAAGCATGAAATATATAGATTAGGTAGTTGAGTAATCATTATAAGATTTACTACTTTAAAGTAATTAAGAAGAATGTTTCATTGTTTTTTATTGACATTGATTTAGAAAATTTTTGGAAAAGGCAGAATGATACTATAAAAATAGTTTATAATTGCCATTAATAAATCAATTGCTAATAATGAAAAACTAACTTAGTTGGACTCTAATTCCATATTTTATGTCTTAACATAATAATGTATGATGAAATGATTAAAATATAAAAAAAGAATTATGCATGAAAATGTTAATCAAAACTAATTTGACATTCCTAGATACTTAGGTGATTATGATATATGGCTAGATGTTAATCTTGATCTATTGATATAAATTGTTTAATTACAGAAAAAGATGAATAAAAGAAATTTAATTTATCTAATTCGAAACATGATATAGAGTTATAATCTATATATATTTTAAATACATTTAGGAACCTAATATGTCATATATACAGATTAGGTTAAAGAGAGAAAAATATGTTTTAATCAAATTCGACTTAGGTTGTAAAATTTGAGAATCTTTAGAATTAAATATGAGATATTTAATAAATAAGGATCAATATGAAATATTAGATCTTATTTTGGGCTCAATTGGCATTTAATTGGAATAAATTGTAATTCTAACCAATATTTATTTAAAATTTTTTTATTTCAATTAAATTACTAAAAGTCCAATCCCTATTATAAATATACTTTGGTTATAAAGGAGTTAGCATTTCTTATCTAACCATCTCTACACCAATTATAAAGTTATCTCAATACGTTATGGGAATATTGTACATGCCAGATACGTGCATGATTAGGTAGTTGAGATCAGTCAATTTTAGAAATAGTTTAAGGGAAAAGACAAGAAAATGATCAAACTTTACAATCAGGTATATATTATGATTTTTGCTTTATTATATTTTGCTCATTAATCATGTTATAAAATTTAAGTGATCTTGGTTTTTGAAAAATCAAACAAAGTATATAACTTGATTACATGCTTGATTGTTGTTGATTACTGAAAATGTTGGTTACTTGGGAGAATGATGCCAACGGTTGTGGCTGGCATTGTTGAGGCGAGATGTAGATTTTAGTGGTTGGTGGAAAGAAAAGGTGATATTAGTAGCAATTGTTGCAGTCTGAGATGGTCACCAACGAAGATGGAGTAGTTGTTGGTAGTGAAGAGCACTTATGGTAGTTTTTGAGAGGCGTCTATTTCAAGGGTAAGGAAGCCGGGTAAGAGACGTGATAGGATAAAACTAACATTAGTCAATAGAGGAGGCAGCTTATCTCACAGTTGGTAGTGGCGAGAAAAAGTAGTAGTTGCCGAGGCTGTAAATTTGAACATGGTGACGCTGGTGACAGCTGTAGTCGGTGTTAGTTGTTACCTTACAGTCTGTTTCGTTACTGTCCCCATGGTGCTGGGACGGAACGAGACGGAAATGTGGAGACGGAACGAAACAGAAATTGGAGACAGTGAGCTGTTTGGTTGCAGGGGACAATTGTCTCCGTCTCGAGGACAGAAATGTGTTTGGT
>JANZXR010000005.1:16417827-16442826 GCA_027575705.1 Erythroxylum echinodendron | reverse complement strand
AAACACGTCGGGGACAGAATTTTTCCGTCCCCGTCTTCCGTCCCCACCCATGGGGACAGCAAGCAAACGTAGGGTTAAAGAAGACGTCAACGGCTCATTGGAGACGGTGACTTTGAATTTTGGATCTAGGGTTTTCTTTTAAGATGAAGGAGGATGTTTTAGGAAGTAGGATAGCATAATATTTTATGTATAGAATAGGACTATTGGGTTTTTGGAAATTGGTTTATCTTTAATCTAATTTAAAACAAGTAAAAATCTCAATATGTTTCTGAATTGGAAAAACTTTATTCTAAATAGAATTTAAAATACTTTAAATTCAAAATTAATTTCAAAACTAAATTAATTATTTTTCTTAATATGGTTAAAATCAATAATTAGATTGATTCCTAATTAAATTCTAAAAAATTGTTTCTATGATTATAATTATTTATGTTTCAATTAAACTGGAATTAATTAACAAGATTCCCCAAAGTTAAGAAAAGTATTTTTTTTAAGTAGTTAAGAAAGTGTTCTGTAATTAAATTTTATTTATTTAGGTAATTATTATTCTATTTATTGAGAAATTATTTTTTTAATTTGAATAATAAATTTCTTGATTGATCATAATAGGTTTTTTTTAGTACATTTGGAAAGACATTCTCATTTATTAATTAAGAAAAATGAGCTTTCTTATAGTTTCTTAATTTATTAGAGAATGATTTTCTAATTAATTATGAGCTAATCTCTAAATAAATAAACAAAGGATTTTCTTAATTAAATTTAAAAGTGTTTTAGTTAATTATGAAAATAGTTTCCTTTTAATATTAAAAATAATTCTTCGATTACAGACAAGTTATTTCTAATTACATTAGAAATAGTTTTCTAACTGAATTAGACTATCGTACATGTTGAACTTTTTGAAAAAGAAATTTCTTTAAATAATATTAAGTAGGAAGAGCAACTTATTAAAAATTTATTTTTAATTAATTTTATTGAAGAACTTGAGATATTTGGAAATATTTTTCAATTGAATTTGAAAATTGCTTTCAAATCACATCAAATTTCTATTTGGAATATGAATTTAATTCATTTAAGAATCAATAGTTTAAATATAATTTAATTATTCAAGAAGTTATAAATATTAGTTTAGATTAGGAAGATCAACTACTAGAATCAAACAAGATTTGATCTTTGATATATATAACTTGATTATATTGACGTGAGAAATTGTATGGTATTAATATATGTTTCATATATTTTGATGCATATTTAAATACATGTTTTATATGTATGATATGTTACAAGTATTTTTGTGTTTAATGATACCAACACAAATTAAATCCTTATTTAATTAAGCACACATTGAGAGCATGATTGTTTAAAAATAAAATCATAATTCTGTTAATTGTAAGACTTGTTTATTAACTCAAGGCTCCTTTAACCTAAATATATTTTATCTTAAGTGACAAGTCCTACCTATCAAAATTTGTATGATTTGGATGAGTTTACTTATGATCATATGAATTTAAAGGTTGAGTTAGGAATAATATATAAGATATGTTTTGACAAGAGTTATCACCCAATTGATGTAGAAGTCACATGAGATGTGATTGATAAGGATATTATCTACCTAATTTAAGTTTAGTTAGTTTGTTGAGTGACTTAAGATCAATTAAATTTAAATGGGATCTTAACCCATTAGAGATATTAGAGTAAATTTTCAAATAGTTGTGAAGGTTATTATTTATAATCAAAGTGGCAGTAACCAAATAAATGATTGAAGTCCTAATCTTATTTGGTTATCATGGTAGATAACTAACTGTTTTCTTTTCTTACATTTATATTTTGTTTTCATTAATAATTACCTTTATTTAGCATAGATGATACTAAGTTTTAGTAAATCGAGTTTATCGGAAATAACTTAGGTTTGAGAGAGTTCTTAAATTTAGATAAAAAAGTTGTATGTTCATTATACAATTTTCTATTAATAACTGTTGAGGACTTGATGTTAAAGTTTTAAAGATATTTCAAAATGATATAAATGACAAAATGTAATAACATAGCCTTTAGCCTATTGTCTAGGAGTTTGACAATTATCTTGTATAGTGTATTACAACATCCTATTAGTCTGTAATCCTTCTAAAAAGTTTGACTTGCTAATTTTAAGTACTAGAAAAATATTGGTTTTATTCCAAAATATGAGTAGCTTCCCATTTTAGAAGAATCCTAAGATAACTTTACAAACTTAAGGTTTTATGGTATTCTAAGTCTTTTGGAAGAATAGAGCACATTGCCTATCAAGACCTAGGGCTTTATTTTAGATTTAGGCTAAAAACTATTTCTTATATTTCATTAGTAGGGAGTTAAGAAGGCAAGAATAAGTACTGAGTCTTATTATTGATTTGAGGAACAAACTTTCTAATTTCTGAAATTTAGGAGGAGTTCGTAGAGGAAGTCCTTAGGAAGCAACTGAAAAACTCAAAAATACTTTGTAACAGATGAGGTTGTTCTTCAAGTTTATTCCCATTTGGAAGGGTGATAGAAGAGATAATATTATGGTTCCTTTTGCATAAGAGGACTTCATATAAAAATTTATAATTGGTGTCAGGACTCTATATAAAAATTTATAATTGGTGTCAGGACTCTATATAAAAATTTATAATTGGTGTCATGTTCTTTACCTTTGCTTTTTTACTTGGGAAGGGAACAATGTCTTTCCAGAGAAGCATTGTAAGCTCTGAGGGCAATTTTTCATTAGTAATGAATAAAGGATTATCAGGGAAATTAGAGAGGCTTCGCTGGCATACATTCAGCTTTTCCTTGGCTAGGTTAAGGCCCTTCTTAGTGCAATATGCCATAGAGTTAAAGAGCTTTTTAAGTTCAACTTTTAATTCCATTAGTTTTTTGCAACATTTAAACATATTAAAACTAGAAAATTCCAAGCTTATTCCCTTCTTGACAACTTCATGGAAATCATCAGTGTAGGTAAGGAAATAAAATTTTTTGAATGGAGAGCATCTTTTAGTGTGATAGGGATAGGTGAGACACTCTATAATGTATAAATATGGACTTGCTATTGGGAAACTTCTTTAACCAAATTGTTGTGCCTAAAATAAGTTCTAAAATACCTAAGCTATTCTACTTGAAAGAATACGAGGTAGTCATAGTTGATTACTCAGGGTTGTCTCCCAAGGAGGTGAAATTGGTTAACTTAAATTAACCTTGAACAAAAAAAAAAAAAACATATGCAATCCTAAACACTCTATCCCGATTTGCTGAGTAAAGGCTTTAAAGGAAATCACAAAATTAAATTGAAAATTAAACGGAAATAATTGGTTACAAAAACGAATAGATTAATCAAACTAGAAAACTCTTGAGAATTAATTTCACTAATTTGATCTTCTTTGCGTGATTAAGGTGAAATGATTGGATAACGGTCTTACTAAAATTACCAATTGAGTTTTAAAATCAATTTAAATAACAAACTAATCTAACTTTTGTATTCAAAAACTTTATCATCCAAATTAATTATTAAACCCAACCAATAATTACAATTTAAGTTAATATATTTCTAATTCTTAACCTAAGCATCTATAATTTCTCATTACATATTAAATTTCTCCTCTCAGTCTTTCGTTTAACACTAAAATGATGTAAAATTTGATCATGCTATTACATCCATTCAGCTCAGAAACTATAACAGCATAAGACAATAACCTATTCCCTTAATCATGTATATTTGACTAAAATAACTACATTAATCCTTAAGAAAAAAGATCAGTCCATCACAGAAATAACAAGATTCATCATCTTTATATACTTCAATCCCATATTGATCAGTATAAGAGAAGTATTAAAGCAACAAACCAGGTAGATAATTGAAATAAACTATCAAAAGCTAACTGAGTATAGGTCGGTTAAGCTACAGAATAATGAATATAGTAAAATAACAAAGAAACAATGCAATAGATAAGGAGCAAAATAAACAAACAAAGATAAGATGAGGGAGTTACGGTGTTCTCTTGCTCCTCTCAAGTTTCCTGCATTATATTAGCTCTCGTTTTCTACTTCTGCTTGGTCCTCACTGAAATGATCGAAGGCTCACATTGTTTTCACCTTGTTGTTAGGTTTCTCTCTTCATACTCGAATCTCTCTATTTTTATGTCTCTTCTCCCCTTATTTCTCTATTTGTTCTCTATCTCTCAGTCTTTCGGTGTGTGAGAATAAAATGTAGAATGTGTGTCCCGCCGCCAGCCTCTATTCTTTCTATTTGTAGTGTCAGGTTAGGTTTAGGTTTTTGTGATTTTAACCTTCAGATGCCATGTAATAAAATGATGATTTAAAGGAAAATGTTGTCCGATGTGCACGAGGAGTGTCACTTGGTCTTCTCATCCCCTTGAGTGGCCTCTCAAGGGTGTGACTTAACATGTCACACCTGTGAGTTGCTTCTCACGGCTGTGAGAAGCTTCTCATGATCGTGAGAATCAAGGGTACTGGTGAGAACGTGAGGCATTACAGTTGGTACCGTGAAGCGTGGCGGTTGGCAAGATGGAAAAACATGAGGCTAACATCGTGAGCATGCATGGGAGTTACATGGTGATGGCATCACTGTGAAGCATAGTAGCTGACTAGGTGAGAGCATAGCAGCTGGTGCAAGTTATGAGAAGGCAAATAGAAACATCCATGGCGTTGTCAATGTGAGGATCATAGACGGGAGCTAGGAGAGATGGTCATCGTGGCTGTTAAGAAGCTAGTTGGATGAGAAGATCACTGTGAGAAGGCATGAGCTAAAGTGAGTGTGACATGTAATTAACTTAATGTGTCTCACCCATTTTCATGTAAAATTCTTCTTGTTTTTCTTGCCACATTCACAACATTCTCTATTTAATGTAACATTCACACTATTTCCATTCAATTGATCTCACATTTGGATCAAAACACAAGAATTTTTAACCTAAATCAAGATATAAAAGCAATTAAAAAAATAGAAACTAGACACAATAAATTCCCCCATACTTAGACTATGCTTTTCCCTAAGCAAAACAAAGAACACTAGACTATAAAAGCACAAACAATGAAAAAAATGATTTTCCCAATTAATAGTCAAAGATATTGATGATCAATTCAATAAACATAACCTAAGAACTTAAAACTTATAATATTCCATGAACAAGCTATTCTTCGCATACTTAGCCAAAATTAACAAGTATTTCAACTGAGAGACTATTAACAAGTGTGATATACACTCACTTCCCTGTCCATCCTCTCAAGCATTCAAGGATAGGATATATTCATTCATTGTTCATTTCATATAAGGCATCTACCATAGGCTTGCTTACTAATCCAATCTCCACCACGTATATCAATCCCAAACATCAATCCAAAGATCTTTATTTTGGTTGTAATGGAGTCAGGCTAAGGGTAGGAAAAAGGAAAATTGCAGTTTAAAAACAAAGAACTAATTGAGCATTTAAAGTAATACAGCAAATCGAAGCATATAACACTTAATTCTTTCCTATTAATTTAACAAGATTAGCACTCCATTCCACCTCGCTTTTTACCTCTCCCCTTTCTTGTCATTTTCAGTTTATATTCTCTTCCTTCCTTCTATTTTCTATTTCCTTTTCTTTATTTCTCTTTTTTACTATTTAATTTATATTTTCTTTCTTTCTTTCTTTCTTTATTTTTGATTGAATTTTTAAAATTTAGAACAAGATACATTTAGAAAAGGAAAAATGTAGAAGAGAGATACAAATTATTACAACCCTAACAATCCTTAACTCAAAATCCAACTATATACTATGATTCCCCCAGACTTATTCCGTAAACCCGATTATACCCTTTAAAATGCTCAACTTGCCCTTATGGTAGGTGTAATAAATATGATAGATAATCAAGGTCAAGGCTCATATTTTGGGTTTAAAGAAAGAAAAGGTTTCGTTTAAGCTTAAGGAGGCTCACTAAGGGTAGCATTATGGTCGCTTTTTAAGCTAACGAGGTAAATCCTAATTATCTTCATCATTTCAACGTTTGCATAAGATTATATGATATCAACTAGTATTTGTAAGTAAGCTTTAGAGTCCCTAATCATAAAAGAACACTCTCAGCAAAGAATACTTGAATTTGGAGTTGAATATTTCATAAGACTCAAATTCTTACCAAAGAAAGATGACATTCATTTATCACAATAAGCTAATGTCCTTTTAATCGAAATCCAGATTAATTAGTCTAAGCATGCAAGTAAACTCATTCAATCATATTATGCATTTCTAATCTTGATCGAATTCATTCAATGATTATGCATCTCTAACTATTAAATAGAAAAAACACATAAAAAACATATTTTTTAATAATAACCCCAACACTTAAATTTCACTCTATTCCTAATGTGATACAAAAAGGTAAAAGAGAGGTCTAAGAAAAAAATACAAAAATTAACTCAAACAAGGACAAACACTAAAAACTAAAAGACATTAAACTAAAAACCAGCAAAGAAAAAGATAGAAATACGATATGAATGTGAGGGTGATCAATGCATTGATCTGGTGTGGAACATGGTGTACTACGTTGAGGAATGAAGATCAACTACAAGGAAAACAGATAGAAGAGAAGGCTTGTTCACATAAAGAAAACAAACTAAGTTAAGATTCACAAAGAAAACTAATAACAAACTGATAATTGAAAAACAAACAGAAATTAAATGGGTTACTTCTTTAACATCTTGTAATTGGACGCCTCAATGGTCATACTCAAGGTAGGTAGCTCAAAGTGATCGATTCCACCATTTTCTCCTTTCCATTCGACTCTGTCTCTATGAATTTTCCAAACACTTCGTCAGTTGCATCCACTCGCAAGTGGTAGCATTCATCACTCTCTTTAACCAAGCCTAGCTTCTTTTCTTCTTCTTCCTGCAAGGCAACATTAAAATCGGTAGCATTAACTTGATTAATAAAAGACCAGTCTTTAGAAATAGAGTAGGAATAGGTTCCACATTAAAGATTGAAAATTCTATTATTTTTCCCAAGATAGTTATAGTTAATTTCCTATTCTTCACATCAATCAAAGTGCTAATGGTGGCCATAAAAGGCCTTCCTAAGAGTATGGAGTGCTCCTTTTCTTTCTCCTTCACTTCCCCTATGTCTAGGGCAACAAAGTCTATAGGAACAATCAAATCCTCAAACTTTCACTAACACGTCTTCCATTATTCCTTTCGGATAATGGATTGACCTATCATCTAATTCAAACATATGTTCGTAGGTCTTAACTGTCCTAGATTCAATTTCTCATAAATAAAGTGAGGCATAATGTTTATGCTTGCTCCAAGATCATGTATACCCTTAACCACATTACCATTACCCATTGATACTTTCACGATAAAACATCCTGGATTTTTCAGTTTGGGGAGTAAATGCTGCTACAGAATTGCACTTACTACTTTTGAAACCAACACCTTTTTGTTAGGCTCAAACTTTCATTTCTTGGTACTTAGTTCCTTGAAGAACTTGGCATAAGTCAGAATGTTCCTAATCACATTTAACAAGGGCAGATTAACGTTGACCTTAGAAAGCATGCCATATAGATAGAAAAATTGTTCATCTTGTTTTAATTCCTTAAAGCGGATTGGATATGGAATTGGTGGTTTATAAAGATCTGTCTCCTTCTGCATCCTTGGTTTCATGTGATATGTGTAAATTGTATGATGTTTTAGGGCATAGTTTGATATGTGTTTAGTTATTAATTCAATCATTTAGTATGTGTTTGGGTTAGAATTGTGTTAGTTTGTTAATTATTTGTGTTTTAAGTGTTTTATGGGTTAGTATAAGTCTTTAAGCTTAAATATTATATTTTTAAAGTACCTTGATGTGTTTGTTAGTATTTCAGGGTCAATATCAAAGAACGGAGAAGTCTCGGAGAAATTTGGGGTGAAATAACAGCCTATGATCGTGACATAATAGGCCACGACCATGACAAAAGCACCAGAGTTGGCCCATGATCATAGGTTAAACACAAAAGAACATAAATAGAATAAGAAGAACAGAAAGAGGAGCTTTTGCATAAGTCACCATTGAGAAACCGTAGAGAGAGTTCGTCAAGAGATTGAGAAAGGGAAGAAGGAAGAGAGACACGGAGAAGAAGTTGACGTGATGTACTTCTCAAAATAGGAGTTTTCCTAACATTGCTGCCTCCATCATCTGTTCCAATCTTATTTTTGGTTTATATTCAATTTTATTATTGTATAGAATTGGGATGGCTATTGATGATAAGATGTGTGAATGTTGAGGATGTATAAACTCACCTTCAGGTTGTTTTATCTTTGATTTAATAAAATTTGATTGTTTGTGTTTTTATTGGATCATCGTGATTTAATTTCTATAATTACATAACTCCGTGATAAACTGAGAAGGCGAATTGAGTAAAAAATAACTAATTGGGCTAACAAGAGTTAGGTAATTTAATAGAACAAGAACTAAATCAAATTGGTAACTTGCATGAAGAGAGATCTTGCATAGGTTCCTAATAGTTTTTGGACAACTTTAGATCTAATTAGGGTTTTAGATAGATTGTTAATCAAGAGATTACAATTCTCATAATCTGATTAGAGTTTATAAATTACGGTCAATAGTTATAACTTGAGAGAGAGTAATTAACCCTAGGACCGCCTAGAACCAATTATCTATTAAGTCATAATCGATTAGGTTAGCATTACAGACAGATAAAATTTCCCTTTCTCTTAATTGGTAGTTCTTTAGGTTAATTCTTGAATGTGTGCGATGCAACTGCTATTTGTTAATAATTCGTCATTGATTCTTAAATTGAATTGTTTGATTGAATTACATTCTTACTTTAGTTTTGTTACATTTGAATTATTGCGAACCGCTGTGGCCTTAGATTTTAGAATTAGATTAACCCTTCTCATGGGATTGACACCTTAGGTACTACACGAATGACCTGTATACTTATAGAATATCAAGGTTAAATATTAAAACTTACAGATATCAGAAAACCATAATCATCATGCTTAAGTTGTTCACCCTTTTGAATGTGACTTGAAGAGTTTCTCCCATTGCTTTTCTCATTCTGCTCATCTTCTTCTTTGATAAGGCTCTCCTTCCTTCAATTATTAGCATCAGAAAGCTTAGAAGGAAGCTCAATATGATTGTCAATTACTTTACCACTTCTTAGAATAGTAATTGCTTAGGCTTGTTCAGGTTGACTAGGTAAATTTTCCTTTTGATTGTTATGCATTTGAATCTCAATCCTTTTGACAAACACTTCCAAGGAGTTGAATCGCTTGTTGTTTATTTCTTGATCTTGAGTTGTTACCTGAATGAACACATTAATTTTTTTCTCCAAAGAGGGATTTTTTGATAGTTTTTCACTTCCCTTGAAAATTTTTTGGCCTTTGAAAATTTTGGTACTGTGGTTGGGGTTGCACTAGTGGGTTGTTAGTCTTCCAAAACAATTGGGGTGATTTCTCTAACTAGTATTGTAGATGTTTGAATATGGATCACTTCTCGTTATTGGTTAAAAACTGTTAAATGAGTTCACTTGTTCTTCTCATTTATAAAAGGTTCGCAATAATACGAACAAACATTAGCTCCATGGCTAAAAGTTCCACATATACCATATAACTCTTGATTTTAAATGTTTTAAGGTAGTCTTGTAGTTAACATCTTTACATGCCTTGTTAACTCAGCTAACTGCTTACTTAATTCTTGATGCAAGCTTACTTCATGAACTCAAGCTCTTCCTCCCCTCACGCTTTTTTTTTTTAAGAATTGACCCCCAATATTTTGAAGATTTTGTATATTTCTTCGGCCGTTTTCTCATACAAAACTCCTCCTCCTGCGTTATCCACTGGGTACTGAAACTGTTCTGTCAATCTATCATAAAAGAATTGATTTTGCATATGAAGTGGAAAATGATGGTGTGGGCATTGGATTAGTAAGAATTTAAAGCATTCCTGTGCCTTATGCAATGACTCTCCCTCTATTTGAGTGAAAGTATCTATCTTTATTCGTAACTCAGAAATCTTTTGATAGGAATAAAATTTTCCCATGAATTTTTTGTATACCTGCTTCCATATAGTCAATCAACTGGGTGGAAGGTTCATTAAGCATGCCCTAGCGCAATCCTTCAATGTATATAGAAAGCATCTCATTCTGATTTAATCTTTGTTTAAGCCATCCAATGGAAAGGTTTGGAGAGCGGTATAGAATTCACGACTGAAGTTCAAAGGGTCTTCATTAGGAATCCCATAGAAAGATGGAAGCATGTTGTAGTGGATGCTCTTCAATTCATAATTTCTATCTGCCTCTCCCAAACGTATGCATGAAGTGGCAATGCCAATCACTGATCTAGCAAACTCCTTCATCACTGACTGCCTTTCACCCATCTTTTGGTTATCAACTTGATCTTCATGTTTAGGTCTTTACGATCGTCTTTAACGTCCCCTTGAGGTGTTTATATTTGATGTATGTTGTCAATAAAAAGGACGGTTTCTCTATCTACAAATCTCCTTCCTAGCATAAAATAATTGAGCGCACTTCCTAGAGTCCTTCTACCTAGCTTAAACTAACAAAGGCCATACTAAATTAATAACAAAACATGTAATAAAACATGTTAATAAAATAAGACAGTACTAAATTATTAACAAAAATTAACAAAACACGTTAATAAAATAACAAAATAAAACATGTATGCATAAACAAATATAAACTAAACAAAAACAATCAAAGTTAATCCAAGTTTAAAATACTAATCACCTCCCTGGCAATGGTGCTAAAAACTTGTTGTGCCCAAATTAAGTTCTAAAATTCCTAGTCTATCCTACTCGCAAGTTCAAGAGGTAGTTATAGTTGATTACCCAGAGTCGTCTCCCACGGAGGTGATATTGGTTTGCTTAAATTAACATTGAACAAAAATAAAAACAAATGTAATCCTAAATACTTTATCTCGATTTGTTGAGTAAAGGCTTTAAAGGAAATGATAAAATTAAACTGAAAAGTAAACAAAATTAATTGGGACCAAAAACACATAGATTAATTGAAATGAAAAACTTTTGAGAATTAATTTCACTAATTAAATCTCCTATACATGATTAAGAGGAAATAATTGCATAGTTGTCTTACTAAAATTAACAATTAGGTTCTAAAATCAATTCAAATAACAAACTAATCTAACTTTTGTCTTCAATAAGTTTATCATCCAAATTAATTATTAAACCCAACCAATAATTACCACTTAAGTTAATATATTTCTAATTCTTATCCTAAGCATCTATAGTTTCTCATTTCATATCTAATTTTTCCTCTCATTCCTTCGTTTAATACTAAAATAATGTAAAGTTTGATCATGCTATTACATCCATTCAATTCAGAAATTATAGCAACATAACACAATAACCTATTCCCTCAATCATGTATATTTGGCTAAAATAGCTACATTAATCCTCAAGAAAAAGAGTTCAGCCCATCATGGAAATTACAAGATTCATCATCTTCATATACTTCAATCCCATCTTGATCAGTGTAAAAGAAGTATTAAAGCAACAAACTAAGCAAATAACTGAAATAAACTATCAAAAGTTAACAAAGTATGGGTCGGTTAAGCTACAAAATAATGAATCCAGTAAAACAACAAAGAAACAATGTGACAGATAAGGAATAGAATAAGCAAACTAAGGTAAGATGAGGGAGTTGCAGTGATATCCTACTCCTCTCAAGTTTTCTGAATTTGCTCTCTCTTGCTACTTCTGTTTGGTCCTCACTGAAATGATCGAAGGCTTACATTATTTTCACCTTATTATTGGGTTTCTCTCTATTCACTCGACTCTCTTTATTTTTATGTCTCTTCTCTCCTTCTTTCTCTATCTGTTCTCTATCTCTTAGTCTCTCGGTGTGTGAGAATAAAATGTAGAAACTATATCCCACTGCCAGCCTCTATTTTTTCTATTTGTGGTGTCATGTCAGGTTTAGGTTTTCGTGCCTTCAACCTACAGATGCCATGTAATAATGATGATTTAAAGGAAAATGTTGTCCAGTGTGCATGTGGAGTGTCACATGGCCTTGTCACCCTAGTTAATGGCCTCTCATAGGTTTGATAAAGCCTTATAGGTATCACTTAACATTTCACACCTATGACTTGCTTCTCATAACTGTGATAAGCTTCTCACGATTATGAGAAGCAAGGTTACTGGTGAGAATGTGAAGCAGGCTGGCGAGAACGTGAGGCATAGCAGTTGGCACCATTTAGTGTGATAACTAGTGATATGAAGAAGTATACAGCTAACACCGTGAGCATGCATAGGAGTTGCATGGTGTTGACACCAGTATGAAGCATGGAAGTTAGCGAGGTGAGAGCATGGCAGCTGATGCAGACCGTGAGAAGGCAGTTGGAGCATGCATGGTGTGGTCAACGTGAGAATTATGGACGGGAGCTAGGGGAGAAGGTCATCATGGTTATCAAGAAGCATGATGGGAGCTGTTTGGATGAGATGATCATAGTGAGAAGGTATGAGCTAAAGTGAGTGTGACATGCAATTAATGTGTGTGACCATGTAATTAAGTCACACCCTTTTTTTACAAAATTATTCTTGCTTTTTTATACATTCCCAAAATTCTCAATTTAATATTCATGTAACATTCACATCATTTCCATTCAATTCATCTCACTTTTGGATCAAAACACATGAATTTGTAACCCAAATCAAGATATGAAAGCAAATAAAAGCAATCGAAACTAGACACAAAATAAAACCAGTTTACTAAGGCCCTACCCAGCTTCTTCCTCATAAGTCGTACCCTTTTTATTTGTTGGACCTTGTAAAGTAGTTTCCTTTACCTTTTAGATTAGTGACTCCAATATTAGTAATGCATGACTTGAAGTCAATGCAAGGAGAATTATTGCACCTTTGCCCTTCAATCTTACTTGTAAATAGGGTAGCATTAAAGGCCCCAAAAATCAACCAAGGGTATTAACATAATTATAAATATCCCTTAGTGAGTTCCAAAGTGAAGCTCTTTAGAAAGCATAATTGGATGCATACATATACGATATCATTAGAGGAGCAAATCCATGGACTATAACATTAAGATATATACATTGATCAGTCATCGAATGGTTCATAATATTAATTTTCCTAGGGTCATAACCTATGACAATTTTTTCAGTATAGTGCTCACCATAGTTAGAAATGATATTCTAGCTCTTTCCAAGGAACCAAAGGCTTTTACATTTCTCTTTTCTTTAATTTAGTCATGAAAAGGACAATGATACGAAGCTTTATTGTTTTAATGTAGTAAAAAAATAGCTTGTTGCTTAATAAGGCTATTAAGGCCCTTAATGTTCCATGTAATAATCATTATTTGGAAAAGGGAGAGCTAGAAATTGATCCCTTTATTATAGCCTTCCTATTGGACTTTCTTCTACTTGTGGTTTTAAATTCTTCTTTCTACCAGGTTAGAGAAATAACTTCAAGCTCATATACATTGGTGGGATATTTGAGAGCTCGAAGCTTGTATAACATTCAAAAATTCATTTTTTTTATGACTAGCTTAGTCCTCCATAGAGTTATTACCTTGGATTATGAGAGGTAGGGGTTAAGTCTAAATCTTTTGGGTCTCAGTTAGAGGAGTGGGGCTCTGGTTAGCTAAGGGGGGATAGGAAGGGAAATGATAGTAGAGTCATTCGATTCCATAATTCAATATATCCTATATTAAATTTCCTTCCATACTTTCCTCTAGAGCTTTGATTAAGGCCTATTTTGATACTAAACCCTTATAAAGTCTTAAATCATCTAATCATTTCCCCTAATCTTTAATAAGGGAATAGATTCAAAAAGTCCATTCCTTGATTCTATACGAATAAAAATCCTTATATATCCAATTCTAGATCTTATATCTATAACATCATTCATACAAAGTGACTTCCTTGAGTAGCTAACTAAGTAGTTAAGTGCATTTAATTACCAAGGTCCATCTTGTAAAACTTCCTGGGCATCAACATTGCTAATGAATTTGAACAAGATTAAGTCTTCCTCATGCAAAAAAGAATTTAACATGCCTTTAGCTTTCTATTATCTTAAATCCCAACATTTAATTACAGGGAATATAGGTCTCCTAGAGAGGAAAAAGTCCCCAAGTATGACTAGTATTTAGCTCCTTTTAGGATTTCCATTGGGGATTTAGATGGCTCAGGGGGCAATAATAGAGTTTTATCTCAGTCGACTCCCTTACAACTTGCTTCCAATTTAGCTTTAAGTTAGTAGGTAGCTATTGTGTAAGATTTGAGGGTTTTGAGCTAGGGATAAAAGGGGCGGAAGGAGATACGAAATGATGGGAAGATGATTCCACACTTTCCTTACCTTTTAGGGGTAGAGGAGGGACATGAGCATCAAATGAAGGACATTAGGATGTTAGTACAGTAGTCATTGGCCAAAGTTAAGAAGTAAGAGAAAAAAGCTAATAGAGCATACTTAAAAAATTTAAAATATAGTCACCAAAAATAAAAATACAAACACTAAAAGATAGGAAAGGACATTTATACCCAATCTACCTAGGGAAGGGTTGTATCTCCGAAAGTGAATTTATAGCCTCTGTAGGATAAGTATAGAAGGAGGTGGAGAAGTGGGATGAAAAAGAATAGGGAGTAGAGGTTTATGGAAAAGGGTAGATTATCTGGTAAGGGATGAAAGAGAATAGTGGAACGGCAGTGGGAAGCAGACTAAAAGGGAGCTGAATAAGGAACCACAAACAACAACGCAATCTGCTAGAGAAGACGAGGAAGGCAAGCACCTGCAGGAGCAAATATTAAAGAAAGATGTTACGGGGAGAATGGCACGTGGGATATGTAGTTCTGAAATGGTGTAGAGAGAAGTGAGAGCTTCTCTCTCTTCATTTGTTGCTTTATGATATTTAAAGTTATAAGCATCAAAAGAAAAAAAAGTAACTTCTCTATGTCCCTTTTTAAAATTTCTATCATATGCACAGAGTGTACATTTCAAATACTTTTCAAAAGAATGAGCCCTTTTTAGAAAGCTTATATACCAATTTAAATATCAATCTGTATTTATCCTTTTTGGTACATACAACAAGATTTTCTCCTTTTAAATATATATATATATATATGCTAATTCAATATCCTAAATATAATTAATATAAAAAGTGTTATCATCTTTTATATAACACTAATGGCTATGTACTTCTCTTCCTCACTTTAATTGGTCTTTTAATACTAATTTTCTTACTTAGATCATCTAAGGTCTTTTAGTAATTTTTTTAGGTCAATAGTTAAAGATACCATTATTGTTTCTCATTTGATATCAATGGAGGTGATACTAATTTTATTTGAAAAATAAAGAATTTCATTATCAGGTCAAGTCAAAAATAGTATATGCAGTATATAAGCACAAGCCATATGAGTGCCTATTGTATAAGCTTGAAGGCTATAAGGAGAAATTAACTTTTTAAGTTAAATTTAGGGCACACTAATAGGTGTGATTTGCATCATATTTTAAGGTTTAATTTGTTGTGTATTAAGTGTTAATTTGAGTGTTTAGTGTGTGTCTAGGTTAGAATTGTGTTAGTTTATATATTTAAGTATTTTTATAAGATAGCATAAGTCATTGAGCTTAAATGTTATATTTTTTAGGTACTTTGATGTGTTTGTTAGTGTTTCAGGGCTAATGATGAAGAACTGAGAAGTTTTGGAGACTTTGGGACCAAAACCACAACCTACGATCATGGCACAATAGGCCACAATCATGATAAAGAGATATGAGCCACCATGCCCCAGGCTATGATGGTGACACTTTGGCCACGATCGTGACAAAGAGGTCTGATCTAGGCCATAATTATGGCGCTTGGGCCACACTCGTAATAGATATACACGTAAATTGGTGAAAATGTCAAGTTTTGAGGAACTTTTTAGACCGTTTTGATTCGAGCAGACCCTAAAGCTTCCAAGGTATTTAAAGAACATGATGAATACAGAAAAGGAACTTTTTGCATTAGCCAAATTTCGAAAACCCTAGAGAGCTTATCGAGAGATTTGAGGAAGGAATTGAAGGAAGATAGACATGAAGAAGAAGCCTACGCGAAGTACTTCCTAAAATAGGCAAATTTTCGCTATTTTTGCCTACAACAATCCATTCCACCCATATTTTTTGATTGTATTTCAATTTTATTGATGTATAAAATTGGGATATTTGTTGAGAATAGGTTTTGTTGAATGTTGATTTAAATCTATACTCACCTTTGGGATTTTTATCTTTGAGATTAATGAAATTTGATTTATTGCATTTTTATTGAGTTATTGTGATTCAATTTTTGTTCTTAATATTTCAGTAACAAACTGAGAGGATGAACCAAGTGAATATCATTAAATTGCACTAACGAGAGTTAGGTAGTTTAATAGATTAAGAATTGAATCAAATGGTAAAATTGTATAACGAGAGATCATATATAAGTTTTTGATAGGTTATTGGACAAATTTAGATATAATTTAGGTTTTGGGTAAATTGTGAATCAAGAGGTTACAATTCTATAATCAAATTAGGGTTTATTAATTAGAGTTAAAGATTATAACTCAAGAGAGAGTATTCCACCCTTGGATCGTCTAGACCTGGTAATTCAATAATTTCATAATCAGTTTGTTTTTTTGTTAAGGTCGGATTAAAACACCCCCTTTTCTCTCAATTGGTAGTTCCTAGGTTGATTCTTGATTGGGTTGTACAAATTTCTATCTTGTTTATAATTTCTGAATTTAATTCTTGAGATTAATTGCTTGGTTGAATGACTTTCTACCTTAGTTTGTTATTTTGAATTATTACGAATTTGAGTTAAGCCTTAGATTTTAGGATTAAATTACTCCTCCTTGTGGGATTGATACCTTAGGTACCACGTGAATGATCCATGTGCTTGCGGTATTATCGAGGTTAAAAATATTAAAACTTATCATATAGAAACCTACGATCAAGTTTTTGGCGCTATTGCCGGGGAGGCGGTAATTTAGTTCTATAGTTTAAGGTGTTAGATTAGTTTTTAATTTTTGTTTTCATTTTTTTATTTTATTAATAATTTTTTCTCTTGCATGAACACAAGAGTCACGAGAGGATTGATTCATGTAGCGGAAACGTTAGATTTAAATATCAATCGAATAGAATGAACCCTTAAGAAAGCTCGGCGAGAGGAAGAAGAAGAGATCAGAAAATCAACAATGGCTGAGGAGTTTCAACAAAATATAGACTATGGAGTGAACCAAGGATGACAACAGAGGACCCTGATGGACTTCATGAGGTCGGGATTCAATGTGGCAAATCAAGGAGTGGCTAGGCTGCCTTGTTCGAGATTAAACCAGCACTTCTCAATATGCTTTAGCAGAACGTACAATTTTATGGATTGGTAAACGAGGACCTAAATGCACACATCGTGAACTTCCTGAAAATTTGTGAAACTTTACGGTATCATCAGATGTCGGAAGATGCAGTTAGAATCAGACTATTTCCTTTTACCCCTAGAGATAGAACGAAGGATTGGTACCCTTCACTTAGCCCAGCTAACATTATGATATGGGACTAGCTGGTTCGAGCCTTCTTAGATAAGTATTTCCCATTAACTAAGACCATAAAGATTATTAAGGAAATCACCAATTTCCAGTAAGGTGACGGGGAATCAATCAACGAAGCGTGGAAGAGATATAAGGACTTGCAATGGAAGTGCCCACACCATAACCTACCCGAGGAGTTCCTATTGCAGACTTTATATAATGGAGTGAGCCTACCAATAAGAGGCACAATCGACGCAGCTTCAGGAGGCTCCTTAATGAGGAAGATCATCGATGAGGTAGAGGAGCTGATTGAGGAAATGGAAAGCAATAGCTGTTTTTGGATGAACGAGCGAGGGAGGCAACCTACTACCTTCAGAGAGCAAAAAGGGGTCATCTTTAGTCCAAGGGAAGACCGTACAATTGAAGTGTGAGCTTTGTGACTAGATAGATCATGATACTGTGGACTGTTTTTTGATGAAGGAAGGAGATCCAGAGCAAATAAACTATATAGGAGCACAATATGGATGAGGAGGGGGAAACAATCCCTATTCTAACACCTACAACCCTTCTCCTGGACAAATAATACTGGAGGACAGCTCAGGCCTCAAAGATAATGGGGTTTGCAACAAGATAAGGCAAGCTCGATGGAATCAAAGTTGGATAAATTTTAGATAAGCTTGGAATTGTAGACAATGCATAGAAGAAGCTGGAAGATAAATTTGAGCAAGTCACTAAAAAATATGTTTCCTTAATCTATAATTGAGAAGCCCAAGTGAATCACTTGTCAAATGCCTTTTCTACACGAAATTTGGGAAATATTCCTCGCAACTCAGGAACAAAATCAAGGGAGCAAAAAGTTGTTACACTCGAAGTAGGAAGGAACTTGAACCACCCACAAGGATCCAGTCAGTTGAGAAAAATCAAGAAAAGGAGAAAGAAGTGGACATAAGTGAATATCCTCCTTATGTTGCACAACCCAAGATTCCTTTTCCTCAACGGTTACAAATGAAGAAGTTAGACACACAATTTGCAAAGTTTGTTAAAAAGTTAAGGACGTTACAGATTAATCTCTCTTTTGTTGAGGCGTTGGAACACATGCCTAAATATGCAAAAATTTTAAAGGACATATTATCAATGAAGCATACTTGGGAAGATAATCATACAGTAGCTCTAACTAGCACTTGTAGCTCAATAGTCACCAGTCAAATGCTTTCTAAATTGAAAGATCCATGAAGTTTTACAATAACTTGTGTAGTTGGTGAATTTGAATTTACAAAGTGTTTGTGTGATTTGGAAGCTAGCATGAGTTTCATGCCTTTGTCGATATTCAAGAAGTTGGGACTAGGAGAAGTCAAACCAACATCAATGTTAATTCAGTTGGCTGATCAATCCATTAAAAGGCTATTTGGAATAGTGGAAGATGTTGTGATGCAAGTGGATAAGTTCATTATTCCTGTAGATTTTATGGTTCTAGATTTTGATGAAGATAAGAACTGCCTACTGATCTTAGGTCGACCATCTATGAATATAGGGAAAGCCATAATTGATGTTCATAAAGGGAAATTAATACTTCGATTAGGTGAAGATCAGATCGATTTCAATATGAATAAGGCCTTAAAGAATCCAACATCAAGTAGCGCATGCATGAAAGTTGAAATTATAGATCAAAATTCGCAAGAACAAGTTAAGAGTTACATAGCATAGTGCAATTAGTGGAAGCAGACATAGACGATGAATATCAGAACCTCAAATCTAAAGGAGATGATGAGATGGAGGAGGAAGATGTTCAAGAGCATCAAGATAAATTGGTTCGAACTGAAGCAACCCTACCACCATCTTTAGAAAACCCACCGATATTAGAGCTTAAACCTTTGCCTGCACACCTCAAATATACTTTTCTTGGTGAAGGTCAAATATTAACGATAATAATTTCCAACCAATTGAATGAAAAACAAGCAAGTAAGGTGGTAGAAGTCATTAGGAAGCGAACAAAAGCCATCGGATGGCAGATTGCTGACATTTGAGTTATAAGCTCAAATATATGTATGCACTGAATAAACTTGGAGGAAGGATGTAGAACGGTAAGGTAGCGTCAATGGAGATTGAAACCTAACGTAAAAGAGGCGGTCAAGAAGGAGATCATAAAACTCCTAGATGCAGGGATAATTTATGCCATCTTTGATAGCGAATGGGTCAGTCCAGTATAATGTGTACTTAAGAAGGGTGGAATGACCGTAATAGAAAGTGATAGTGAAAAAGTAATTTCAAAAAAAACATTCACAGGATGGAGAGTATGCATAAATTATCGCAAACTCAACTTGGTGACTAAGAAAGAAGGGATAATTCTAGGGCATAAGATTTCACATCAAGGATTTGAAGTTGGCATAGCAAAAATAGAAGTGATAGAGAAACTTCCACCGTTAAACAATGTAAAGGTGTGCGCGAATTTTTAGGTCATGTAGGATTTTACCATCGTTTCATAAAAGACTTTCACAAATTGTAAGACCTTTGACAAACCTTTCAATCAAGGATGTGCCTTTCTTGTTTGATGACAAATGTATGTCTACATTCAACATGTTAAAAGAGGCATTAATATCAACACCAATTTTATCACTATCGAACTGGATACTTCCATTAGAAGTTATGTGCAATGTAAGTGACTAAGTCCTACGTTGCATTTTGGACCAAAGGAAAGATAAGAAGTTGCATGCCATTTACTATACTAGTAAAACTCTTGCAGGAACCTAGCTGAATTACACCACTATAGAAAAGAAACTACTTGTAGTAGTGTACGCATGTGACAAGTTTCTACAATATCTTTTGGGTTCAAAGGTAATTTCATTCACCAATCATGCGACATTAAAATACCTTTTCAACAAAAAAGATGCAAAACCTAGGCTCATTCGATAGGTGTTACTCTTACAATAATTTAATATAGATGTAGGAGATAAAAAGGGAAAAGAAAATATGATTGTAGACCACTTATCCAGACTTGCGGGAGGCGAATGCAAGCTAAGTGATGACATTAACAAAATTTCCCTAATGAAACTCTGATCCTACTCGAGAGCTTGACTTGTAACATCCCACTACCATAGGGTACGTACCTAAGCTTTTAAGAACATAACCTACGATAATGGTATGTTGGAGTAATAACGAATCTAACTTGCATATGGCATCATCTAACATACTCGAAATCGATATCATTTTCTCTTAAACATTCACTTCATTCATTGATAAAACATACATTGTCCTTCCCAAAAATTATTTACAAAACTCTATACAGGTTCAGACAAAATTACAAAATGACAACAACTATTTTCCTTTGAGAGTCAATTCAGGAGCCAGTTAACAGACCTCTGCTCCATATCTCTAGCACGGAAACTTTATGTCTTGACTATAACCTAGGTCTCCTGTCTCATATCTGGAAAGCTACGGTGCAAATTTTTGATGAGTTTTGCGAACTCAATGAGTGAACTATCAGTGATGAATTCACCAGATTATACAAATACAACACATATATCACAGTTATTCATTCAATCAGATAAGCATCCTTTCTAAAATTAGCATAACAGACATCCATACATTACAACTTGCATATCGTTGACATATTGCGCATGTAATTGCATGGGACATGCATGAGACGCATATTCGTTCATATTGTTGTGACTGAGTGCCTTTCACACACATATACAAAGTTTGGCCCATAGGGCTCAATTGGAACAAATTAACAGAGCATGGCTCTACGTGTAGAACACATATATCACGGAGTATGGCTCTACGTGCAGAACAGATATATCACGGAGCAAAGCTCTATGTGGAAGCGCTTCAAACTGGCATCTCAAGTTACGATGCCTTTATCTGAGCATGCATTTTATGAAATGCATCAAATACTGAATATGTCATACACAAAATCTTATACAAATGTTCAGATGATGGTTTCATAATCATCGGACCTCAGTCCAGCATTGAGAAGCGAAAGTCAAATTCATATCACATCAAAACACTCCCAACACATTCCTAACTATTAAACTACTCGAACCTCAGGTCCAGAATCTAGAAATAGCACACACAACAGTTCAATAATACTGGAAGTTTGACAGAATCAAGGAGCACACAAATTCAATCAATCCTAGGAAGACATCTAGGTTGACCACAGTACGCTCCTAGAAGCTATTGCCTGGATGGTCTGGCAATGTCCGACTGTTGTCTGACGTGCTCCTCTAAAACAGACAAACAACATTCACAATCATCACCTTTTGTACAACGTACTAAACATATCAAAGTATAGAAAATATGCACGATGCATGTTCAATGGCAATTCCAGGGTCTCTTCATAATCTCTCTCTTTCTTATCAAAACTTATTGTAAACCATCAATATCATGATTCAATTCTCATGGCCTCTTTGCATGGCACTCTCTCAAGTCTCTCGTAAACTTAGGGGGATACAATGGATATAAGTTTATTTACGGAAGGTGCATCTTTATAGACAATGCACCCGTACGGAAGAAGATGAGTCACAGAAGAAGATGATTTACAGAAGGAGATGACGTCACCTAGAGGAAGCTGACGTCATCACAGAAGAAGTTTTACTATTAGCATAACATTTCCTACAGACATCGGATTGAATTGTTCTTTATATGATTCGAAAGAGGGAATCAAGATGTATAAACTCCATGAAGACCTCAAGGGCCAATTTTATCTTCTGAAGGGTCAAAAATAGGATAGAAGATATGCAATGAAGAGTAACCTAGAAGAGGTTTAGAAATAGTAACACAGAGGATATTTTACAATCACCATAACTTTCTCTAGAGGGGTCAGATGAATGTGTTCTTTATATGGTTTGAAAGAGGATTCCAAGATCTACAAATTTTATGAAGATCTATGAGGCCTATTCTATCATCTAAGGGTCCAAAATGGGACAGAAGATAGGTATAGACAAAAATAGAAGAAGCAAAACACAGAAGAAGATGATGTCACCACAGGAGTTCATGAACAGTAACAAAGAGGAAGTTCATGAACAGTAATGCAGATGGTGTTCATGAACAGTGACAAAGAAGTACAAGAACAGTGATACAGACGAAGTTCATGAACAGTGATACAGAGGAAGTTCGTGAACAGTAACACAGAGGCAGTTTATGAACAGTAACACAGAAGGAATTTCATGAACAGTAACACAGAAGGAAGTTTATGAATAGCAACACAAAGGCAGTTCATGAACAATAACATAGAATGAAGTTCATGAACAATAACATAGAAGGAGTTTCGGACACTTAGGCAGAAAGAAAAAGAAGCAAAAGTCAGACGAAACAAAGATAAGCGGAGCAAAAGACAGAGGAAGCCAAAATACAGAGGACGATGACGTCACCTAGAGGAAGTTGACGTCATCACAGAAGAAACAATATAGAAGAAGTTTGGTCGCAGAGAACTCAAGACACAGAGGAAGTCTGGTTCATATAAGAATGCATCTTGACAGACGATGCATCCTCACAGACGAAGATAACTTGCCGAAGAAGTTCTCTTAAAAAAGAGAATAACTCCTACAGGATGCATCTTTGCATATTTATAGAGGATACAGAAAACAGATGAAGCATAACTTATCATCTTTCATACCTATACAAGTTCTATACATCGTTTTCATTGCTGTTATACCTCCAACATAAAAATATCATCTACACTACTCTCTTTTTAACTCCAAACACCAAATCGCTCAAAAATCCAAAACTCACACAAATGCCAGAATCGCAGACTACTATCCATACTTGTGTATTATCTTTGCATTTTCTTTCTTCTGCGTTCGCTTTTCAATTTAACCAACATCCAGAACCCTCATATCTATTCTCTACACTGTGAACCCCTTTTCATACAGATATGCATATCCAACATGCACATGCTTATTTACACAGTGGAAACAACATTACAACCACTTACTCGCTTAGCAACTACTCTAACACTGAAATAGAAATCAGCACCACAAAAGCTTCTAGATCGCTATTTGGTGATAAAGGTCAGGGGAGAGAATCGCAATGGGAAGTGTTTCAGTAAGGAATCGGAACTATGATAGATTCTTCCTAGCTTAGCCAATATAATACGAAAGTTCATTCTATGTCCCTCACGTGTACTATTTATCTCCACTGACTCACCATTTGTCATAATTACAAACTGTAGTGAAGTCTTCCTAACTTAAACAATATTATACATGGGTCCATTGCTTGTCCCTCACGTGTGCTATTTATCTTCACTGATTCACCATTTATCATAATCACAATTTGTCATACTTACCCGGAAATGCCAAATGAAAGCATGCACAATTATATGAATGTGCCAAACAATATGTAAGTCACAAATAACTTTTGTCTAACGTTCATTTATCTTATGTCATATAAATGTCTCACAAATAATTGTTCTAGTCGTATGTATAGGTAACAGGATGTTACAATTCTCCCCTCCTAATAAAATTTCGCCCTCGAAATTTCTTAACTGAGTGATCAAATAGGTAAGGGTACTAAGCCCTCATATGCTTCTCCGTTTCCCAAGTGGCTTCTTCACTTGAATGATTTCTCCAAAGGACTTTCACTATTGGGATCACCCGGTTCCTCAGTTGCTTATTTTGATAGCCAATTATCTTCACTGTTTCTTCTACATTGCTCAGATTACTTGAGATTTCAATCTCTTGAGTTAGTATTACATGAGTTGGATCTGCCCGATATCGTCGAAGCATGCTTACGTGAAACACATTATGTAACTGAGCCATTTCTGAAGGTAAGGCTAACTTATAAGCCAATGGTCCTATTCTTTCGATTATCTCATATGGACCGACGTATCTCGGACTTAAATTTCCTTTCTTGCCAAATCTCAGTACACCTCGCCAAGGTGATACTCTCATAAACACTTTTTCACCAAGCTGATACTCCGTATCTCGTCTGTGTTGATTCATATAGCTTTTCTGTCTATTTTGTGCTACTTTAATTTTGCTACGGATCAACTTTATCTTATCAACAGTATCCTGAATTGACTCTGGACCTTCAATGATTCTTAAACCTTCTTCATCCCAGTATAAAGGTGAAAGACATTTTTTGCTGTACAATGCCTCATATGGAGCCATACTGATGCTACTGTGATACTGATTATTGTAAGCAAATTCAATCAAAGTTATATATTCATCCCATGCTCCCTAAAACTCCAAAACACAAGCTCTAAGCATATCCTCAATATTCTTAATTGTTCTCTCACTCTAGCCATTTGTCTGAGGATGAAAAGCTGTATTGAAATTTAGTTTAGTGCCTAGAGCTATCTGTAAACCACTCCAAAATCTAGAGGTGAATCTAGGATCCCTGTCCGACACTATGGATATTGGAATCCCATGTAACCTCACAATCTCATTCACATATCGCTAAACTAACTGATCTAATGACAAGTTTTCTCTCACTGGCAAGAAATGAGCTGATTTGGTTAATCTATCCACAATGACCCAA
>JANZXR010000005.1:16404355-16417727 GCA_027575705.1 Erythroxylum echinodendron | reverse complement strand
TGTGTCAATGACTTAGATGGATTGAAATTTATTTAATTTTGAATATAGTCTATTAGGTTGTAAATAATCATTAGCTCACAAAATTAGTGAATTAAGGGTCTTTGGATAAATATGCAATTTAATTAGGATTTACTGTAAGTTTAGCACCCTCTAGATTGTCACATTTATTCATAATTTGAGGCCTTTCAACTTAAGTAGCTTTACTAGTTTTTTTCATGGAAACGAGTAGCTAAAACAAAAAGGTAGGAAATAAAAAAATTGTTTTTGTTAAATAAACAACTATTCCATTGACCTTCAAGTTATGAATAGAGGTAGTAACCAGTTGAAAGTGTGATATAGCCGAGTAACCGGATTGACACACGTCACAAATGTGTGCCTTCGCGTCAAAAAGATATAATGACATTTCAACCAAGCTGTTTAATAAAAATGACTTAGTCAAGTAATTGGATCGACATTATCACCAATGTTTGCCTCCAAGTAAAAGACTAAGTCCTTGCTTAAATAAATAACTAAATGTTCTTAATAAAAACCTACTAAACTTGTAATAAGCTTGACTTTTCATGAAAATATACTTAGGAATAGTAACAGAGTCTGAAGGGTTAAGGAATTATTAATGTGTGTGTGCAATTGAAAAGGGTAAATAAATTAACACTTAGATTAAGCCCCTAGACATAGATTTTGCATGTTAATGATTTGATATAACTTGTATGATTGTGTCTAAGATTAAATTTATTTCATGAAGTTGAAGTCATTGCCTCATTATTGCATTATGTGTTATATGTTTGTTGTTTTGTTTGTTTACTAACAAGCAAATGTTTAAGTATGAGGATGTTGATAGGTGTGATTTGCATCATGTTTTAGGGTTTAATTTATTATGTATTAAATGTTAATTTGAGTGTTTAGAGTATGTTTAGGTTAGAATTGTGATAGTTTATATGTTTAAGTATTTTTATGGGTTTGTATAAGTCTTTGAGATTAAATATTATGTTTTTGACGTACCTTGATGTATTTATTAGTGTTTCAGGGCCAACGTAGAAAAATGGAGAAGTTTTGAAAACTTTTGGGCTGAAACCATGGTCCACAATCATCGCACATAGGCCACAATCGTGACAGAGAGATATAAGCCACCATACCTAAGGCCACGATTGTGACAATTTAGCCACGATCGTGACACTTTGTCCACGATCATGACACTAGGGCTATGCTCGTGACAGAAAGGGTAGACGCTAGACATGATCATGGCAGGGATGGCCACAATCGTGGCCTGGGTTAGGCAAACGCAAAAATAGTTGAAAACGTTAAGTTTCGAGAAATTTTTTTGGTCCATTTCAACCCAGGCAAACCCTAAAGCTGCCAAGGTATTTAAAGAACATGATGAATACAGAAAAGGAGTTTTTTGCATCAACCAAGTTTTGAAAATCCTGAAGAGCTTATCGAGAGATTTGAGGCAGGAATTGAAGGAAGAGAGACACGAAGAAGAAGCCTACGCAAAGTACTTCTAGAAACAAAAGGTTTCCCGCTGTTGTTGCCTTCACCAATCCATTCCACTTATATATTCCAATTTTATTTCAATTTTATTGATGTATAGAATTGGGATAGTCGTTGAGAATAGGTTTTGTTGAATGTTGATTTAAGTCTATACTCACCTTCGGGATTTTTATCTTTTAGCTTAATGAAATTTGATTTATTGTGTTTTTATTGAGTTATTGTGATTGAATTTCTGTTCTTAATAATTCGGTAACATACACAGAGGGTGAACTGAGTGAATATGATTAAATTGTGCTAATGAGAGTTAGGTAGTTTAATAAATTAAAAATTGAATCAAAATAGTAAAATTGTGTAACGGAAGATCGTGCATAAGTTTTTGATAGGTTATTGGACTAACTAGATCTAATTTAGGTTTTGGGTAAATTGTAAATCGAGAGTTTGCAATTCTATAATCAAATTAAGGTTAAAGATTATAACTCGAGAGAGAGTGATCCACCCTAGGACCGTCTATACCTAATAATTCAATAATTTCATAATCAATTAGTTTTTCATTAAGGTCGGATTAAAACTCTCTTTCTCTCAATTGGTAGTTCCTAGGTTGATTCTTAATTGGGTTGTGCAAATTGCTATCTTGTTTATAATTTTTGAATTTAATTCTTGAGATTAATTGCTTGATTGAATAATTTTCTGCCTTAGTTTGTTATTTTGAATAAGCCAATAAGCCTTAGATTTTAGGATTAAATTACTCCTCCTCATGGGACCGATATCTTAGGTACTAAGCGAACGACCCGTGCACTTACGGTATAATCGATGTTAAAAATAGTAAAACTTATCATATAGAAACCTGTGATCACAAACCAATTTGTACTCAATCCATTAAGATACTCAAGTAATTAGTCAAATATTTCATCGTTCTTTCATACCCTAAGAAAATCTTAAGCATGTTCTATTTGCTAAAATTAGCTGCCTTATCCAAACAAGATTCCTTTGACTTAGAATTTTAAGAGAGAAATACTGATTCTTAAAGAGTCGATGGTTCCTATCAAGCGAAACTTATTACACCGTGCATCCATGAGTAACATTAAATATCAAGTGATCATGCTTAATTAAATAAGCTAAGTTAGAGGTCCATTACACTATCATCTTCCATTCAAAATACTGGCAGGATAAGTTGCTTTTGGCTAGTATATTCCTCTATAGATAATAGAAATAAGTGCACTACAATGAAAAATGGTTTATAGATTTAGCTATAATTAAACAATGCCACATAAGAAATTGGTTGGATTAAAAGAGTTGCATTTAATCCTATCTAGTGATGGTAACCTTTCTTTGAAAGCAAGCCATAACATAAATGAGACTTTGGGGATAATGAGTTTGTTCCAAAATTTTGTATAATAGTTGTGTCCATTCATAACTTATGAGAATTTACCAGTTAAGTTCCCTAGTAAAGAATTCTATCATCTTTTAATGGATTAGGATAGTAAATCGAAAATTGGCTTTGTAAGAATTCAGAGCACCTATTATTCATGCTATAGCTGCTGCCTTGAATCGATACATTCACTCTAGCATTAGTAGGATAGAATAACTTGATGTTAGGGTAATTTGGAAGAAGATTTTAAGGATCAAGTGTTCTCTAATTATATATTCATAACCCAGATCTTTCCATTTCCTATCTTGAATTGAATTGAAGGTTGAATGAGTTCTCTGATTTTTAGAATCCACCCCATACTCTATGAAGTGTCTCTCTTAGATTTTAATGTTCAGATGTTTTTAATCCTCAGGTAATGCTTATTCACCCATTTTACCCGTAACAGCTCCTTATCAACAAGGACTCTTCAGAGCCTTTTAGCCATTAACAATGTGTTCACCTATTGAATGGGTCTAATTCAAAGTGCTCCTTTTGGCTTAGATAAAATTAGTACTATAAAGTAATAATAGATCATCTGTATGTGCCAAATTTATAATTCCTAAGCTTCAATATTTTTTATGAAACATAAATCTAGTCTCTAACCTAACATTCTGCATCATGATTTTATATAATACTTCACTACACAAGGTAAAGAGATATGGGGAAAGAGGATCCCCTTATCTAAGGCCTTTTGCACCCTTAAAGATATGTAAAGTTTATCAATTTATGAGGACACTAAATGAATTTGTAGTTATACATTGACTTATCAATCCAATGAAAGTATCTAAGAAGCCAAAAGCTTTACGGGACAATATTATACATTAGTGCAATAAGCAAGTGACTTATAATGGTATATTACAATTGGTGATTTCTATTATGAGCAACCCTTCTTCTTACTGGTTCTCTTATCTTACTATACCAAAAGGAATCTAGAAATCTACTAACAAGCTACTTAGAGCCGTCCTAAATGTGGAACAAGCATTAAAGCTGGAACTCCCACGGTTAAATGGTCCATTGTATGCTTATCTAAACAGAGTAGCGGGTTAGGTATCACATTTATTTAAGTGATGAGTAAAGTTTTACTATCGGAGAGACTTTGGTTGCTTTGCACTAATATGAATATTTATGGACAAATTGGATTTATTCGTACTTTTAAAAACTGATAACATCTAAAGGATTAAAGTGAAGCCCCATACATTTGGACTCTTAAGGAAAATTCTGCTAGTAAGGGAAACCATTTAGTCATCCATTAAACACATAATAGGGGATGACAAGAATACTTACTTTTGGTTTGAAAATTGTAATGATCTTGTACCTCTATATAAATCGGATGAGTTTTAACCCCTCGGAACGATTATCCTTGCTTACACTAAAAGTTAAGGCTCTGACCATCTATTCTACAAGGCGATCCAGTGGAATTATGGATAAGATACATGGATATCCCCTTAACTCCATCAAGTAGGATTCCATCTTATGGACTGAAGACGAGTCACTAAAATTCAACTTTAAATCTTACAAGAGACTTATGCTTAGCCCTCAGTACAAACAAGACTTGGGCATACTTAGCGTGAGATAGGCCTATACGCCCCTCCCATTGATTCATTTTATGGTTGGCTAGATGCAGAAAACTTGGTACAGCGGACAAAATCAGTTCCCTATATCTAACTCCCTTTGTGTCCTATGCTTAAATGCACAAGAATATCTTGATCATTTATACGTTAAACGTTGTTACACTTTTACCCTTTGAAAACACATCCATGACTGTGTATTAATTGAAGAGAGTACGAAAAACTGTGTAATAACTCTGACATATAGTCCGTGTATTTAGAGAAAGCGTACGAGTTGTGACAACAGAATGTATGACAACCAAGTTGTTTTTGTTAATATTTCTGTATACTTTGCATGAAACATAGATATGGTTGTTTAAGCCAGATAGAAAGAACATAAACAAGTTTTTGGCCACGGTGGCTAGAGTAACTCCATGACATGCATCTAAATCACTTAGTTGCTTTAAACCGACAACCTTTTGACTTTGTTTTCTTGTCCCCATTTTCACCTACATTAGAAAAGTTAGAAACCAAATAAGTTTTCAAATGGTAACACTGCACTGTATTGGTTCCGCAATTTAATTCAAACTTCATCATTCTTTATTTCACTAAGGGCATTTACAAACCACACCCGCTATATTTTTCTCTTTTCTTTTTGATTAGACTTATACTAAATATTTGTCGGCATATCCTCATTGATATAAGCTTTCAGCGTTGTTAGATCCTTCCATTTGCTTCAATTAAAAACTTCCATCTGTGTGGGAAGTATCTACATTCAACTATTGAATAGAAAAATTGAATGTTTATCTTTACGTATTTAAATAACATTTTACCATTGGCGATCATCTCACTGATTGATACCTTTTTTTTTCATTGAAATAATACTTGACCGATCCCTTTTTCGTTTTAAATTATTTATTTTATTTTCAACTTTCAATTTTCGTTTCTTTTTCAAAAATAAAATTTGTTTCGTTATTAAATAATGTGATAATATTTTTATACTACAAATAATAAAATTATTAAATAATTTTCTTGAATTTTAAATTCTTAAATTTAAATTTTAAAATATTCTAACACTTAACAAATGCTATTATCACAATAATTTAAATTTAGTAAAAAAATATTTTTATTGATCCTTAAATAACGGAAAGGATGTAGATAAATTATATAAATGGGTTTTCTCCTATTTGAAATGCAATAAATAATTAAGATAATTTCATATATGACAATCATAAAGCCATCACAACAATAATTAAGATAATACAAAAAGATACAAAATTGATTTATCATGGTTCGACCAAACAATTATTCACAGATGTTCATTACCAAAGTTCCGTATAAGAATTTCTTTTTTCTACAAGTAAAGAAGAATCTTCCATGTAATATTGTCTTTGTCACAAATGAAGAGGAACCTTTCCTATCTTCTTACTTTGTGATGAGATAAAAAGGAAGTTCGTATAACTTTTGTTTAAGGTCAATAGGAACCCTAACGATATGTATCCCAATATTTTTTTTAATTGTAATAATTTCACAAATATATACAACTCAAAGCTCTCTTTCTTTCCTGTACAAGTAAATTATAATTTTATATATTTTATATAATGCACATATGGACTATTTGATTGCATAAGACTGCAAACAACTCTACAATATGCTTTTTTTTTTTTTTACAACACAATTTTTATCTCTTTATATTCGAAACTAATTACTGAAACAGTCATTATCCATACAAACTAATTCTTGTAATGACTAATTTCTAGGCAGGATTGGTGAGTGGACCATATCTTTATTCAAAACATGTTTGGCTAGAATATAGCTAATTGACAGTCTTGTTTTGGAAAAAAAATTGTCATTTTTATCCAAAATTGTTCAGTAACATCGGTTAGTCGATCATAACCCTTTAACTAGCTCATCATATATCCATGGTGCATAATGCAATGGAGGTTGATTTTGATTAGAAAAAGATAGAATGCTTTTGTAAATTTCTGTTCCTATGTCTCCTTAGCTGACCAAAACTCTTAAGCTAATCAAACTTATGCGAAAAAAAAAAAAAGGAAGAAAACTTCGATTAATTCCTAAGTCTCGTAAATTAAAGATAAAACATATATCATTTGATGTAAATGTTTATGCAATGATTCAGTCCATTAACTTTTAAAATGATCATGATAAGGTCACAAAAAAGATTGCGATGATTTAAATTTACGTATGAAAAGACTCTAATTTTTCTTAGTCTTCATTCACTTTACTGGACTGCTTATTTTTCTTAGTCTTCATTCACTTTACTAGACTGACTTGAACTTCTCTTGAATTACACATATATTCGTTTTTGTTTATCTTGTTCATCCTTTTAATTGTCAAGTTTATTCAATTGGCTCATTTATTCACTTTATCCTTCCATCAAACTTGATCTTTTATATATTTAATTCAATTTCATTACTAATATGACTTGTTAATAACAATCCACTCATTTAGCCCATTAATTTTATTTTTATTAATAAATTGGAATACTTATTATTGAATGATCATCATCAAAATTTTATTAGTAATTAATATACAATAATTAGATAATATTTTACCTAATTACTAATGAGATATGGTTGTGATAAAAAATGAAAATAGAAAATAAAAGCAAGTTTTCATGAATTACCAAAATATGAAGAAGTCAAAAAATAAAATTAATTTTTTTAGCCAATTTTAAAATCAAATCAGAAATTAAAAATAAAATAACAACAAAACTACTTCTGTTTGTCAAACTTTTATATTGAATGGGTAACACAACATTTTATATATATATGTAATTATCTTTGATATGTTTAAACATATATAAAATTTATAGTGGTAGTTTCATTTCGTCATTGCGCGAAGAAAATTAACAACTAATATTAATTTCGCTTCATAAATAATTTAAGTCGTTGAAATGTTAGTAAGGCGTAAGAAGTTCTCGGTTCTTTTCTGACTTAATTTTCGTTTAACTCAATTACTGCTTTATTTTGAGAAAATGCTGTTAGCTTTTTTGATCCTTTGAAATGTAAATTGCGGTATACTGTTTTTTCTTCATAGCTCATTTGAGCGAGGGATTGAATTGAAAACCTTTAAACTTGTGGATAGAATACTACCCATTACATCACTTACTCAATCTCACATAATTTATAATTATTAATCTTCTAGTAGGCATGCGTCCACTATAGAAATGTCATTAAAAAACTCTTCTTGATATTCGTCTTAATTGAAAATAGACTCCACCTTACCCCTATATCGCTATGCCACGAGCGGTATTGGATTTTTAACCATTTTCTTCAATATTTTGTTTCACACACGCACGAAAAGGAAAGAAACAGAATATATCCTCATACGATCGTGTCAAAAATAGCAAAATTATTGAATAAGTAAATATATACAAGCTGGAAAAAAAAAGGGAAAAAGGAAGAAATTGAAGCAGAAGGAAATAAAAAATGAAAAAAAACAAGTATTTTTTTTTAGTAAGAATTTTGTGTTATATCGTATAGTAAAAAAGTGTAGTAACCTTTTGACTAATGGTTGTCCCAAATCCACAGATCATACTTCACGGAACAAAAGTGGGAATTTACTAGGAAAGAGAGACATTGAAGAATGTGGACCACCCAAAGAGACAAGGCACAAAATGCCACTCAAAAAGTCAACCCTATCCTGTTAATAAAAAGAAAACACACAAATCATCCTCTTTTTAAAATGGGGTCAGAACTTTTATTTCAATTATAGTGTTTTTATTATGTTTAATTAAATTTTATTAATATATTTACGTAAATCTTATATAAATATATACAAAAAAAAAAATAAAACAGGAGCAGTTCTATTGGAAATGGAAAGCACAATTTTCACGGTTCCCAGTGTTATCCACGTTGGCTTAGAGCGTGTGAGCATGGCTTAAAAACTTTGCTCAAGCTTTTTGGGAGTTGCCATCTATAAATAAAGGAAGGTAAGTACCAACTCCTGCTGGAGAAGCAAGACTAAAAGAGTTCCAATGGGTGAGAGAGAGTTGGACAAGGGGAGTAGAATGCATAATTTCAAAGGAGTGAGCAAGTGTGTGGTTGATGGCGATGATATTAATACTGTTGATTGGAGAGGTAGAGCTTCTAACCCCAACAAGCATGGGGGCATGAGAGCTGCATCATTTGTCCTCGGTATGTATGTATACGACATATCATAAAGTTGTTTGCAGTATTTCGAAGCTTGTTTCTCTTAATCGTTATCAGTCATAAATTATATTGTTTCAGGGCTTCAGGCATTTGAGATAATGGCAATAGCTGCTGTAGGGAACAACCTTATAACATATGTTATCAATGAAATGCACTTCTCTTTGTCAAGGTCTGCAAATATTGTCACAAACTTTGTTGGGACTGTCTTTATCCTGGCCCTTCTTGGTGGCTACCTCTCAGACTCTTATCTTGGGTGCTTCTGGACTATGCTCATCTTTGGCTTTGTTGAACTTTCTGTAAGCCACATCATTTCACCTTTCTTTCTTCTGCGCTGTTATTACTTACAGTGCTCTACTCTTCAACAAAAATAAATATTTTTCTTTTTTCTTTTTTTTTTGTTTTAATTTTTTAGGGTTTTATATTACTGTCAGTCCAAGCTCATCTTCCTCAATTAAAGCCGCCACAGTGCAACATGTTAACTGATGGAGACCATTGCGTAGAAGCAAAAGGGGTCAAGGCCTGCATTTTCTTTGTGGCCCTATACTTAGTCGCTCTAGGGAGTGGATGTGTCAAACCCAACATGATTGCTCATGGGGCTGATCAGTTTAATCAAAACAACCAAAAACAATCCAAGAAGCTATCCACCTACTTCAATGCCGCCTATTTTGCCTTTTCCATGGGTGAACTTGTTGCCCTGACAGTTCTTGTGTGGGTCCAAACACATTCTGGCATGGATGTTGGCTTTGGAGTGTCTGCGGCTGCCATGGCATTGGGATTGATCAGCTTGGTTTCTGGTGCTTTATATTACAGGAACAAACCTCCTCAAGGAAGCATCTTCACCCCCATTGCTCAAGTAATTCGCTTTTAGACCTTGTATCATTTTCCAACTATTACATGCCATTTGTCGTACACAAGTCAAAACTAAAGATTGTACTTGAAATTCATTGCCAATGGTCTGTAATCTACATATTTTTATACTGCCGACAAAGGTCATTGACTAAACTCCACTGAAAAAGTTGTAAAATATTCCTCGGGCAATTCGTCTTTTCTGCTAAATGGGTTCCTTCGTCTGACCTTATCTACGTTTCTCAGGTTTTTGTGGCAGCCATATTGAAAAGAAAGCAAATTTTGCGTCATGGAAACCAAAACCATGTGCCGTATATGTCCACTTCCTCCGACTCTGCCACTAATCTTGTTCACACCCAAAGGTTCAGGTAATAATAAACTTTGGAGTCTCTAATTATATATCTTGTGCCCTACAATATCCTCTCAAGATTTTTCCACCTGGTTCACTGTTGAAAGTATTGCTGAAATTTTCTTCTATAAAATGTCAGTCAATCCTTTGTTATCTTTGCTATATCACCAGAAAATGAAACATCTGCATGTAATGCCGTGCACGGAACTGATTATGACAAAACTCCCATGGCCGTGTAAAAAGTGAGTCAAATCACCATCAGTTAAATACTCTCAGGTTTTTGGACAAGGCCTGCATCAGGATTCAAGATGGGAATAGTACAAGTGAGAGTCCATGGAGATTGTGCACCGTTACACAAGTCGAGCAAGTGAAGATATTGATTTCAGTTATCCCCATCTTTGCTTGTACCATAGTTTTTAACACAATTTTAGCCCAACTTCAGACATTCTCAGTCCAGCAAGGGAGTGCTATGAACACGCAAGTCACCAAATCTTTTCATATCCCACCAGCTTCACTTCAATCCATTCCATACATAATTCTCATCGTTGTAGTCCCTCTCTATGAAACTTCCTTTGTCCCTTTTGCAAGGAAGATCACAGGCCGTGAAACTGGAATAACCCCTCTTCAACGGATTGGCACCGGACTGTTTTTGGCTACCTTCTCCATGGTTTCTGCTGCAATAATGGAGAAGAAGAGACGGGATGCAGCCATTGAATCTAAAAAAGTGTTGTCCATCTTTTGGATTACCCCACAATTTTTGATATTTGGAATATCAGAAATGCTTACTGCTGTTGGTCTCGTTGAATTCTTTTACAAGCAATCTTTAAAAGGGATGCAAACATTTTTCACAGCTATCACCTATTGCTCGTATTCTTTTGGGTTTTACCTGAGCTCCTTACTAGTTTCCCTGGTGAACAACATCACCTCGACTTCCTCAAACAGAGGTTGGCTCAGTGAGAATGATCTCAACAAAGACAGGCTTGAACTTTTCTACTGGTTACTTGCAGTCCTCAGCTTTCTCAACTTCCTCAACTATCTTTTTTGGGCCAGATGGTATTCTTACAACCCATCTATAGCAAGCACAGTTCAGAACATGGCACATGAGGAGAATTTTAACTCCATTAAATACATTGGAGAAGATAACATACCTTGAGCAATATTACAAGTTAAATTTAAGCTACTGCTTTGTTGCCAATATATATATATATATATATATATATATATATATCATGTATTATAGGTAAAGAAATATTAGAAAGGCTAAAAGGGATGCCCCTTTTGTAGTTATAATTACTGGGTTCTTATGGAAGGTATTAAGGAGCCAATTTATCTTTTCCTCTTGTTCGGGTATGAAAAAGATGCAGTAATGAAAAGAATGCCGTAAGACGAATTTAAGCTTTAATCTTAATTATCTTTTGCTGTTGCAAGGCAAGTAATTTGAGCTTATTAAATCTAGGTTTTTGAGTATTATTAAGATCTGTAATCACTTAAATTGCTCTATTTAAAAGTTTGTAATTAAGGAGAAGAAAAAGGAAAAGTTCCGGAGGACCCCGTAAGAGTAACCAGGCGTTCAGGTGTAACGTCACTCACTACTGGGGTTTATTGCATTCTCTCTACGGTACAGAATATCATGGGGACCTCATCATCGTCCTTCAAATGGGAAAAGCAGTATGTTTTTATGCTTTGAATAATGGTAACTTTCAATCAATCTAACTACTATGATGCGATACATGTACAAAGGACATCACTAAAATCAAAAGAGCAAAAGTGATGTTAGACACAGAAAATGTATTGGAGAAGTTGTGACATAACTTTCAACAAACAGACATGCCTCGAGCATGTTCTGTTGTTAGACTTAGGCCACAAGTTGAGACATTGGCTCAATGTCATCGAAACGCCTGGCTAAAAGACAGGGATTGTCCCCCACCAGGCCGATCTAGATCTCATTTAACAATAGTATTGAGTTCCGTTCTTTTTGGTCGTGGATCGTAATAATTGCTTGTTTGAGAGTTGGGACTGAAAGTGGTGGAAATGCACAAGGGCGAAACGTTCAAAAGTTGTAAAAAGAGATGATGAATATAGTTGGGCAAGTGCAATATCCTTTCGGATAAGCCAATTCCTAAAAATAAAAAGCAAAAAAAGGACTTTCTTATGTAACTTCAGAAACATGGGTGCTCATATAAGCAAGTGCAAAATCCCTCTTTTGTTGGAGAATGATTCAAAGTTGTTAAAAATGTGGTTCTATTTTTTTGAGTTATTTAAGTTTGTTTAGATTGTTTTCTTTATTTTAGATATTTAAACTTTTAAACTTTTGATTTGTTTAGTTAATCCTTACCGAGATATAAATCGCACCCATCAATAAATTGACTCTTATATTACCTTTTTTCTACTATATTTTTGTGGGTGAATTTATGGTTCTAAAACCTAACATGATATCAGAGCTCCATATGATCTGAAGGAGCTTGTGAGTGTTCAAGAGACAGTAGCAACATGGCATTCAACAATACATCAGCTCTTTCACCTCTAAATTTTAATTGTGAGAATTATCAAATTTGGACAATCAAAATGAATGCAAAGGTAAAATCTATCTTACTAAGAGGTCAATGGAGCATTCCAGTGGAGCTATAGTATCTGACACCTAACTATCAACCAAATCTAGATAGGGAGGACGCTTTCTAATGTCTCAACCTGCCTCCAAATACCTTCAACATTGCAAGATTTAGGAAGTGGCAAAATTGGAATAGTACAGGGTAGATTTGGTTTCCTATAGTTTGGCATAAGTCACTCAAGTCGGGCTACTATATTCTCCTATAACTTACGGTGCTAAACAAGTTAAGTACTTCGGACAGAATGCACTTCATTTCTACCAAACTAGTCTGTGTTCTATATAAGACAGAGCCAGAATCAAGGGATCATTTATTCTTCAAATGCCCTTTCTCATAGTTTATAGGAGAGTAGATCAAGGAATTGATTTTTATCTTTAATGTAAGTATAACTTTCACAGAAGCTATTGATTGGCTTCTGAAGCTGAGTCATACTTCTAATTATAATGAGTACATATATAACATTTCCTTCACCTCCTCCATCAAGGAGATTTGTGAAGAAATCACTTGTTAATATAGAAATCACGTATAATATCTAAAATACACAAGAAGGGGGTTGAATTGTGTTAAATCGTCTAAGATATGAATTTTTAAAAACTACTTGATTTTCTTGAAAAATTCAGACGATTACAAGTTTAAACAATGCACTTAATTTGATGAGTAATGCAATAGCGAAAATTAGTATCTATTTTTCTAACAACAAGAAAATTAAAAAGGTAGGAGTTAGAGAATATGACACCACGATTTATACTAGTTTACTCTTAACCTTAGGCTACGTCCAATCCTCAGAGTTTGTCTAACATTTCACTATCTCCTTCAATGTTACAAATATTATTTCTACACTTGTAGAGCCTCTTCAGGTCTCTTTCACAAAGTATTCTGTAACACCCCATCACCCTGGGATACGCATCGGGACGCCCGTAGGTCATTCCGACACATAACCTAAGATAATAGAA
>JANZXR010000005.1:16375100-16388134 GCA_027575705.1 Erythroxylum echinodendron | reverse complement strand
CTTTGATCTGAAGTTCTGCCAAGAGTCTTTTAATCCATATTCCTTCACAAATTCCCAATGCTAGTGCTCTATACTCAACCTCTGCACTGCTTCTGGAAACCATTGGTTGTTTTTTACCTCTCCAAGTTACCAAGTTACCCCACACAAAGGTACAATAACCTGTTGTAGACCTCCTATCAGTCACTGATCCAGCCCAATCAGCATCTGTGAATACTTCAAAACTCCTTTTCTCACTTTTCTTAAAGAATAATCCTTTTCCAGGAGTCATTTTCAAATACTTTAGGATTCTAAGTTCTACATCCATATGTTCCTGTTGAGGGTTGCTCATAAACTGACTAACCACACTCATAGGAAAACTAATTTCTGGTCAAGTATGAGACAAATAGATCAATTTTTCAACTAATCTTTGATACCATCAATTTTTCAACTAATCTTTGATACCTCCCTGTATCCACTGGTGTTTCTTCTTTAAGACTCAATTTATAAGTTGATTCCATGGGTGTCTCAGCACGCTTTGACCCCATCATCCCAGTTTCTTGTAAAAGGTAAAGTGTATACTTCCTTTGGGACACTGAAATGCCCTTACTAGATCTGGCCACCTCCATCCCCAAAAAGTATCTCAAATAGCGCATATCCTTAATTTCAAATTCTCGAGCCAAAGCATCTTTTAGCTCCTTCATGCCTTCCCAATCACCACCTATAATAACAATATCATCAACATAAACTATAAGAATAGTCATTTTACCACTAGTTTGCTGTCGAACAAACAAGGTGTGATCAGTTTGACATTGGTAATAGCCAAGTTTCTTCATTGCCTTTGTAAATCCATCAAACCAGGCCCGAGGTGATTGTTTCAGACCATAGAGTGATTTTCTGAGCTTGCATACCCTCTAAGGAGGTGTAGCTTCTTCTAGCCCCGAAGGTATTTTCATGTATACCTCTTCTTCAAGATCACCATAAGGAAGGCATTTTTTACATCTAATTGATATAATGGCCAGTTAAGATTTGCAGCTAGTGATAATAGAATCTTATTGAGTTTGGCTACGAGTGCAAAAGTCTCCTGGTAGACGATCCCATGCGTCTATGTGAAACCTCTAGCTAAAAGTCTTGCTTTGTACCAATTAATACTTCCATTAGGACTATATTTGATGGTGAACACCCATTTACAGCCAACCACTAATTTCCCCCGTGGTAAATCTGTTACTACCCAAGTCTAGTTCTTCTTTAGTGCATTCAGCTCATCATCTATAGCTTCTCTCCACTTAGGATCCTTCACTGCTTCTTGGAAATTTCCAGGTAATTTTTCAGTAGATAATTGAGTCACAAAAGCCTTAAAATATGGTGATAACCTGTTATAAGAAACAAAATTGCTGATTGGGTGCATTGTAAGAGATCTTACTCCCTTCTTTAGAGCTACTTGACATCTAAAACCCTCAAAATTTGCAGTAGGTTTTCATTCGTGGCCTTGCTCGGGAAGTGTGATGGATTTTTCTGGTTCTGCTTCACATTGTGCCTATTGTATGCCTTTCCTCCTTGAGTAAAATCATGATTGCGCCTCAAGATTTTTGTTTTCTTTTCTGTTCACCCTAATTTCACTATCATTCTCTTTATCACATTCATTGTTTTCTATGCAATTTTGGTCAGCTTTGTGACTGGAATCGGCTATATTGTAGCCTCAATGGGAATGGTGGCGTCAGGATCTGGTATCTCAGGTTTGATGTTATCAAAATTGTGTGTTTCAGGGATGGTTTCATAAGAATCAGGTCTGGTTTGATCAAGACTAGGCAAAAGAGAGGGGTTTTTAGGAGAATCAGAGTCCTTTATAGGTCTGGTTGAGTCATGGCTAGGTGCAGAAGGCAGAATTTCTTGGTGTAGTGTGTTTGGTGAGCCATCACTCTCACTTCTCTCCCCCTGAATGGGTATTTTTGGATAATAGGCTTGCGTTTCAAAGGTCGTCACACACAAAGTAACAAAATAACGCTTTAGAGTAGGAGAGAAACACTTGTAACCTTTTCTAGTAGAAAAATAACCTAAGAAAATACACTTATGGGCCCTAGGTTCAAGTTTGCCACAATGGTAATTATGCACAAAGGCAACACAACCAAAAATCTTTTGAGGTAGAGTATTAACAAATGGAACCGAGGGATAAATCTCAAGCAATTTTTGTAAAGGTGTATGAAACCCCCAAACTTTTGATGGCATTCTATTTATTAAATAAGCAAAAGTGAGAATAGCATCCCCCCAAAAATGATTTGGAACATTTGTTATGAGCACGATAGATCTAGCAACCTCAAGCAAAGGCCTACTTTTTCTTTTTGAAACACCATATTTGTTATGATGTATTGGTGCATGAGGTTTGATGTATAATACCATTGCTGGTAAAAAAAATTGACCAAAGGATTGACTTAGATATTCTTTACCGTTATCACTTTGTAAAATCTGGATTTTGTGTGAATTTGGTTTTTGTAAAATCTGGATTTTTGTGTGAAATTGGTTTAGTATAAAGGAATAAAATTCCTTAACTACCTGAAAGACTTTGCTTTTTCTTTCAAAGTTATACCCAAGTTAATCTTGTATGATCGTCAAGAAAGGTTACAAACCATTTAACATTGTTTTTGGTTTTGACCCTTGATGGCCCCCAGACATCACTATGAATGAGGAAAAAAGGCTTATTGGGTTTATAGGCTCGAGGTGTATAAGAATTTCTGGTGTGTTTAGAGAGTTGACAGAATTCACACTGAAAAGAAGTTTCCTTTTTATTGAAAAATGTAGGATATAAATGCTTCATGTAAGATAAATTGGGATGGCCTAACCTATAGTGCCAAAGTGCAATTTCTTTACTAGAAGATAAAATAGCATGAGCCTTATTCCTTCTTGAGTTCCAGATGTAATATAATCCATCAAACTCCCTAGCACTGCCAATCCTCCTCCCCGACTCCAAATCCTGAAAAACACAACTATCAGCACCAAAATTAGCTGTGCAATTATGTTCTTTAGTAATCCTTTTCACAGATAACAGATTACAATCCAAGCCAGGCACATAAAGAACACAACTTAAGATCAATTTATCAGCAATTATAATAGTCCCAATCCCCTGAACTTTTAGAACCTATCCAACCTATGAACAGGACAAGCCTATACATCAACAAGCAATGACTTATCACAAGTCATATGATCATTAGCCCCTTAATCAACAATCCAACGACCACAATTTGGAGTTTGAACCCTTAAAGCCGTGCCAACATTACCTGTTTGGACCATGTTACTTGTGGATACAACCTTTTCAGCCTTCAAATCATACTTACTAAGAATTTTTCTTAGCAATTCAACTTCTTTGCTCACTAGTATGTTATCTCCTCGGTCTTGACACCACCAATAGCTATGTAGCTTTTGTTTTCAACCTTTGATATGTTTTTCTAGTTTGGAGGTTTCCCATGAATCTTCTAGCATGTGTCCTTGGTATGTCCACCTTTTTGACAATGGTCACACCAAGGCTTACCCTGTTTTCTCTTAGATTCTGACCCATTTATTCCTTTTACGACCATGACAGAAGATTCAGAGGGATGGAGTGCCTTGCATTAGCAGCTTTCTACTCTCTTCACATTTCACCAAATTAACTGCCTCCATAATGGTTGGTAGTGGTCGAGTTGCCATGATTCTTCCACGAACCCCCTCGTAAATAGAGTTTAGTCCCAAAAGAAATTCATACGCCCGTTCTCTTTCCACAATTTTCTTGTAGCACGCCATATCTTCACTGCAAGCCCATTAGTGTGGTCATAGAGGTCCAACTGTTGCCACAATTTTACTAGCATGGTGTAATAACCAGTGATTGATTTCTCACCTTGTTTAGTTTCCCTCAGAATTCCTTTGATCTGAAACAAAGCAGCAGTATTTTCTATAGTGGCATATGTCATTTTGGCATTCTCCCATATCTTTTTTGCAGACGTTGCAATGACTAACTGTACACCAACTTCAAGAGTCATGGAATTAACTAACCAGCTCATTACCTAGTTGTTTTCGGTCATCCACACCTCATATTTTTGAGTCAAGACACAACTGGTGGCTCGGATGTGAGATATTTCCCCTTCCCTCTCTCTCTTACGAACATAAGCAGGCTATGGGACCACTGTAAATAGTTATTCCCATTTAGCCGATGGTTGGTTACCACCAACAGCTGCGTGTAAATGTTGTTCTAGGAAGGGGACGAGTTTCCTGTGTCGATAATGGTGTTTGGCATTTCTAGGATCGATCCTTGTGGAGAGTTGCTTGATGAGCCAGTGGAAAAATTTTCCCCTGACTCGACATGCCACGCTCCTATAGTCCCGAATGAAACCATCCTCCTCTGTGTTAAAAGCTTTCATACCGTGAACAAAATTGAGGATAATATCTGTATATTATTTCTCATAAATGACAGAAATACTTATAGGGAAGATAAGCAATTGTTCTGTTATTCAATCCCTTGATTATTGCCTAAAAGGAAGTAAATAAGATCCCATGAAATAGGGACCAAAAATGGAAACGATATTTTAGGGAATAAACTATTGAGTAAATAAGGAAACAAATAAAGTAATAAAACTGAAAAATATTCTTCCAATAGAATGTTAACAAGAAACAACAAAATCCGACAGGCGATACTACTAATAATTACTAAGGAAAAGAAAGACTTCTTACCTTTCTGAAATGATCTTTTCCAAATCGACAAATGCACCACCACAAATGAAAAGTATATCTTTTGTATCAATCTACAACCATAAGAAGAAAGTTATGAAGCATAACAAAGAGATAGAGAGATGGATTTTTCATATTTTAGGACATTTAAACATAATTTATGGTCGCTAAAATTCCAAAGAGAGTTAAAAAAGATGCACATATATCGGAGAACCAATTTGGGTTCATATCACGAAGGTCCCCAACAAAAACTTTACATCTCCTTAGAAGATTAATGGAATATTACAAGCAAAAACAACATAATCTACATATAATTTTTATTGATTTAGAAAATGCGTATGGTAGGGTATCTAAGGAAATCATGAGGAGGTGTTTAGAAGTTAAGAAAGTTCCTATGACCTATATACAGATTATTAAAGATATGTATAAAGGTATAAAGACTAGAACATGGACGACAAGAATAGATCCAGAGAATTTTTCTATTGACATAGGGCTACACCAAGGCTCCTCAATGAGCTTTTTATTTGCAGTAGTGATGGATGAGCTCATCAAGAATAACTAAAGGGTTGTGCCTTAGTTTATGTTATTTACTAATGACATTGTTTTTGTGGATGAGACGAGAGAGCTTTAAATTGAGCAGGAGTAAAACTAAATATTTAGAGTGTAACTTTTCAGACCATATGGTGACTTACAATGTAGAGATAAAGATTGTTCGGAAGTTATACCACAGAAAGAGCGTTTTAAGTATTTAAAATCTATCATCCAAAGAAAGGGAGAGATCAATGAAGACATAGTTTAGCGTATCAAATCAGGGTGGCCTAAAGGAATAAGTGCTTCAGAAATTCTATATGACAAAAACATACCGCTCAAGCTGAAAGATAAATTTTATCATTTAGCAATTAGGCTGACTATACTCTATAGGACAGAATGTCGACCTATCAAACAAGTGTATAGTCATAAGTTAATGTTAGCAAAGATATATTTGATGGAGCAACCTTACTAGACGAGATAAGGTCATATATGCAATAGTAAGAGACAAATTAAAGGTGACTAATATTAATGAAAAATTAGGAAAGGCAAAGCTTAGCTTAGATAGTTCTAACATATTAATAGGAGACACCTTATGCTCCAGTAAGAAGATGCGAAATGATTGTATTTAAAGACTGTAAGAGAAAAAAAAGAATGTCAAAGAAGAATTCGGAGGTGGTAATTAAAAATGATATGACTTTGCTAGAACTTACCAAAGATATGACCTTTAATAGAAAACTTTGACGTACTAGAATAAAAATAAAGGATCTCATATAAAAAGGTCATTTTCTTTCTTATGGATCTTTTAAACATTTTTCTTCAAAGTTTCAAGGCTTATGTCATGTATTTAGCTTAAATATTTTCCTATTTAGCCTAAATATATTCTTGTAATAAATCGTTTAATTTATTTATTTACTTGTCTCTTTCTTTGTTTGTATATTTATTAACCAATTTTATCTTTTATTCTTATTTTTAACCTTGCTCTATATCTATTGTAATATTGATTATTGCTTTATATTTTTTTATATTCTATATATTTGCTTATTTATTTATATGTATTTATTATTATTATTATTATTATTATTATCATCATCATCATCATCTTTTAAATCTACTTTTTATTTTAATTTTTAATAATTACTACTTTATTATTTTAATATATATATATATATATATATACATATTTTATGTGGGTCTATTGGAAACAACCTCTATCGATTAAGAGTAAGGTTGCATACTTCTGGACCTCCCTAAGCTTCAAGATCAGTGGGACTTTTGTTGGGTTGTTATTGTTGGATAAAGAAGAAAAAAATAGTCATGATAAGCTAAATAGCACCACTCACATATTGGGGAGAAAGGAGGCCTTTAAACCCTTTGAAGTCATGATAGCAACATAAAAGCCAATAACTCCAACAAATACCATTGCTAAATCTCCTTGCTTTACTTTTACCTTATTCATCCTCTATCCTTTAGCTTGGTAAAGTAAGATTAAGCATCATCTTCTTCCAATGGAAACTAGAAAATAGCCTACCAGTCAAAAATTATCTAAACCTCTTCACACCCCTTTCTCTAAAGCTAGGGAAAGTATCAACAAACTTTTGCCATTAAATAACCCCTCTCAACAAAAACCACAGCCTCGCTAGAATCATTTTTTAGAAGAAATAACATCTTCATTTAAACAACATTTCTCTACTTTCGAAAGGCAAAAAATGAAAAGGCTTCATCATTCTACTTATTTGTGAATAATAGAAACAAACATGTCCACACCACATTATGTTGCTGCCACATACTTTAGAAAACAATTAAAAGACATATGCAAGCTAAACATCAAGAAGATGCAAAGAAAAATGACCGATCCTTTTGGAAGGATGTCAACCCATCCCATAATGAACATGGAGAGTTTCATAACTTTCATTTATCCTAATGACATAAACATGGGAAGTTAAAGTTCTAATTGACTTTGCAACTCTTTAGTTACCGTCATGAAGAGTACAAGAGTCTATAGTCCCAACTATTAAAGGATATATAAAACAAAGTTAGGACTCCATTAAATCGAGTGTGAGGGTATACTGAAAATATGTACATTAAAATCACCATTTAATAGTAAACCTGAATCATGTCACCACGAGCATGCTTCCGAGGTCCTTTATCAGGAAGGGGAACATTAACCACCTGTATGATAGATAAAAGATCTTTTATAACTTAACACTTTCTGTAATCCCCATAAGATGCAATTATTTCCTAACTAGATCCAATTTGCATAACAATATTTTTCCAATGCAAATTCAATGCTCAAAAGTAAAACTTTGTCCAATGCAACAATAACGCAAAAAGACACTAACAACCGTATGAAAAATCTTGGAAAGGACAACTCTGAAAATTTTTAACAAAAGTTGCTTTTTCATTATAGTCAATATGCACAAGAAAAGAAAGTATTACTTTTTCCAAGTACATTAAAGTTGATCTTCAGTTCCACATCTTAAGATAGGATGGTGAGCACGTTGAAAAGAATTAGAAAAAATGTAACAACACAAATTTTGCTAAGTTTACCCAACCGAAGAATTGAAATTCACAAAATCAATTAAAGCGATCATAAAGTTGATTCACTGAAACACCATCTTTAATGGTCCATAACATAACCCAACACTATAAAGTATGCATCGTTAAGTAAACACTTTCAAATTGGTTTACTCACAGTTCCTTCCAACATCTTCAATAATGCATGTTGAACGCCCTCCCCAGAAACATCTCTTCCAATGTTAGAGCTATCAGCCTGCAACAAAACTCAAAAACCATTTTCATCAAGTGTACAGTGTAGCACTGAAGGACTCAAAGTATATGATAATGAGTTAGAATACCTTAACCTATATGATAATGAGTTAGAATACCTTCTTAGTTATTTTATCAACTTCATCAATGTAGACTATACCTCGTTGAGTTGCTTCCACATTGAAGTCAGATGCCTAAATAACAAAACAGGACAATAAAAAAAGGAACCACATAAATTATTTCATGTGCTAGAACAATGAAGATACAAATATATGGAGACTAAAATCAAAACATAAAAATCAAACTATTGCAAGTAACAAAGATGAACAAGTTTAGTGTTTGACAAACAAGGGCGTCTAAGCTTATAACAATTTAGTAGAAGGTTGGTGCATAAGTGTATTGGCACAGATGATAACTCTTATTGGCTAAGATATAACCCAAAATCTAGTACAAATATTAGTGAAGCATGTTTAGTCAACTTCCTCAAACATTTTTCTCTGGCAAGACAAATTTATAAACCACCTCCTTATGCCACCTTATTATGTTAGTTTGAACACCACCATCTATGAATTAGAGTATACTTATAGTTTTATTGATGCAAAAGAGTTTGAGTTTATAAAAGAAATAAAAAAGAGCGCAAATCGTCAACCACAATCTTAATTTGGTGGAATGAAATTGGGAGTTAAGGTGACAACTATTTGGTGGAATGAAAAGTGGGAGTTGAGGTGACAACAAAGGACTCAAATTTACTTTATATAAGTTTCCCTATTGGATAGAAAGTAGTAATAAATTAGATATATTATCTTATTTGTTTAGGACATAACTTATTTAACAATAATGAATTTTAATTAAACTAGGATTCAATTTTATTTTAGATATTTTAGTTAGAAATATAGTCAATTTCTATATATGTGTGTACTCAGCTCTTCAATAATAAGATCTAAATGATTCCTAGTTCCCTACCCTTAATTGCTTGTTTATCTCACTAAAGTTAATCTTAACGTGAACTTCCAACAACCAAAACCCGAAAATTCTAGCCTAAAGTTTTATGTATTCCAAACTTGGAATTCCAGCAACCTAAGTTGAACCCAACCAACAACCAAATTTTATTTTATAATTTTTTTAGGTTCTATCCACTAGTTTGATATATCTTCTACTCGTCCTAAATCAATTTGGTATCAAGGTTTTGGTTTAGATTGGTAGCACATAGTGGAAGCATGTATAGAAGAATACTCTGCAACCAAGAGTGAGATGAAATACTTGCATGTATCAACTCTCACAAAAAAGCATATTCGACAACTTTTGCAGAGGCTAGACAGAGTTGAAATTCATTCCCTAAAAGTCAAAACTCCAATAAGAAATAATTTTGTCAATCAAAAACCTATACTTGATGCTAAACATAGGGAAGATGCCAACAAGCGAGATGAATGGACTATTATTAATCAACAACATGCAATATAAGGAAAATTTTTGTTGAAAAATCATATATTGATTTTGATTTCTCAAATCTAATAGGCATTGCCTCACAGAAAATGTTTGTTCCGAGTGGTGAGACCATTGTCACCTCTTCATCAACAAATCAATCAGAATCTTTAAGTTTACATGTAGAAGGTGCTCAGGTATTTGATGACATAGGAGAGTTTGAGAATGGAATCTAATAAAAGTATTAAAGTAGAAGAAAAGCATGAAGAAGTGGATTTTTTCGCTAGTCTGAGAAAAGCTTTAAAAACTTAACAAGTTTAAACACTTAAATAACAAATCAAAACACAAGAAAATTTGGCTAAAACAAGAAGACAAAAGGCTAAAATAATAGGACAACAAGCTAAAATAACATAACAGGGAGTTGAAAAGATTAACTCACAAGTTCTAAGGGTACAAAGCTTGTTGGATCAAAACTTGATGATATCCTTGGTGTTCAGAAAACAACAATTGAGTTGATAAAGATTATGTAGTAGTGGGTGATGAAAGAGAAGTAGATTTGAACGAAGATGCAAAATTAACACAACATATGAATACACATTAGTTGTGAATATGCTTGCAAAATATTCAGCATTGGTGGCAAGTTAATGAATTTGGCTACAAGGAAGAAACAGTATGTATGTTCTTGATGCTTGTGTGGTCAAGAAGTCACGTGTTTTTGTTATGAAAACATCTGCAAATACAATGGTCAAGACTTAAGGTGTCGTCCACATTGCTAAGCACTTCTTCGAAGAAGTTGGACGTCTTCATAGATTACCCTTAGCTATTGTCTCTAATTATGATGAGAAATTTATGAGTTACTTTTGGAGAACTTTATGGAACACAATGAAAAATGAGTTTCAAACTTCAACTTCTTTCCATCCCCAAACCGAAGGACAAACAAAGGTGGGGAATAAAAGCTTAGGGGACCTATCAAGATGCTTGATAAGGGAAAATATGAAGAATTGGGACCTAATTCTTCCTATTGTAGAATTTGCATATAGCAATTCTATAAATAGGTTAGCCAGTAAGAGTCCTTTTAAGATAGTTTCAAGAATTCAACTAAAAAGGCCTATTGATTTGGTTCCTTTACCATAAACAACTCAAGTTAGTGCTTAAGCTAAACGTTTTGCACAATACATCACGGATATATTGATGATGTACAACAAAAGATAACAATTAACAACTTGACTTATAAAGAACATGTTGATCAACATTATTGTTTGGTGGAATTCAATGAGGAGGATATTGTGATGGTAAGGATTCATATAGGGAGTTCTCCAAAGGAAAAATATAAGTTCATATAAGGGGCGTGGAGACCTTATAATATTGTTAAGAAGATAAGTGCCAATGCAAGTTTTGGAATTACCAAGTGATATGGGAATTACTCCTACCTTTAACATAATGGAGTTAACTATTTATCATGGACATGATGGTACAAATCTATAACCGCAACTATGATAATTCCATCCATTACTCATCTTAAAGAGGAGATAGAGGATTCTTGATGACCAAATTGTAGCTAGAAGGGCTGGTGGATATTGGCAATTTCTTATCAAATAGAAAGGAAGACCAATTTCTAATAGCACTTGAATTTTAGATTGTGAGTCTTGAAAGTTGAATCTAGACGTATATGAATGATATTTGTCACATTCTATATCAAGGATGACTTCAAACAAACTAGGGAAAATTGACAAAAGATATTAGAGTGTATAAAAGAAATTAAAAGAGGGAAAATCAATAAACCACAAGCTTTAATATGGTAAGATAAAAAATGGGAGTTGAAGTTACGACAAAGACAATTTGGGTTGAAATTTAATTTATGTGAGGTTTCCGCATTAGATAAGAAGTAGTAATAAGTTTGATATGTTATCCTAGTTATTGTACTCAACCATTCAATAATAAGGTTGTGAAATTCTATAAACTTGAGTTTCCAATTAGAAGCTGTGATGCTTTCTTTTAAGAGTGATTCTTAGACTCTAGGAGTAATTCCTAATCTCCTACCCTCCATTACTTGTTTATCTCACTAAAATTCCAATAATTTTAACTTAAATTTCCAAAAATCAATGAACTAAATTTCTAGCAACCAAACCCTAAATTTTCAGCAAATTTCATAAGTTATGCAAGTTCTAGCCACTAGTTTGATATATCTTCTATTCATTCTACATCATCTATTCTTTAAATTGTGTAAGGCATTTAGCTACTTCAACATTAAAATTTTCTTTTAGGTTATGTTGGGTTTTGAAACTAGAACATGACTATGGTGAAATAAGTCTACTTGATTTCGCAATTATGATACAAATTGGTTAGCAGGAGAAAAAAACAAAATGTAATGATCCACTTATCTTAAAGAGATAACACAATTAAAAACCGCATCAATAACTCATTGGACAAGTCTATCATTTTAACCACAGACTTGAAAAAGCAACTACAAATAGGTCATTTTAGCATAATAGTCTTCTAAAAAGTTCTTGTCACTGATAAGTTATGTAATTTAATTTAACATATTGGTCATTGGTTCCAATTACCACTTGGAAAATTCACAACTTTAAAGAGGGGGCATAAAATCATAAATTGCACAACATGAATGATTTAAGAGGGGAAAGTTCAAAAGTTCAAGTTTTCAATGGTAATAGTACCAGGGGATTACGACAGGAATTACAGATCATGAAACTACTACAAAATCTTGGAAGTTCACCCTCACATATTTCTTCATTAAGATTGAAATATTAATTTTATATAATTAAAAAAAAGGAAACATGCCATACCACTAACAACTTGTACAATATTGATTCCACATCTTCTCCCACGTAACCAGCCTAGAGAGAGAGAGAGAAAATAAATAAATATATAACCAGCCTAGAGAGAGCGAAAGGAAGAAAAATATATATATATATATTGCAGAAAATGAAGAGAAATTTAAAGAAACAAAATGCAACTTAATATTTAACATCATAAGCACCAATAAGCAGGTGGGTCTTTTCTTGAACGTCAAAATTTTACTAGGAATAAGTTTCTTAAACTGATCTGCAATTTGAAAATATAACGCTGTACATAAGTGGCATTACTAGCAAGGTGCTATGTTAGTCCAAAATCAATTTTTTAACAGAAAAATGTTTCAAGAAATCACCATGAAATCCAACTTAGTTTATCAAACATAACAAGAATAGAAATGAGGAATATGTTCATGCATGTACACAAAGCCACCCATTAGCAGGTGAATTAAGTATTAGCTCATGTGCTTAAGATTGTTCACGATTCAAAGGTTCGTATTCAATAGACAAAAATACTTGAGGAAAGCCTTGAATATAACAATGCTAGGTGAGCAAGTGATGATATTGCAAGCAAAATAAAAGGCCTTGTAGACAATGTTATCAGAACAAGACATTTGGGAATAACCTTGAACATAATAAGTTCAAGTGAGCATATGATAAACAAACTTGCCTGGGTAAGAGTTGTTGCATCAGCAATGACAAAGGGCACATTCACAATGCGAGCCAATGTTTTTGCAAGCAACGTCTTCCCTATCCTTATGGTCAAGGTAAGGCCATATGAATTAAATAGAAACATAGTTAGTAATAGGTTCAAACTAACAATAAGGATGACAACAA
>JANZXR010000005.1:16332387-16364822 GCA_027575705.1 Erythroxylum echinodendron | reverse complement strand
CTCTTTATTTGAGTGAATGTTTCCTGATACATGTTTCAATTAATAATTCCAACATGCAGACACTGGATTAATACTCTATAAAAATCTATTCCGATTATATCAAGAATTATAATGAAACACATATGAGTTCACCACGCATCAAGATTTTGGTTTATAATAAGCGAATGTTTAAGTTTTATGTTTTAAGATTAAAGTGCTTATGATGAGAAATTAATCTTAAAGCTAAGAGATAGAGAAGTAGGGTTTAAAATATTTGAAGCAATAAGACATTCCTTTGAAAAAGATAATACTTATTCCTTTATAGATGTTATTGATGCTAAAATTTTTCTTGTGATGCAAGAAATATTCATAAAGGATCTATTAGAGATTTATGTCAAGCAAAGAGAAGAATAAGAGACTGACAACTTTGTTCTAATAGAGCATATGGCATTTTTAGATGCTAATGAGCCTATAACTAGGAACAAGAACATTAAGAAGATTTAAGGACCAAAAGAAAGTGCAATAAAGTTTTAATTGAGGATCCTAAATGATTAAGTGGTTGAGAAGGAGTCCAGCTAAATGAATTGTAAAGAAATAATTGTTGGGAGGTAATCCAATGACTTATGTGTTTTTATTTCAGTTTAGAAATATTTAATGTTAATTTTTTTATTTCTTTCATATTTTGATTTCTATTTTATGAGTTTCGAGTTAAGAAAGTTTAAATTCAAGGAATTAAGTTTGTTTAAGGTCGTTCACTATTGGATCATGCTACCCACTGCTAGTTCGTTGTTTTTAAGCTACACCTAAAGAGCCTTTTATTGTTAGGTGAGTACTAGTCATCCTAATTTCCTTCTTTTCCCTTCTATTTTCTTTTTCATTGTTATATATCATATATATTAAGGGTAATATACAACTCAAATGTAGTGGAAGAAATCAATTTTTTCTATTAATCAATTTTGTTATAATTAGTTTAATAGGTAAAATTTTCAAGAAAATTCTTGACCTTGAAAGACTGTTGATTAAGATAATTCATTATAAGTTTTTTTATTTTATTTGATTTTTTAGGCAAATATTCATGATCATTAATGATTAAGTTAATTTTAATTTGCTTCATAAATTTTCAAAATAGATACTTAATTTGTAGTATAATACTTTTCATATAATTTGGACATATAATCGAGTGAGAAGTGAATTATTTTTAAGCATCTTCAGCTTCCATAGAAAAGTGTGTGAATAAGTGAGCATAAAATAAATTCACTCTACCAATTTCAAACGAAGTAAAAAGGTTGAATTTAAAGATTAGTACTAGTATCCATTTAAAATGAAGACCTAATAGAGTAACAGGGAGTATTCATGACAAGGTACCTACTGTCACGTCAAAATGTCAGATGAGTAAACAAGCTTCAAAATGTTTTATTGTTAATTTAAATTTAGTGTTTTTCTTTAAATAATGTTTATTAAAATATATGAAATTAAAGAATCTTTCTCTTGTATGTTTATTTTATGCATTAGGTTGAATTTTAAGGATTCGGTTAAAGTCTAAAGGATTGTGGAGTTAACTTGAATTGATTTATGACTTCATGCAATTAACTAAATACCTAACAATTTAATAAAATTTAAAATTGAATAAATAATAGTGAGTCTTGATTGATCGAACTGACTTTTAAATTATGTCCCGAAGTTACTACCTATTTAACTTAAGAGTAATAGAATTGATTTGCTTTAGGGCAACCAAATGTTTAAGTATGAGGGAATTTGATAGGTGATAATTAGGTTATGTTTTTGGCATAATTTTTGAGATCATTTTTCTTGTGTTTGGATGATTTTTATTGGAATTGGTACTCAATATGGCTTATATTTTGTTTACAAGCCTTGTTTTAGCTCTTTAATAAAGAATGAATGAATTCGAGAAAGTTATAGCTAAGTTGGAGAAGTTTTAACATGATTTTATGGGAATATAGAACCAATATAAGGTACCAACCTGGAAACTTATTAAAGTTGTATTGGATGCAAAAGATTATAGGTCCTGTACGAATCTTTACTGGAGACTTATATTAGTGGTGACTTTTACGTAAGATAGGATTTTTTAGAGCTATTAAGACTATGATACCAACACAGGTCAAGACATTTCAAATTTTTAGGCTTTGTGAGAAAAAAATGATAACTTTCTGGGAGAACATGATATAGACAAATTAGAATCTCTTGAAACAAGAATAAATTAACTTTACTGGAATAAAATGGGATTTTATCAAGATTCAATTAAAGAACATCAAGATTTAAAGATCTATTACATGATATCTTTTATCTTGTTTTCTTCCTTTATTACTATTAGATTCCTTATCTTTAACATGATCTAAACAAGGATAGTTCTAGATGGGATAACCTATATAACTATTTGTTTATATTGATTTTTGATTTAACGAGAGACCCAAGTTATCTTATAAATTATGCATGATTAATTATTGTGATTGAGTTGAAACATAGTACTGTCTTTATTCAATTTCAAAGTTTATATATAAATATTAAGAAACCATATGTATGAACATATTAAGGTATAAATAATAGGAGTTATATAGAATTCTAAAGATAGGACCATACAAATCTTTTAGGTTATGGTTAAATCTATTAAGAGAATTCATAAAATGTGTTAATACTTTCCAAGGGGTTTTGATAAGAAAGAGATTTCAATTAATAAACATGAGGATATGGAATGTATGTCTTAAGAAAGACTATATTTGTAACTTTGAAACTTCTACCAGTCTATAAAACTAAGGTTAATATTTGCATTCGGATAAGTTCAAGCATAGAAAGTTTATAAGGGGATTATATATATGGATCTTGTTTATCAATTAATTGTTTCATCCTTATTCATTACTTTAGTTTGTAATTTAGATTAATAATTAATCATTCTTTTTAAGTAAATCTAGCATTTTTTAGATTAGATAATAAAAAGACAATTAGTACTAACACTTATAGTCCTTATGGAATCAACATTTGTATTTAATAGACTATATTATAAGAACAAAATGTACATTTGTTTAGAGATCTTTAGTACAATTGAAAAATACACACATCTATACCTCATCATTATTCGTCACAAAGCACATGTGAGACGTCTAATTATGCGATTATCTACTTTCAAAATTTCTTACATTCTATATGATCTTTAATGAGCTCTTCTTTTTTTGATCTTTTTCCTTATTTTTACTTCATTCTTGATTGCCATCTTGTTTCATCTCAAGCTTATAATGAGTAATGTTATTATCATTAACACTAATATAATTATAATAACCATTAACATATGTAAGATCAAGTATATGCCAAATATCATGATCATTTTGACATATTAAAACTTTAGATGACACATTTTTATCTAATTTAAAAAATAAAGTGCTCATTTCCTTACTATTTAATATCATGAGTCTATTTTCATTCCTATTCTATTCATTATTCACTACAATCTCCCCTAATTCAAAATCTTTAGTCATGACAAAATTTTCTTCCTAGTTGTCCAAAACAAGTAATCATTTATAATGAAAAATGGAGCAATATTAATATATTAATCCTCTTAACAAAAGAAGTTATAAAAGTTGTGTCATAATGATCTTTTCTTAAATGTCACTAGAAATTTATATGTAATGAATGAGACCTAATCTAATAACAACTTTTGGTCTCCAAATTGACACCCGAAAGGAGGGAGTAATTATGTTTGTTCACTTTTTTTCTATACGAAGCTAATGAATGAATTGCTTACTCTAATGAATGTTTATCCCAACTTTTTGTTACATAATTGTAAAACAAACATAACAATAACAAAAGAGGATAGGGAAAGAGAGACAAAACTAATTTATAGTGGTTCAGATAAACACGCCCTAGCTTGCGTCTACTCCCCAAAATTCGCTTAGGAATTCACTCTCTTTTTCTTTCAATGGGTGTAGAGTAATTCTCCATACAATATCTTCTTTCCTATAGGTGAAGACGTAGGGAAGGTAGGGATGGAAAATATGACCAGGCCACTTCACCTATGGCCCAACAAGAAGACACAAAACATCATTGTTTTGTCAAATTGTTTTAAAAAAATATGAGGTCGGGCCAAGCCACGAATCGGGTCATTGCCATCCTTATGAAGAGGAACTCTTATAATCATTTTTCTTTGTTACGGGTTAAGAGTAAACCTTTATAATTTTTATTTAAATTCAAGAGGAATCTTCACAAAGTGTATCTTATGAAATTTCCTCAGTTACAACAAATATATAACTCCAAAGCTCCTTATCTTGCTCATACAAATGAACAATGGCTCAATATATGTTATATAATGCATATATGAACTTTCTAACATCTTAAATGTCTCAACAACTCTTTAGTATGTCCAATTTACCTCCTAAAACTCGTATGTAGTCTATATATATTCAAAAAAAACATAAAATAATTATTAAAAAATAAAAATTAATACTCACAATAGCTACTAACAATAATAATAGTTGACAATTCTGGTATATTAGTCGACCAATATAGTCACAAACTCATGGTACATATTTTAAAAATACACTGGTCAAACATACTACCACACTAGTCAACAAGTATGTCCAAAATCCTAACATTGATAGTTCTAATTCATAAGATTGGATGATCAAACTTCTTGAAAAAAATTCTTTCGAAGATCAAAAAACCTTTTTTGGACAAAACCTGAATTCAAAACCATTTTAAACCTTCACTAAAAGTTTGTTTAAATTTCAAATAGTTCCTTTAAAAATCAAAATAATTTTTCCCTTGATTATAAAAGGACTTGTGTATTACGCAATAATTGGGCTCATAATTCATTGAAATGACCAAGATATGGTTACTAAAAGGTTTACAATAATTCACTTAATTGCATATGTGCTTCACTTTACCCTTTTTTTCATCCTTTGGTTATTTAATAGATTTAATTGGAACCTTTGCTCACTCTACTTTTCCAATTGAACTTGATCTTTTATATATTAACTTAATAATATCACTAAGGATAAAAATATTACCACTAACATATTTAGTTATTACCAACATTATGGAATATAATATCTAGGCCAACATATATATTAATTAATTATTCAATGATTACTAATAAGAATTATAAGTAATATAATTTAATTATTTATGTCATAATTAATTTAAATATTTAAAATTTTCAAATAAAATTATTGCCAAATTTGATAATTATTCAATGTATATATTTTTAATTTAAAATATCTCTAAATACATAATTTTAAATAAAATTGAAATTAATACTGCAAATATAATTAACAGATAAATATTAGTTTATAATAAATCTTACAAATTTTTAATCATTTAAATATTTATTTTAATAAAATATACTCAATTTTTACTAATATTTATTAATACATATTGTAGAAGAGAATAAAAATAAATTATTTACTTAACTAATTTATAAAAATTTTTAAATTTTATTTAGTATTTAATTACTAGCAATGATAAAAGTTTAAGTGAGGTTACATTAACAACTAACTATGTTCAAAATTAGGAAACAAAAATTAAAATCTACTGCTCAAAAATAAATGTGAAAGTAAATGACCCCTTATATATTAAGTTTCATGCTATTAAATATATTTTTAACGACTCTAATACTAACTTAAACATTAGAATGTCGCCCTAAAGGTGTGATCCAACCCCATCACGATTTTTCTGTTTTACATAAATCTTTACAAAAACCCCAAACAAAAGTGAATCAACTGATCAACAAGGTCAAAAATGTTGTTACCAAATTTGGTAATATTAGCTTTACAATTGGATTGACCAAGAACCTCAACAGAAACACCAAAACAATTGACTCAAAGTGTGCACCAAAGTAGCCACAAACACTCCCAATACAATCTTAGTCACTTCTATGAATAATAACTCAATACAAATTCTCGATAACTCACTCGTCTTAGTTTAAATCACTTTTTCCTAAAAATCCCTCCTTATTGTTGTCTGTCTTCTAAGTTCTACCAATTTCAAGCATGCATCAAACCACTCTTTAGAGCCTTCATATCTCATTAGGTCCTCATAAGAAAGCTAAAGATATGTATAGACGAATGCTTAATCGCATAACCCTTTCCAAGAAATTGATATTCACCCTAAATTAGCCTCCTCGTATAGTCAGCTCCATAAATCTTTAGTTATCTTCAAATATCCTTGATTATTTTCGTACTCAAGCTCACCCAATGATTATGTTGTCAATAGGAATTCAAGTTATGTATTTTTTGTTTTTCATTTTAGTAGGAGCATGTTCTTCAGCTGTGTAGGTCAAAGTTTTGCTGGAGTTAATTGTAACATGTAAAGAGATAAATATATTTAGCCAATAAAAGGAGTGAGTGTAGCAGTACCTATTTTCTTTTCATTTTTTCTTGTTATCTTAAATCATTGCAAGTTTCTCCTTTACTTGAGTTACTTAAACTTTGCTTGATAAAGAAGCAAATGGAAAATTGCTAATATGTAACAGCTAACTAATAAAATGGCTAAGACTGAGAATGAGGTAGGTGCTTAATAATTAATGAGACTTGTGCTTGGGAACATGACGCCTTTGATTTCCCATCTAATGACCACCTACAAATTATAGAAAGTTAGAATCTTGATGAGTTTTTGACCAATCATTAGTTCTCACCAACGTCAAGATATAAGGAAATCGAACTTGATTGGTAAGGATGTCAAAGGAAAAAGTGTCAACTCTACTGCTACTTGTTAACTTTAAATTTGGAAAGTGGTTTTGGGATTAGTTTCTTTTTAGAGCTAATGATGAAACATTCTTTTGGTGTGTTTGATTAAAAGAAAAGACGTGATCTAAGCGTGCATACGGAGCAGCTGAGTTTGATAGAGAGTCATTTGTGTATTTAAATAAATTGAATTGGATAATACCCGGTTGAGAATTCATAGATACCTTTTAATTCAACCTAAACGTAGCAGAAAACATACATGTTCAGGTCATAACTACACTATTGTTGCGTCAAACTACGTTTTGGGAGTAAAGGAAAAAATCCTATGTCCGGAATGTCGATCAAATCAAAACATACAATTTTCTTTTGAGAAGAGTATATCTAAAAATGCAACAAGATAATCTTCGCAAGCAAGACAAATTTTATGCATCGATTAGAACACAGCACATATGATTATATTAATCAAATGATGATTGACATGTAAGTGATCACTAAATAAACATAAGATGGTCCATCCATCAACGTTTGCGTTTAAAGTTAATATCGTTACACCAGCTAATTGGAAAACACCTTCCTTGAATGAAACCGTGCCAAATCCAATAAGACAACTAATGCTACAAACACACGACCAATATTATCTCAAACAACAACTCAAAAAACAGCCCAAATAAAGATGATATTGTAATAGAACAGTGTAAAGAAAAAGCAAAGACGTTCATGATCTGGTTACTAAGGGGGGGGTTAAGGCATAAACTAGGGAGATATATATATATATATATATATATGTATGTGTGTTTATGGCTAATTAATCTTCTGAGTTATATGGTAGTGGTGGTAGCTATGTTGGTGGCTGGGGAGGGAATGTTTTTTGCTAGATTGTGCTTATTATTGTGCATCCAAACCTTGAGGACTCTTCTCTTCACTCCAATTTCTTGACAGAACTGTTGCACCACAGCTTCTTCCTGCTTCTGTATTTTCCACCCAACTTTCTCTGCAAAGTTGAACATTTTCTCCTTCTGTTCCTGAGTGAACTTTGTCCTAAACCTTTTCTTAGCTAGCTGTGGAGGCCTGGCCAAAACAACCCCACCACCATCTTCTTGCTCATCAGACTCGGATGGAAGAGACGTCATATTGTAAGACATTATCATCTGGTGGTGCGCTGGTGCTGCTACTCTTGACGGAACAATGGTACCAGTTGCCGTGGTGTAACCTAGAGCCTCAGGGGCTAAAATGTTCCTGTGATGCCCTAAAACCATTTTCCTTCCAACTCTGCTGAAATATGGGCTACTGTTGTGATAGCAGTCACAGGAGTTAGCTGCAGATTCACCTTCAATTTCTTTCCTGTGGAAGTTCCTGTGGCAATTGCAGGCTGAGCATGTGAGAGCTTCAATGCTACCCTCTTCACCACTTGGCATGAACTCTCCACAACCGTCAGTGGCATTGCCTCCCATTGAAGCTGCGTGGTTCTTGAGGCATTCTCTGTACCTTATCATTTTCTTGAAGGGTGCATGATGGTCTTGATGATGATCTAGACTTGATGGAATCGTAGGGCCATTGGTGGAGGAAATTTGAGGCGGTGCTGTGGTAGGAATGATATGGTTGTGGCTGCTTGGTTGTGCAGGAGGTGGATGATCATGATGATGTTGATGGATCAAGTGTCCATGCCCATGACCATGACTGTGTCCCCCAACGTATGTACTGTTTATAGGAATGGGGATCTCTCCTTCGTGACTGGAAAGTTCCATTTTTTTTTTTGGGTTTATGTTGCGTTTTGTTGTCTGGATTGGAGACCAGAAGAACAAGAGAGGATGAGAATTAGAAGGGCTAAATGATTAAGAGTTTAGAAGTCCTAGATATTTTCACAATTGTCAACTCTCGTACAGACAACAAAGCAATTTGAAAACTGTAAATCCTAACAAAGTTGAGATTATAACCTGGAAATGGAATGACCCACCTGGTAAGAGTAGGCTTTAGGCTTTGGGTGGAGATGCAAAGAATTATTACGATACACAGAGGTCTACTCTTTATCTTTTGATAGCTAAAGGATGAAAGGAACAGAAGGGTGATCAACCAGTTAGAAGGTCCATATCTCATCTCATATAGGTCAACTTAGATGGAAACTGAAATAAAGAAAAAAAAATTTGAGAAATACTGCGGTAACCAGAAGCTGCATGCCAACTAGAGCTGCAGACCACTACAGGCAAGGCAACACAGCCACTTCCTCTCTCTGCACATTTCCAACTTCATTTCTCCAAGTTTGAAAGAGAGATAGTGAACACTCAAAAAAAGGTTTACTTTCTCTTCTTGTCGACAAGAACAAAATGACTCCCAAGTTGCATCTAGAATAATGAGAAACCTCAATTACTTTGGATTATTATTGTAAGAGAAGATGGAAGACATTTATTTTGATAAAGAAGAAAAGAGAATGAACTAAGTGAAGTGAAAGAAATTTTGAAGGAGAAGAGAGGGGAGCATAGAATAAAGAAAGGAAAATGGAGAGAGTGTTTTGAAGGTGAGTTACGCCAGTGAGAAGGCATTAAACAAGGAGCTTATAAGTTATAGTAACAGCAGGAGTAGTAACAATAGTAATGTTGGGGGCAAAAAGGATAAGGGAGAGAATTGAAAAGTAGGTTTTTTTTTTTTTGTTTTCTACAAACAAAAGAGGAATGCACAGTTCACCGTGGAGCTGAGTTTAAGCGAATAATAATAATAAATGGGAGTGGGGATGCTTGCTTTGCTTGCACTATCAGGCATCAAGTTTTTTAGGAGAAGTGTTGTCAGTCGCAAAAAGAAATGAACATACGTAAATTCACCCACCCTTTTCAATTTTTTTAAAGTGATAATTGATATGCTTTAATTTTAATTGGAAGAATACTTCAGAGCAATTATTTAATTTTGAAAATTAAAAAAAAAAAGAGCGACGAACGAAGATTAAGCACTGTTTCATTTAGGTCATTAACAAAGATAAATTTCTTTGTCCACAAGTTATTCTAATCTAAGTATATAAAGCTGGCTCTTCAAGTTCCTAATCTTTTCCTAACATACTTTGCAAAGCAAATATAAACCAAAAGAAAAGGATAAAGGAAAAAAGATAAAGATAAAACAAGTGCCTGGAGACATGTTATGTTGAACAGGACAAAGGCCATAATTAGGGCTTGGCTGAGAATGGAAATCTTTGTTAGTGGACTTTCGCTTGCCTGACCAGTCATTCCGTTGAGAGAAATTAATAGTGATCGAGTTTTGACTAGAAAGAGGTCCTATAAGCTATATTTTAGCATCATTATGTAATATGTTTGACTAGAAAGAGGTCCTATAAGCTATATTTTAGCATCATTATTTAATATCCTTTGAAATTTCACAGGATCATCAACAATGTTACCTAATACGACAATTATGATCTTGGACGGCAAAGCAAGATCGATTGAAATTAAGGAGGGATAGAGGGACAGATAGATGGACAGTATAGAGAATAGGTCAACTTTCTAATCCAAAAAAAAGAAACTTGACTGAGATGATGTACATTTGGTCGTTGTGAAGAGAATTAATTGCATGGTCATCAATGAACTAGCTTCAGGCATACCCATATGATCGACTACTCCATTTTTGTGATTTCATAAACTCAAACCAAGTTTGAGATGAAATTACGATTTTTTGCTCATGAAATTATTAATTCAATAAGTGGAATAATCCTCTCCAATTTCATTATAATCTAAAATTTTAAGTATATCATTATTGGATGGAGGAATTTAAATTTCTAGGAGCATTGATCGACTCTTTATAATTAAGGATGCCTTTTTAGTAACATAAAAACTGTACTTTACTCAAAGCTAAATGAATTAAGTCGTCATAATCTAATGATTAAGCAATTTATAAACAAATATATTAAGAGAAGAATGAAAATGAGAAAAGGAAAGGATGGGGGTGTCGTAAAACTTGATGTTTTGCATGGAAATATTGGAGGAAAAATATATTGAATATGATTATCCAAAATGACTTTATTCTTTCATTATCCATGCCTTTATTCCACATTCCACACCACATTTAGTGATCTTTATCCTTCTTTTAGTTTCTTTTTTTTTTTTTTGTTATCATCCTCTCCCTCCAAGATTACATGCATGTCCACTACTTTTGTTAGTTCTTGCTTTTCTTTACATCCTCGACAACTTCTAAAAAGGTAGAAAATACAACAATTGGTGATTTTGAAATTTATTAGTTTGTCATCTTTTTTACTTCATTAGGTGTAAAATACAAAAATCATATCTAACAATTCTTTTAATTAAGAAGTACATGGTAAGTGTAAATCGAAGCTGTTTTGTTTGGTAAAAAATGGAGGAGAGTTCGTGATCGTGCCTTTGAGTTGCTAAGATATAAGTTCCATCACTTGGATTTCCAATTTCTTTTTTAAGCATTATCCGCATTTATTACCAAATGAAGAAGTTAATTATGACTCTGTGAGTAAAGGGTCCACCAGAATAAATCTTTGTTCTCGACACAACCTTGATCACAATGTTCAAGAAATTCAGAGCAAAGTTGGAGGTACTCATACATTATAAGCATCAATCACAATCACTGCGAGTGCCCTCACTCCTCAGTCTTACAAAATTTTATCTAAGAATTGCTTATCAACATGAATAAGGAGAATGTGGTTCATTATAAGAAAAGGTTGGGTTATAAATGTCCGTTATTGATATTAAACCGTGGATGAAAACATGCATGCCCAGTGTTTGGTTTTTCAGGCATGCTTCAAGCACAGATTATCTTTAAAATTATTATTATTATTAATACAAAGGGTGTGAAGGGTGTTTTTAAGCTAATAATTAATTTATCAGTTTGTTGTAAGAGAAAAAGAAGTAGAAAGAAAGGTGTGTATTATCTAAATTCTTTAAAAAGAAAACCAAAATTTTATTAATATTTATTTCAGTTTACTTATTACATCAGTCTTAGGCCTTCTAATATATAATCTACAATCCTCTAATTTAATATTTATTCATATTCTATTACTTTGATTTAGCTTTTGGTTTACTGATCAGTCACTATTGCCATTTATTTAGTAAGAGAAAAAAATAATTAGCAGCGTGACCTACCTAGTTTCCTCAATAGTAATCAACAAAGGCAGTGCCCCTCATGCTTTTGCTTCAGCTTCAGGAGACTAAACTTTGTCACCCACCTGTTTGCCTTATCTTAGGAAACAAAGCTTTCTTAAAGATTCCAATCATTCCTCATTTTTGTAAACAATCAAGAAACCTAGTTTCCTCGTCTACTGCTGCTTTTCACATACAAAATGTCACTCAAAAACACAACATGCATAATAATTATTTTCCATTTATCATCTTTGGTCTTTGTGTTTTGAATGTTATTTGCTTACCCAATTGTAAACCATCTTCAACAATGTATCCTTTGTACCAGAAATGAAACTCAAAAGTCATCACCACCACCACCGCCCAACTGTTATGATTCTTGCTAACTTCATACTCATAATTAAGACTGCCCACTCTTACTTTTTCTCTCTGTAAGCATTTGAAGTGGGATCATTTCCATTTTCTAAAAGAACAACGATTCTTAGATGGGTTTCTTGATTTTGAAATGTTCAAAACTTGGCAATTTCAATTCACACACTAATGTTAGGGCAAGACAAAGCTGCCAGCAAGCTATCATTCTAGCTGGTTCTGCACTCTTGTTTGTTCAAATGATTATGCTACGTATCCTTCTTTTGTTTTTTTTTTTTTTTTGGGGTACCATTACAATTGTGTTATATTTTTGGACTTCCCTGCCCTATCATCTTTTCCTTTCGCTTTTCCGTAAGTGGCATTTGCTTCATAACCTCAAACCACTTCTGCAATGTTTGAACTAATTTTTGGCTTCCAAAGCAGAGGATATTTGTTCGAACACGAGTACTTATGCGTCCTAGATGAGTTGGACTCCAATCAAGTTTGGAACTAGATTCCGCATCATAATACATTACACATACGTGAAATGCCCTTGTGGTACAAATAAATATTAATCCATATTTTAATGGTAATTACTTTTCTAGTCCTGCGTTGCCTTTTGAGTTTTAGTATGTATAAGTTTTGCTAGAGATGATTTTATGGTTTAGAACGTTTGGTCTTTTAAACAGATTTGAACTGCAATAAGATCAATAACAATAGAATCATACAAGTGGTGAAGAACTCACACGACACGAAATATACGTCGCAGTAAATAAAGACAAAACGAGAGATATATATATATATAGAATCATCCTATATGCATGTGTATCCAGCCCTAAATGCAGTGATTTGTAGGAAGTGGCTTGTGTGTTTGGTCCCCTCGGCTAATTGTGACCTTGAATCTTTTCTTCTTTGCTTTTAAATCCCCCCAAAACGAAAAGCCAAAAAAAGCAAAAGTCTAGGCGTTGGGAACATTCCCACAAAACTTTTAGATTTTTGTCTGGACTCTGGACTTAGACTTGAAGGCTTTTCTAACATTAGAGAGATGACAGCACCAAACATTCTTCCAAGAAATGGCATGAGATTCAAAGCAAGCAACAACAACGCAACGAACTCATTAAAAGCTTATATACACATATAGAATTATAACAAATATACCTTTTCTTTTCTTTTACACAATTCCTTGGTATCACCCCCCACTGGCCACCACCTTCCTTCCTGCTGCCTAATGTGCAATATTAACCCAAAAAAAAAAAAGATCAAAAGGGCAAAAGGGAATTGCCTTGATTTATTCCCTTCTAGCTTTAATTCTTCTACTTTCTTTGTTTTGAGTTGATGTGCTTGTGTGCATATTCTTCACTTCTACTTGTCGTGTTGGATCTTCTTTGGTTTTCTGTTGACGTTCTGAATATTCCCTGCTAACGATGCGCGTGCCATGTATTATACCGAATAATAAATAATCAATTATGCCATTATTACTTTGCAACAGAACAATTGTCTAGACTTTAGATTCATAATATTTTGCATTGAGAAAGTAATGTATAATGGAAGTCAACCACTTGTTTAACCTAAAAACGAGTATCCATGCAAAAGGATGAGAATTATCTTATCAAGATAAACTGATAAGCATGAGAGCAATGGAGAAAGCAGCAGACAATTCCTTGGGGCTTGAGAATTGGGACAGGGGACCACAGACATAAAGCTCCTAAGCACATAACCCAAAACAATAAACTCTTCTTTGTTTTTTCTTCAAGGAAAAGTATAATAGAAGAAAAGGCTGTTACTTTGCTTTCTTTAATAACGTCCTTAATTAGCAGATTGCAGCCATATAGCTAAATTTTGTCTTTGGTTCCCACTACATGCATAATCATGACTAATACAATGCCTGCTAAGTTTAGTTCAAACGAAATGCGATCCTTTGAATTTTGTATGGATAACTTGAATTGCAATCTTATAATAATATTACGCAGCTTGAATAGCAACTAGCACGTTGGTGAGTTGAAGAAGGTAAAATAATCAAGTATATATTATTATGTACGGTAAAGTTATATACAAATGAAATAATAAACTATACATTTATACACGCATAAACAGTACTCGACAAATTTCAGGAAGAGATTTCAAAGAAAAGTAAAATGCAAAAAAAAGGTGACGTTCTTTTGTATTTACATAAAAAGATGAATTTGCCCATCGTCGAATCACACTTCTTAAACAAGAAATAGGAGATTCAGTAATGAGCTAATTAAACATATTTGTATTTGATGTAAAAGTGTGTGCTTGGTACCCGTACCTTTGTATAATGCAATGCAAGAAGCGTGAATGATGAGATTTTTCTTAACGTTGGATTGGCAAAACTTAGGAATGTGAGACTGACTCAATGGCTACTTGCTTGATCCCGTAAAGTCTGCGATAAGAAAAAAGAGAAACGCATGCTGAAGACGGAATATGATACGAACAAATAGCTTCAAGCTTTCTGTCTCTTTACCTGTTCTGTTATCGTTAGGCCCACCCCATTTTTCCTTCCTCCCTTTCAACCTGTAGTTTAATTTTGGTACTTCAAACACTTTAATTTTTAGGGAACAGATCATCTGTTCTTATCTTAATTTACGAGCTTTTATTCATCTAATGAATAAATAAATAAATAAATAAATACTCATAAAATAGAGAGGATAAAAACTTGAATCATAACTCTTAACTATCTAATACACCTAAGAGTGGATCATAAATTAATTGATTGATCCAAATGTCCCAATAAGTAGAAGCCGAGTTCTGCAGGTCACTCGCAAAAAATGATTTTGTTGCATCAAATCAAAGGACAGCCATTGTTGCAGCTGACAGGTAGTACTTCAGCACATGTATGTCTATGCAGCTGAACTGATGATGAAACCCCACCCATGTGCCTAATCTCTTCAACAGATCAACTGCAATTAAAGTCATTTTGACATGCTGTAAAAAGTTGCACAGTCAATGAATGATCATGGGTTTTATTTTTCACCTTCTTTTTCTCCTGCCATTTTGTTGAGTTACTTGGCAAGAGGTATTTATTCAAATTAATTGTGAGGCATCTAGTCTAGGATAAGATACCAAAAAGAAGACTAAAAATAAGAATCTGTAGTTTACTCCTTAATCTTTATTTATATCTATATCTATATCTATATATATAAAGATGAGACGTGAAAATTGGGACTCGGGACAGTACATTATATGTTGTGTAAGCAGCGAGTGCAAAAGGCAGAAGCTTCTGTATATGTTAATTTGCATTGGGTTGGGGGGGTATCGAGTCTCTGACACAATCTGATCAATAATTAAATTTCTGATATCATCATCCAGAGTCTGCAACACCAACAAGACTTTGCATTCTTTATTGGTTTTGGTTTATGGCTTTGATAATGGAAAGTTATCTTGGTACCTGCAGTCTGCATTTCATCAAAGTCACAACCAACCAACAATATTTACTCATGACACTTTTTTTTTTGGGAAATTGATTACAAAATGTTTTTTTATTATCATTTTCTGGCCCAGCCCTTGCCTAACTGAGCAGGCAATAGTTCAGTTTTCTCCTTTTCAGTGACAAGTTTCTTGTTTCGTGATTTTGTACAATCTGATTCTGATCCGATTTGGTTCAGGCGAGCACGGGCCAACTATTTTAACTTTTTAAGAATTAACACAACAAAATCAAAATCCAAAAGATTTCTGGATAAAAGATATTCACTAGGGAATTTATGGTAACAAGTTATAGAGAACACACAATCAATGGTAGTCTTCTCATTACAAGTTTTGGAACATTACTAGAACAATCTCTTTTGTCATCTTTAATAGTTTATGCAGGCGGACCACAGCAACCTAATGCCATGCCAGTTCCACATGAAGTAGTGTTTCAGTGGTCCAGTGCCACCTAGGCCTTATTAATCACCCATTTCATTTCTTGTTATCCTCATTCCATGGATCCAAATAGGATGCACATGTAGAAGCATCCCGAGACTAGAGATTTGAACCCCCGCACGTTACGCTCTAATTGCTCTTGCGATCACATTATCATTATTATTACATACACGAGCGTATATAAGCAGCATAGTTTGTTGCTTCCCAGTCTAAATCCTGCTCAACAGTCGTATTTCATTAGAAAGGATAGTTTACGAAATCTATGGAGCGTTACAAGTTTCATTTCTATATGAAACAGGAAAATTTCACAGCTCGCTAGAGTTTGTCTGGCTAAAGCTGGGTGGCTGCTATGATTTCAAATTAAACAAGTAATTCACTAGTAATTGAGGACCTTCCGTTCAACAAGTGCTTCAATCTTTAATAAACATTTTTCTGAACTCAACATTAGTCTTCGGCTTCCCATCTTCTTCCAAAGGTTTAGATAGGTTTGCAGGCTGACCAAGTGGCCTAACATTTCTTGGCACCGCAAATGTGTTCTTCCCTTTCAGCTCGATGCTCTCAGCTCTTTTATGTGCAGTAGAGGGCGGATTGCGAGGTGCCTGGGAGTCCTTGGAAGTTTCAACAGATTGCCCAGTTGTAGATCCTCCGTTGCTTCCACTCTGGTTCCCAGTTTGAGCTGCAACTTAATTTCATTTCACTTATTAGCTATGGTGCTCCAACACATTCCCAAGGACAACAATAAAATAAATGGACGACTTGATAACAAAACCACCTTATCACACAAGTTCTCCAATCAGCTTTCCTAACTTTCTGGTTCAATTTTATCACCTTAATAACATGCCTATAGTTCCAAATTCATTGTTAATGAAGATCCATAGAGTGAGGTGATTATAAGTTTAATTCCTGCCTTTCTACTACAAGTATGTAGCTTGTACGTACATTTGCATGTTTACTGTCACCGACTTTTTATTTAAGGCTACAAGTTATCATTAATTTTTCCGAACTTCTCATTCAACTCAGATATAGTGATCAAATGCTGAATTGAGAACTTAAGATTATTGATATCTACAAACAATGCATAAATTCCTTAATTTGAGTATATCTGTAAGCACAAAGAAATACAAAAGATAAATCATTAACCTACCATGATCTTTTGAGATAACTTGATTGTTCTTTTTACTTCGTTTTGGATCCGATCGTGCAATACTTAGCTTCTTTCCAAGTAACATCTGCTTATTCTTTGCAATAGCTTCATTAAGATATTCATCATTCGAGAAATCCACATATGCTAGCCCCTTCACAGAGAAAATAGAGGAGATGGGACGCATCAGCAAGAAACAGTAAAAGCAAGCCACGTTAACAAATTAGAAAGCACGCTTAAGCTTTCTAGCCTTTTGTACCTGCAAACATTATACTATAAAATAATATTTATTTACAACAATAAAATAATATTTATTTACAACAATCTGATAAGACATTCTATTAGCCCTGTATTCTGTCAAGAAAGATATCAAAAACCACCAAATTTTTCCTTCACAATCAAATGTAACCTGGTGAAAGCAATCAAACTTCCCGACTCTCAATTCATTAATTGGGTAAACACGTTGCCTAATATTCCTAGCACATAACTGGGTAAAGAAAAATGCAGAGATAAAAACACTTGCACGAGCAGATGCTAGAGACAGAAAGAGACCCTTGATTTTCCTGTAAACTTATCACGCAGTATTCTGATTGAGACAAGGCCACCAACATCCCTGAAGAACCTACGTAAATCTTCTTCATTTGTCTGCAGTAGTCAAGAGTATCAGTAGTAAGGTCTACGCCAACTTATCAAACAATGAGAATTGCACAACTCTTGCTTTAACTTTGGAGGTAGTTATCTACTTACCTTAAAGTTCAGGTTCGATATAAATGCAGTGCATTGATCTGTATATACTTTCATTTTTCCTGTCTGTGAGTCCATCTGCTTTCCATGGGTATCATCTGCCTCTTCAGCATTGGATTTCACCATTTCCGCTTCTTTTATGAAAGCTGGATTCTGTACCTGATCTTTTTCCTTCTCATATCCCATGTTTTGGGTTTGAGCTATTTTCTTCTGCCTTTTTGCTGGAGACTGCTCGTCAGCTGTGTTCAAATCACCCTTTCTCTTTTCACGAACAATTTTCTTAATGGGTTTTTCTCTTTGGTCAGTTATACTGGTAGATGCTACGGATTCTTGTTGTCTCCTATACAATTGCAACTCTTCTAGTCGAGGTGTAACCTGAAAAGTCAAAAGACTCCAATACTTCAGCCCATTTACAGCTACATCTTGCTTCAAGGTATAGATACATAATAAAATGTCAATCTTTTCGCAAGCAAAATCTTTCCATTAACTTCTTATTTTAATCAAAAAAGATATTCCAATAGCCAAGGTGTATGACAAGGCTACACTGAATGCTGAAGAAATACTTCAATCAACCAACCTTATTATAAAGAAAGAGAAATTCTACAACTGCTTACATATGCATTAAATTGAAACACAATAATGGGAAACTCCTGTAACCTGAATCCCTGTTTAATTATCAGATACAAGAGAAATGGTAAAGTCTCAAGCAACTCCTCAAACTAGCCTATTCTGGGAAAGAAAAAGGTTTGGCCCTGATATCAGCTTAACATTACTCAGATTATCAGGAACGTGGAGTATGCAAACAGAACTTATATCCAGCCCCTAGCATTTATTTCAGTGTGCTAGAAGCACGACCAAGCTTCACCTTTATAAGGTAAGGAAGTTAAGTGACCTGGGGTTGAACAAACTTAAAGCAGGATCAAATATAAATTATTTAGAATATGAAAAAAGGTCCTATTTCGTTAAAAACAAATAAATATGTTAAACAGTTTGAGTTTTCTAATATGTAGATAAAGTACAGAAAACTAGGTAACATGTAAAATAATCCTGTTGCCGTTCAAGAGGCTGATTGATACATTTCTATCCCACAAGTGGTAAGTTCAAATCCAGTTGTTTTCTTTTTGCTGTTTATTATGTGATATTTCAACTAGCAAAAGAAAATGTTGTTGTTCAAACTGTGGGCCACTTTAAAGGAAGTCTTACCCCCAGGCCATTTTGCTACAAAATACAGCATTTCAAGAAAACTATCCAACTATTTTTCAAAAAAAGAAAAAGAAAACTATCTTAACTGGTACATGTCTGTTAATAATGCCTTAACCTGAAACCACAAGCTAACAGTCACTGGTTCTTTGATCGGTTTAGAAGGTTGGTTCAAACATAGATTTGGTATTATTAGCCACCTAAGGTTTTCGAGCATACAGAAAAAACACCAACAAAAGAGGGTCAAATGAAAAGTAGTTGCTAATATTTATGGAAAGGCAGCGCCAGGACTAATTACCTAATTCCTTCAATTAAAATATCTTTCAAATAGAAAGATGTTCAATACTTTTACAATGCACACATAGGTTTGATTCCAATAGTTTGATTGTAGACACCTTAAAACTTATAGAACACCTAACAACAAGGCTAACAAAAATTTCTGGTCATAACCCTGCTTTATTAATGTCATTTATTTCCAAGACTTAGTTTAAGAACTCACAGCAATCAGCATGCTTCACATTTTCTGCACCGACTAACTAAAAAAAAATTAACAGTGCAGATGGCGGGATCAACTGGCCTTTAAAATGCATCATTATAATTTCAATGGAAAAAAAACGCACATGGTGCCAGTGTAGGGAAAGCAGCAGGAAATTATACCTTATGTACAGCATGATCGAAATCTTCCAGATTTCCATACTCCTTTTCAAAGCGCAACCAGGAATGGCATATTTCCTGAAGGATTCTGTTAATTAGGAAAGCAAGATATCATCTAATCCACAGTGCAGTGAATAAATTCCCAACAGCACCTCATTGATTCAAGACTCCCATAGGAAATCAGAAAGCAAATTAATATGACCATTTCTAACACCATATCAAACATCAACAAGTAAATGCACATCAGTAACAAGCAAACAATTTATCTTGACATGTGCATACACACATTTATTACAGATAAACAGAGAGCTTATGATACTTATTCTCTATTTAAGGCCAAGAAATTTACAAAATTCGACAGCTCAAGATCAGCATTCACTTTCCATAAGTTTCTATTATAAATAATGTCCCTCAAAGCATTTGTTCCTACACTGAAAAGTGCGCTCAATGGTTTGAAATACTCTCCTCAGTAAATGGAAAAGATGGACTATAAGCAGAGGCACACCATATACTCTTCATTAATTCAACTAATGAGGAAGTCATAACATTGTTCATATATGTAAATGGCATAATTATAATTAGCAGTGATCTTGCTGGAAGGAAGAGGTTGAAACTTGGAATGAAGGACTTAGAAAAGCTAAGTGTTTGAAACTTGGAACGAAGGACTTAGAAAGGCTGAATTGTTCTTTTGGTAATTGAACTGGAATATTTAAAAGAGGTTATTTTTCTATCATAAAGGAATTACATCCTAATCTTTTTAAAGAAACCAGTAGTCTAGGGAGCAAGCCCGCAACTGCAATCAAAAGATTGGTAAGTTAAAGGGGATGAGGCAGTTGATAAGGTGGGCAGTTTGGTATATCTCCTGCACACTAGATTAGACATGCAGTGAGTGTAATGAGCTAGTTTAAAAATGCAGAAATTCTGAACAGATGTATATCATTCTCAATATATTGCTAGGTCAATACATAGGTCTTGTATAAGAGGGCTATTCTAGGAAACTAATATCTGTACACAATATCCTAATATCTGTACATAATATCCTAACTGATCTGATTTGCTAACTTTTAGGAGCTAATAATATCTAGGAGATATCCAGCTGGATATTTCCCAAACAATCAAAAGACTGGTAAGTTAAAGGGGATGAGGCAGTTGATAGGCAGTTTGATATATCTCTTGCACACTAGATTAGACATGCAGTGGGTGTAATGAGTTAGTTTAAACATTTAAGGAAAAGAACATATGCAAGCAGTTTAGAGAGTTCTATAATATTTGATGTCCCCTCTTGAGGTGTTCTTATTTTCAAACTATATTAGTAGATATCTAACAAATGGTATACAGGTGGATTATGAAGAATGCCTAGTAAATTGAGAATCCACAACTCGATATTGTATTTTTCTTGGTGAAAACTAGAGATATGGAGGAGCGAGGTATAAGATGTAGCTGCAAGGTCAAGTGTAGAAGCAGAGTTTAGAGCAATAACACTTGGAATTTGTTAGCTACAATGGATAAAGATCATACTTGATTTAAAAATTCGAAGTAGCTGAACAAGACTATATTGCGATAAAAATTCTGTATTTGTACCAGTCACAGCCCAGAACAACATCATTAGACCAAAAATGTAGAAATTGACGTCATTTCATAAAGGAGTAACTCAAGCAGGAGAAATTAAGGAAAAGTGTTATGAATAATGTAGGGTTTAGCATTAAATTAGAGATCTTATTCAATTGTCTGCTTAGCTAGTTTCCTTGCACTTAATTGTTTGCAGCTGTAGTTTCATGGTAGGTATATTGTATATGTAGCTAGGGTTTTCACATAATTCCTAATAGTTTTTCAATAACCTACCTTCATGACGCTTTAAGAGTAATGGAATAGAAATCATTTTATTTAATCATTTGAAGAAATATTTCTTTCAATTAACAGAAACTATAGCCTATCTCTACTCGTATGCATCACTCAGCAATTATTGGGCTTTTCAAATGTTTGGGATGACTCGCATTTTTGTCAAATGTCAGCAATAAAAAAGTTATTTGGTAGGCATAATCAAAATACTGCTAGAAAGGGCTTTTTTTTTTTTCCTAAAGTATTAAGTAGCTATCTTCTGGTATTCCCACATACTCTATCTCCTTCCAGTATGGGGCTTCTCAAGTTTCTTAGTTGTTGCTTGAAGATAAAGCATTTAAATATGATCATTCTCTGCAACTGGCATGCTACCAACAGCATGCTCTCTCTCATCGATGTGTTGATATTCCATTTGCTTCCTTGGATTATTCCTACTTTCTTTTCCCCTTTACAATTCTCTTCTAACTAATTTGCAAAAAGCTCATACAATTTGGTACAACTCTGGTACCCCAATAAATGTATCAAAACTATAATGCATCATATTGCAGTACTCTCCATCTATTTTTCACCTTACATGCAATTCCCAAGATGCATAAAAATAAATAAGCAAAAAGTTACTTTGCTTAGAAAATCAAACTACCACTACAAATCATCAAGAGCAAGGGACTAAACATTGAAGGCCTAAACAATTTCGATACATAACAAGGGACGAGGGGGAATGAATACCTCTGAGCCTGTCCCAGCAAATCTTTTGCTGTAGCATCTCTTATAAATGGCCCTAGCTTCATTGACATGACCTAACTCAATTTCCATTGCTATGTAACCTTGCCAGGCTTCCAACATTGTACCACTGGAAAGAAAGAAAATAAATTAGTAAAAGATTATAAGTTGCAAAAAGTTTCAAAGTGATACCAACCAAAACAAAAGCAAAAAAAGATGTGTCAAAACCTGATTTTAAGCAACCTCTCCCACACACCACGAGCTGCAACTATATCTTTACCTAAATTATTCTCTAAACGGGCCCAATAGGTGTGCAGATGCAGCAATCCTTCTGAATTCTTTATGTGTGGTGACAGGTAATCAAATGCATACTACCATGTTACAATAAACAGTTAGAAACTGCAATAAACAGATAGTTACATGCTTGTGTAGCATTCTTGGCACGTATACAAGCCAGGCTGAACTTTCTAAGAAGCATACAATAAATGGCCATGGGTATGTCATCCATTTGAACAAAAGAGCTTACAGAAGAACATTTATCTACTTTATCATTCAAATTAAGCCATAGACATGATCACACAATAAAGTACCTCTGATATAGCAACATATGAATATCCCAGAGAAATACAGCTCATATTCTTTTGAACGTTAAGTCAGGCCAAATACTAAATCAAGGCTTTGAAAAATCCCATTTTCCAGTTTTTCCACATCAATGTCTTGCTGAAAATCCACTAAATTTATTCGTCAAAAAAATCCACTAAACTCACAAACTAACATCAGCACATCCAGCATTAATACAAGCAGTTCAAGACACCACCATAACCATATCATCGGTGAATTATAGTTCATCATATTCCTCTTTGTGTCAAACCAAATATGTAAATCAGTAGCACAGTTAAAAGAAATATCTACACCTTCCACCAAAAGCTATTAGGACAAGATAAAGTATTTCAGATAAAAGTCTTACTCTTAACAAACTGTCAACAATAGTCAAAGTTAATGAACTAGTAACACAACGATACACACCTGGAATGTTCCCCTAATTAATGAATAATCCAACACACCCTCTGCTTCAAAACCAGATAAAATTCTTCGCCTCAAACCATCTACTCGTGTCAGAAACAGCTCCAGATACTGTAATAAACAAAATCAAGTTAAAAAGCAGAGATATTTACTTCAAAGACAATACCCAGTGGCTAATGTTAGAGAACACAGCCAGAGTCACGTGCAAAATGAATGTGTATTGTACCTCCTCAAATGTTGAGAAGGTGCAAGTCAGGGACTTTTCAAAAACCTGAAACCAATAAACAAAATTTAATCCATAATCCTAATGAAAATAACATATTGCCAATATGTGATGGTTAAAAGTCTATTAGGCATATTCACAAATATTTTATGTTAAATAGCCATTCAAAGAGGAAAAGACAATTAGTTAATGAATGGTTTTCTTGGAAGATGACAAAAGATAGCATTTCTCACTCTAGTAGTAGAAAAAAGATATTGCCAGAATAGACAGATCTTCAAGTTTCTTTTGTACCACAAAGCAACTTGATCGCTTCGTTATTTGAAACAAAGCTCTCTTGGGAGTCAATGGAAAAGTCCAAGATATCATAGACAATCACACTAGGAGCATTAATTTTGGACTTAGCAGATGTTTCTTTGATGCTTTGATAAATTTCTATTGTTAGCATTTCTTTTAAGATTATCTGCTTAACAATATAGTACTAGATGTTCTAAGCCTCTGCAGATTCCTAGCCTCTGCAGCGCAAAGGAAAACGGTTAGGTTGTTAGAGCTAGTTACAATTATTTTTGTAGGATTGATAATTAACACTACAGGTTCCATTTAAAATCATTTTTCAGGAACAAATTCTAACACAACGTAGTCATTGCCCAAACAGTTACAGTCAAAGGGGACAACCAAATTTGAATAGAGCATGTCCCGAACCAGAACTCATTCACCAAAGCAAATACTTTGAAGAAGTGATAACCAATAAACATACATGAGATATCATTTTTTCAGGGGCACGTCCACGTTCCAACGAGAGCAAATACCTAACCCAGAGTTCTCCAACCCAGGGACAACTTTTTGTGGCCCTTGCATAAACATCCTTTATAACATTTCCTACCTGAAAAGGAATGAAAAGTAGAAAAATTTATAAGTAATGCAAGTTAGAAGTTAGAAAAGCTCCTGAAAACAAAAATAGAGGGACAACCTTCAAAGTTCTGTCCAAATATTGAGTATAATCAAGCCACAAATCAGTTGACACAGGAAACTCAGTAATTGCACGCTCATATAGAACTTGAACCCGCGTTGGGTCACCTACAGACTTTTCAAATTTCAAGTAGTTCTGCAACAAAATAAAAATCCATTTACAGAAGATTAGACCAAAAAAGGCAAAAAGAAGGAAGACAAGGAGACAAGTTTTCCACGTTTTTTAAACACATGTAATGAACCAGCAAAGTATAGAAAGTACGAAAAGCAGCTAAACACAAATGGCAACCAGCCAGTGAAAGTATCTGTAATGGGGAGTGGAAATTAGTTGAGCCATTATTTCCTTTAACAGGTAGCTCTAATGAATTCCTTTAATTGTGAATTTTCCTTATTAGAATCTAAATTGGAGTAGGTTTAATTGGAGTCCTTATGAGGTCAGGGTTTGATATCTATCAAGGCACAATGAGTTAGAATAATTGTCTTAGTAGGACTTAATCATCTGGATTTTATCTAAGTTCAATATTTCACTTGTGAAGAGAAGAAATTTTTTTGGAATTTGCAGCAGGGAAATGTTATGCTTTCTTTCTAGGTGGGATACTAGATTTAAGATTGATTTTGAAAACCATAGAAGTGATTTCTTGGACCTATTGTTGTGGTGCTAACAGATTATATTTATTCCAAATTCTAGAAGTGATGCTTAGTTTGTAAACTTTGACAATGATTTTTAGACCTATTGTTTCAGTTAACTCCTTAGTAACAAATTCCGCAACCCTAAGTTTTGAAACCTGTTTGTTTCCATCAAGCATTTAAATTCCCTGTAGTGTCCTACATCTATTCAAAAGGTCAATAGAGCATTGAATAAGCAGTCAGCGGCCATAACTTACAAAAGAGATAATAGCAGCACTCCAGTGTCATCATGATGAAAAAGAAAAGAGCATTGGGTTCCGTGTACCATGAAATTTTGAAATTTTTCCGTGTCAGACACATCATTCCTGGAAATCTGCTCCTCATGCTGAACACGGGCACTATACATTTCCAAGGCCTTTTGGTATGCTGAAGCAACATTAGGGGATATCCCATCCACATCACTAGACTCAGCATCAAGAACATTCCCCTGCTCTACTTCCCAAGCCTTATATGCAAGAAGTATGGACCGCAAGTCAAGAAGTGGGATAGATAATTGGCGGTGGAATATATTTTGGATGCGTTGGATCTGTGATTCCTTCGCCTACAAGAGATAAAGCAATGCAACTTAATGCATACCTATTATCAATTGTTTTTTGTTAAAAAGAAATTCATCAGAAACCTTCACAGACAAAAGAAAAGATGGAACTGCCAACGGTCTAGGCAAAAAGGTGATTTGTAGCAGAGGGGCCATTGAATAGAAATTAACCAAATAAGCGCAAAACACATGAAGTTATCCGCCACTATAATGGAAACTCAAATCCATAATGAACTAACAAAGCACTAAATAGCAGGACCAAAATCATTAAGACTGGTTAAGCAAAGGCATATGGTTTGAACTTCAAAAATAGCACAATTGGTTTACATAACCAGAGTGCTGCAATCAGATTGAAGACACATCGGTTATTTCAACTTTCATATTCAGATGTTTCATAAATCTCAGAGTTCTAGGGGTTGCTGTGTAGATTGGCTCCTTTGATTGGTGGCTCAGCATTTCTGCCGAAGTTGTAAGGATGACTCATTTTAATTCACATGAAAATCAGCTTCTGACCTTTCCTCAGCAAATTGATCTATTCTGAGAAATTTAATCAAGAGAGAGTAGGTTGTTGAAATAAGCAAGCAAGTGCATGATCTAAAATATGACTTTGTTGAAGTTAAATTGTTATTTGGTTACCAAGAAATTAATCACATTCAAAAAATGTTTCCTAAAAGGAAATCTAAACCAATAAGTAACCATTCACTTAACTCTGAATAATCAATTAACTTCAATCAATACTGAAAAATGTCCTTCCCGACCAATTAACAATCTTATTTTCCTCAGGATATGTTGCAAAATGTTCAACAAATTTAACCACGTAGATCCATCATACCCTAACACTTTTAAGCTTTCATTTACAAGTTGGAATGTCAATTGGCCTCTAACATATTCATAATTTTCTTTTTGAGTTACAGAAAAGGAGCAAATGTGAATTTGAAAAGTAAACAATCAGTTTCAGGATCAACTTGAAAATGAAGTAATTCTATTAGATTAACTGAAAGGGGATTTCACAAGCTAAGAACATAAAAGGAGACAGTAGCAATTCAAAACAAAAATTTCACCTTTAAATCTGTTTCATCAATGGTAAGCAAAACAGCCTGCTCAAATTCCCTGTACGCATCCCATATTTTATTTCCCTCAGCAACATGTAAACCGGCAGCAGTCAAAGCTCGCTCAAAGAGGTTCCTGGCCTTTGAAATGCCATCAATAGAGCATCCACGCACTGAAGGATCACATTCTTGTATGTAATTTAAGTAGTCACACCAAAGAGGGACAGACTGCATTCAGAAGCAAGATTACATTGAAGGAGATAGAATGAAATTTCGTACAAAGTAAATGAAAAAAATAAGACCCGAAGTACCTAAGTTTGTTCAAACTTCAACTTACAACCACAAATCTTTTAACAGCTAGGAGAAAAGTTCTTATTATTTTAAATATTGTAAATGTTTTCATTCTAAATTTCCAGTTTCAAGGAACTTTTCCTATTTTCTTTACCTACACCTATTTTATGTCACATATCAAACTCCTGATTTTCTGTAAAATGTTCTCTCTTATCCAATTTGACAGGAATTGGCGTTTAATTCCAATAAGCTGCCAACATGGTTCCAACAAGTAAGCAAGCACAGGCAAACATAACATGTGACATCTGACGTCTAAATATTTTTCTCACACAAGGAAGTTTGTCATCTTAAACAAGTTGAAGGTCATGTAGCCAAGTTTGTTGTTGATCAAACCATAGACATTGATTGATGATGGGATATCAAAGAGCCAAGCATTAGAGACCAGTCTAAAGAATTATGAGTGCCATCACCATGACCCACAGCTCCATGCTCCTACAAACCTCTATAATGTCATCAAACAAGCAATCACCCTTGAGTATATAATATCTTTATCGTAATCAAATGGCTAATTGTATCATTTTTCTCAAATACAAAAAGAGAAGAAAAATAATTCTAATTCTTGTTTCTCTTTTCTTTGATGGGTCTCCTTAATTACTGGGCTAGTGCTCCAAATATTAAAAGGTTACATGAGCTTCAACGCATCTATCAAAGGCACAACTTGCTGTATAAAAATTCCCACTGATGTCTTTGTCCACATATGATCGTTCTTTCCAACAATAAAATCTAGCTACAAACCTAGGCATAATCAATGGATCAGAAGCAAATCCAACTTGGCACCAATACCTCCTTCAAACTTGTCTTCTTAACAAATGAAACTGAGCAGGTGAAACCTTTTGCCAAGTAAATCTCTAGAACAATCACAAAGAGGACAGAAAATCATGAAATGTAATTATTGAAAAGGTGTTGACTTTGATTCACTTGGAACAGTAAATTATCAATGTGTATGCTTGATTAAATGGGACAGAGATTATAAAATGAAAAATGGAAGAGGCAAGACAGCTTCTTCCTTTAGGGACGAGAGATGATTGTGGTTCTAAGAGTAGCAAGAAAATAACTAAAATGAAGCAGGGGTGGATGGTTAATACCAGTATTGCTACTCATACGGTTTGCAGGTTCCATGAATTTTTTCAAACTGACCAACTTGCGAACCAAAAGAGTAAAACCATTATTCTATAACCCATTCATTATATAACAACATCAGATACAAGCCTGTTTACAGCAAAGATAGTTGGGGACTGACAATGAACAAGTCCATTTTCAAGAACAAAATTATTCCACAAAAACCTTGTCAACATTATAAATTCCATGAAACAAACCACCATGTGTTTATCAAACTGAGATGCCTTATAGCACCATTTCTACTTTCACTACCTAGTACAGTCCCTGAACATATGTGAGTTAGTAAAAGAATTGTCTAATGCCCTTCAACTTGAATAAGAATAAACTTCATATGTTGCAAGAATCTCTCTAGATAAATATTAAAGTCTAACGAGAATAAAGGCCCAATGTTGGATAAGAACAAAGTTGATATCTAACACACTATTTACACAAATATTAACTATAGTCCCAAATATGGGTCCACTATTGTTAGAACTGAAAGACCAATTAAACTGCAGGATATAAGAATATGGTTACATTACATCCACCGTTCTCGCTTTTCCTATCCATCATCCCAAAAGTCATCATTTGAAACCAATAAGTATACGCCACAATAAAATGAGCCAAGTCTAAAGACACCAATTGTAGTTGAAATCTGAAATGACCATACAATACACGTGCGTATGGAAGGTGAATCAAAGTGAATATGAACATACCACATAGTCGTGAACTCCTTGCTCATAAAGTTTCTCAATAGCTGACAAAGCCTCAGGCCTGAATATTGGTTGAGAAATTAAATAAATGGTAACAGTTCAAGAAATTAAAAAGCAACGGCAAAACATACAGGAGTCATAGGTCCAAAGACAAGGAGGTATAAGAAATTAAAGGTTAAGAAATACCCAGAATGAAGAGAAGCTTCATCAAGAGCCCATTGTTGCCACATGGCAGGGGTCAAAGGGAACATGGCACTCATAGCTTCCCTTGCTTCTTTGAGCTTCTCTATCTCCCCCATCTTCCTCAACAACTTAATGAGCTGCATTTAAACCACCATGATGTTGAAAAGAAAAAATGAAATCGAAAACTAGAAGAAAAGGAAAAAGGAAGTTTGAGATTACTTGAACATGAGCATCATAGTCGTATGGATTAAGGAGAAGTTTAGATTTTAGGGTTCTAAGCTGTGATTCGTCTTCTGTATCAGAGTCGGAGTCAGAATCGTCGGAGATGGGAGACTTATTAGGGTTTTGAGCTTCATTTTCGCTGTTCATTACTACTGTTACAGGCTCTCTCTCTCTCTCTCTCTCTCTCTCTCTCTCGATCTCTCGAAAAGTGAAATGGAACTCGAGCTCACTTTACCTGTTGAGCACGCACAGTTAGTTATATATCAGAAACAAATCATAGATCCCGTTAATATTAAAAAAAAACAAATCATAGTTATAATATTAACGTTCTTCATCGAGATAATTATGATAAACATAAAATTAAACACTTTGTGATTTTGATTTAGAAAACGAATACAAGTCTAATACTTGTTAATTTTCATATTCTAATCAAAAAAGAAAAACCATATGAGAAAAAAATTACATAAAATGATAGTCTAATTAAAATGCTCATCATAAGAATATTTTAGGATCAACTTTAGAATTTATATCTTTTTTTTTAAATACTTTGGAGGCTTAAAGCCAAGTGAAGAATTACAAAAGAACCTTTTATGGGGGGTGTGTCCAAAATGACGGATCATAAGGGTTTTCTTGTCTCTCCCTCCGTCTTAACTTCTGATATCTTCTGGGATTCTGTTCAGGCGAAGTAACCAGAGCTTCATTCCTTATTGTAACAGTCGGTAGGAGATTGAAGTTGGACTTTGAAATATCGTTCGAAAGTTGCATCGAAGAAGTTAGATCTTCGTTAATGGGTTGTCCATGTTGCTGTTCAAACTGGAATGATGAAAAGTCTTCCCTCCTTGTAGAAGATTGGGGTATTCCACTCCAAACAGGTGATGCTACGACTTTTATTTGGGAATTTGACAGACCATTTAATTGATTTGTTGAAAAAGTAGTAATCTGATTGTTTGATATAGGGCTATATATTAGCTGAGCTAACGAAGATCTTTTGACGTCCAGTCCCGGCGGTGGTTCTTCAAATATCATTGGTTCATGCGAGGTAATCTGAAAACCCAACTTTGCTAATTTGTCTGCTGCTATGTTCTGAAATTTTTTTGAGAAATGTATTATTTTCTGGACAAAAGATATATATCAGGTGTCCGATTCTCCTTCTCCTATGATTAGATTGACGGCGCTGAGAGAATCTGATAGCACAATTAGCTGTCGTATCCCTTTAGTCCATGCTAGATTGATACCCGTCCAGATACCCCATAGCTCTGCTTGTAGGGGCTTGCATATACCGACCTTGACCGTGAACCCAGTATGCCAAAACCTACCTTCCTTAATGATTAGGCTGCCTGCTGTTGCTATGCCCGATTGAGTGGATAACACTCCGTCGGTACTGAGTATATAGTGACTCCACTGGGGGAGGCTAATATTGATTGTATTTTCTTTGTTCTGTTGATTGGAAATGTTCCTTGTATAGTGTCTGTTCTTTTTGTCCTATATAGCAAAGCTCCTATGAACTTCCTGGACAACTGCTTGTATTTTGATTAGCAATGATGTCCCAACTATTGAGGTAGCTCAAAAGATTTCCTCGTTTCTTGTATTCCAGAGTGTCCAACAGGTCATTGCGAACCATATAGGCCACCTAATGTTATCCTGCGAAAAAACCTTCATTAAATTAGTATAGACCCACTTAGCACATGAGGTTTCGGACCAGAATTCTGTATCAAAATTAGGTCTGACTTCCCTCCAGATATTGTTGCTCCGGTAGCAATTTCTGAAAAACATGCAGTAGTGTCTCTGCCGAATTGCACAGATGGCATTGTGGGTTGGAGCTGATCCTTCTCCTTGTTCTTTCTGAGTTAGTCCATAGAAGGCATTTCACAGCCTTCCATAGAAATATTTTGACTCTTTCCGAAACTCGCAATTTCCAAATTAAGTTCCATTTCGGGTCTTCTTGGTTCCAATCGTTGCTACAAACTGCCATATAGGCTGTGGCTGTTGTAAAATTGCCCTTACTGGACCATCTTCAAGTCGGTTTATCTTTGCCAAGGAATTCTTGTGGAGGTAGTATAGCCCTAATTTCTTCTAGTCTGGTTGTTGGAAGTAGTTTAGCCAGTTTAGACCAATTCCATTCTCCTGCAGGGGTAACATACAAGTTAGTAGTAAAATAAAACTCATTTAATGGTATTGGATTAAGAACTTCCCTATAGAGCGGGGTATCTGATGTTGTCTAGTTGTCTTGCCAGAACTTCAGTGATTCTCCCTTTCTCAGGTCCCACTTAATCCCATCCAGAATCGTTTGCCAATTTTGTTGAAGATATCTAATTAGATATGATCCTTTGGTTCTAGGAAAGCTTCTATATAGTTGCTCCTGCGTTAAGTCATATTTTGCTAGAAAAATTTATGTCCACAGCTTCTCTTTGTTGCAGATGAGATCCCATGCCATCTTTAAAACCAAAGTGACGTTGTTTTCCTGCATCTTTCGTAAGCCTAAGCCCCCCTTGTCTTGGGTTGACAAATGTCATCCCATTTGTCGAGGCTCAGTTTCCTTTCTTGATCCTTACCTCCCTACAAAAACTTTCTGCGGATTCTGTCCATCTCTTTACTAGTTCACTTTAGCAATGGAGTAGATTGCATTAGATAAGATGGAAGTGAGCCTAAGATTGCTTGACATAGAACAAGTCTCCCTGCCATTGATATTTTGTGCGCATCCCAGTTTGATACTCTCTTCTGTAATTTGTCAATAAAAGTTGTATGTATGTTCTTTGTGAATTTTCCGTGAATAATCGGTGTTCCCAAATAGTTATCTAATCTAGGAACCCGTGTTATACACAGAATATCACTCAATGCTTCTGCCTCATTTGTAGGCACATTTGGAGAAAGGTAGAGAGTTGATTTGTCTATAATAATTACCTGACCCGAGAAGTGCGAAAAAGTGGACAGTACCTGCTGAATTAGTCTGGCTTGTGCTACCGAAACCTTTGCAAATATGATTAGATCATCTGCAAAGAGCAAGTGAGGGAGTGGTATCTTATGCTTACCAAATGTTAGAGGGGACCAAAGACCTTGTTGAACACAGATATTTATAGCATGAGACAACCGGTCCATGCATAAGACAAAAAT
>JANZXR010000005.1:16273134-16332287 GCA_027575705.1 Erythroxylum echinodendron | reverse complement strand
AACTCTATGAGAGTTAGGTAACCCTAATTCGTTTATTATTTTCTGAGCTTTCAGGCCACTCACTTTTGGTTCTTGTAATATTACTATTTTGATTTAATACAACTCCATTAAATCCTTTATTGTTGCTCTAGTAACTTTGTTTTCTATGCCCTAACAATTCCAGGAAATTAGATTACACTCTATTGATCGTCATTGGTTTTAGGGTTACCTAGTTGCATCCGGTAATTCTTCATCATCAGCTGGGGGGAATGCATCTGGCTGAGCATGTGAAGCTCCTTCCCAGTCCTCCATAATGACTTCATTCTGAATCAGGTGCTCTGTTTCTATCTGCTGTGAAGTCGGTTTGAACTTTATTCCTTTCCCAACGTGAATGCCCCTGTTGGAGGATATTGACAATGTATGGTCTTCTTTTCTATTATGCACCTTTGTGTTGTCCTTACTGTTGATGCTGACTGGGGTAGGGTGTGGGATGTTGGATACTGTGTGTTTCGAAATAAAGGTGTTTTCTAGTAATCCTTTTGGTTGGACTTGTGTGTGACTGGTTATGTGCTTATTGTTAGTAGCTAGATTGGTATGATAGTGGGATTGATCGTTATTGTGTACTAATGATGCTTGTGTTTCCATTGAACTATCTTGCATGATATCGGATATGTCTGGGGAGATAATGGGTATGAGGTAAAAGGGGCTGTGGTTGGGCTATCTCTGTAGAGAGTGTGGTATTATGTTTGGGCTGTTTTTTAACCCAAGAGGACTGTTTTGGATGCGATACAAACTTTCTTTTTGTCTTTGTTTTGTTTCTTAGGCCTGGTGTAGCGAAGGATATCTTAGTTGCAGGCTTAGAAAGGAAGGTGAGGGTGGGAGGGGCTGACTTGGCACCTTCTATAGATGTATCGTCCTCTGTAGCCAAAGATAGAGCATTAAATCTGGTTGATATTGAAATAGAAGTATTTTTTTCCTTCCCTTGATTTTGCTTAATTTCTGTCTGATTTGGTTTTCCAGGCTGTGAGTGCTGAATTACTGGTCTCTTTCCTTTTTTTTTGCGCAATTAACCATGGGCTAGGTTCGGAAAGTTTTGACCGTTATGCCATGTTTGAAGCTTCTGACATCATCTGCACTGATGGTGGTGTGATAGTTGTATTTCCTTGAGCACTCATCGTTTGAGGTTTGTCTACCGGAATACTATTAGACCTTGCCGGAGTAGCTCCCTATGATGCTCCTGATGACGTGATTTGTCCTTGTGGGTATTCCTTACCTTGAGGTTGCATCCCTCCCATGAGTGGCGATACCTCCCACATGTATAGCAGATGTGGTGCAAATCTTCATATTGAACTGGATAGACCATGCCATCAATAATTAAGTTGGGAATAAGTGGTTTGTTTAGATCCATCCTGACAGTTATTCGAGCGAATTGACCTCGTTCCGCTGCTAGAGTGTGATCATCAGCTTTCAAATAAGATCCAATTGGCCTGACTATCTCCCTCAGAAGATCAACTTGAAAAAAATCCGGAGGTAAACCCGATATCCTAAGCCATGTTGCTATTGAGGAGATGTGATTTGCTTCAGTGTTGAAGTTTCTTTCCCATGGAAAAACCGTAATATAATGCCCCAAAACGGACCAAGGGTCTTTAAGAAGTATCTTATGGAAATCCTCTTCTCCTTCTAACTTAAGAAGAAAGTAGCCATCTGCGAGGTCCATAAGGTGTATATTCCCCTGTGGTTTCCATAAGGCCATGAGCCTTTGATACAGCGTTTTGTAATTGATGTAGCGACCAAGGGGCTTAAGAATTAGACTGAAGCCTAAATTGTTTGAGATTTTGCTATGTACTGCATCTGAAAAAGTAATTACCGGTACCCCATCAATAAGCTCATGTTGCACATCCCTTTGCTGTAGAGTAACTGGAATTGAATGCAATCCTTTTGTTTATGATGAAGCACCTTGATGGCCTTGTACAAGTTTATCTTTAAAAGATAATGGTACTGACATTTGAGATTGAGTCTCTGGTTGATGTGGAATAGAACTTGAAGCAGTCTTGTCATTATGGTCCTTGTTTTTCACTTTCATGGTAGCTGGATTAGGTTCGATGTTAGGCTGGTGGCTTTGTTCATCAGTTTCCATGTCCGGAGGGACCAGATTCCGATCAACCAAGCAGTGGGCTTGTTCGTGATTTGAGAGAGAGAGAGAGGAAGAGTCTAGCAGAGAGAGAGAGAAATTGATCTTTTGATCCAGAAATTCTAATGTTTTGGAATTTATATCTTTAATATTTATTATAGAATTCTCTTTTTTTTTGAAATTTTAATGGTTATTATAGAATTCTTTTATTTATGCTAACTTTTCCATACTTTTTGTTTGTTAAATACGCCTAATATAATATAATATCAATTGATATTTGTAAAATTGGTAATATTGTATTATTTTTCAAAAAGTAGAATTTAAAATTCCTATTAAAATAAAATAGCAGGTTGAACAATTATAGAAGCATAAAATGTTAGATATTTATTTTATTTATAAATTTAAGTGTTCAATTACATACTAAGTTCTGAAAACATTTAAGCAAGCAAATGGAAAATATATGAAATTTGGTGGGCATTGTATATCAAGAACCCTTATGTCGATTCACTCATCACAATTCATTAGTTACCTCTGACAATAAATGGTAAAAGGAGAATGCACATTACAACCACAACAAAAGGAAATATTTGTATAACATTGGATGAGACAAACATGAGTTACGTAAAAAATCACATGTCACAACAAAAGATCTAATCCTCGTACGATTAGATCGTCAAAGAATTGTACCATGAGTTACGTACAAAATCACATGTCACAACAAAAGATCTAATCCTCGTACGATTAGATCGTCAAAGAATTGTATCATAAATGTGGATTTTCAAAAAGCTAATCACTCAATACGCTATGACTTTATTCTCAATTTTCTTTAAGTTTTTGGACTCCCTAGTCACTTTAGGAATCGGATCAAATTATGCATAACAAGAATATCATTAAGTGCGCTTATTAGTAGAGAACCAAACAGATGTTTAAATATTTAATATACAATATCAACTCGCGAAGAGTGGGTTGGTCATGGTGATAAAGATTGCTTTTCACGTACCCGTTTTCCTGTTACGAATGCAATGCTGGGAACCAATTTCAAACTTTTGATGCAAGACATGCAGTGCTAAAAATTTTTCGTCATGATTTTGTGGTATCTCACGTTGATGATCAATCACAATAATTCATAACCATGTCCAACAAACAGGTTCACCCATTCTTGTCAGAGTATGGTGCTGAACAAAGATGGAAGATACTGGGAAAATGGCAGAAGAAACTCAAGGGTAAATTTTAATTTATCTTCCACCTGCTTTTAGGAACTTGGCAAAGGCGGCGGCAATCCAAAAGCAAATTTGGTTCTCAAATCCTGTGACCAACTGGTGTAGAACTCCAATGAGAAAAGGATGGTTAATTCTGTCCTGCGAAAGAAACCGCACATTTGCTTTATTTCATCGCGAAGACAAAACTCTATAAAGCATATGTATTTAATCTCTCTAGTTGCCGACGATATCTTTAAAATTGGCAATGCAAGTCAACGCTCGTTCAAATTCACTCGCTTCTAAGGCAAATGTGAGGCGGCAGTAGCCAGGAATTCCGGTCCAGGCACCAGTGTTGATGCATAAACCTGTAGACCTTGCAATGGATTGCCTTATATTCCTATCGTCCAGCTTCACTTCATAAAGATCGTCCGCTGAATTTCTGATCTTAATAACTTTGTTAAGGTAACCCGAGGGTTTCGCGACCAAGGAGATGCCACCACAGGGTTGTAGCACATCCCAGCCACATTTCTGCAATGTCTGTTTGAAAAAGAAAAAGTAAATGACAAAGAAGTTGGAAATAGCGAATCTATCAATCCAGAATGAACTTTAAAGAGAAAAGCAAAGCTGAAATATTAAATTCAACGTTAGGTAGGAACTAATAGAACGAACTGAAATTTAGGATGTAACAGTCATTTATAATATTATAAAGACAGAAGCTGAAAAATTCACGGCCTCGAGCATCACGATCTCTTACCTCCTTCAGGCGTTGAGATCTAGATTTCAACTCTTTTGTTTTCTCTGTGAGGCTGTCGAAAACGTCTGCCATATTCTGGGCCCTCCAACTCAGCAATTTTTTTACTGCATATCTCACTGTGCTATGGGGCTTGCTTAATCCTGGAAAGCTAAAGAATGCATCAACCAAAAGCGGATGGCTGTAAACGACAAACCCGAATTTGAGTGCTCCACTGAGGAGCTTCAAGTCCAGACCTCCAAGCAGAGTCACACAAAAAGATGGGTTGCTAGAGTTAAGCTTTGATAATATGGGCTCCAAATTCCAGCCACCCCAGCCCTCAAATTCCAATCCTGAGAATGAAGTATCAATTACAACTCTTGCCCCAAATTTTGCACATGTAGTTAGTATGGTATCCATCTCATCTTTGCTGTAAATCAAGCCTGTGGGATTGACGGTTGGACCACATATATACACCCATGGCCTATTTGCAGCCTTGAGTACTGTTGTAAGTACATTGTCTGTCAGCTTAAATCCTACTTTAGGGTCAGTAGTAATGCTCACAATATTGGCCTTCAGAAACCTAGCGGCAGAAACAAAGTTTCCGTTCCAGCCAGATGGGAAGCAAAAAGTTCCCCCTTCTTGGATGCAGCAGAGAACCAATCTATTGAACAAAGCTTGTGAGCTGTCTGTATACACAACTTCTGTGCTGCTATCAGCCGGAAATCCATAACTGTCTTTTACATATTGTTTGATACTAGGAGTAACATCAATTTCTGATTCAGTCATGTTCTGCCTGGCAAAACTTTCAAAAATTGCTGCCTTGACAGGAGAAGGGCTGGGCAAAAAACTTTGATCTACATCCATGTGAATCAATGAAGAATTCTCTACTTCGCCTATTGACAGTTCTGAATCATTCAGAACCAACATAGCTGGGCTTCCAATGTCTACTCCACTTGATTTGGCTTTTCCACATTCCCTCTAGAGCACATGACATACTTTAACCAATTTTGAAAAATAAAATGTAATAGTGCAAGAATCAAAACTAGATAACCAGTCAACTTACATGACCTACAAGTCGATCTGTGAGATGCAAAATCCACATGCACATGAAATAACATGAAAAGGAAGAAAAGAAAAGGATCCCTAATTCAAAAGAGGAAGGAAAAGAGAAATGAAAAACTGACGAACCTCGGCAGGAAGATGCCTGTCTGCAAGCTGAAAAGCTAGAAGCTCATGGAAAAGACAGCCATAGTAATACTGCCTAATCGGTGCTGTATTCCCTTCCAGTACTTCCACTGTTTTAGACAAGGCTTTCAAGACAGCCTCTTCCTCTGAAATGACAAAAGCTACCTCTAAGTCTGAGTAAACCTGGAAAGTATGTTGCTTCCATTACGATATAGATCTTCTGACTTGACAACAAACTGAATTGAGGCAATGGTAAGCTTTACAACTAGGAAATTGTGATTAACCAGAATAGTAAACCTCTGCATATACCTGGTTCTTCACAAGGCCACAAATAATTGCAGCATGTGAAGGCAAAGGATGTCCTGCAAGATATTTTAGGACACCATTGGAACTTGGAAGGCTGGATAGCTCAAATTGGTCAGATATGTCTAAGAAAAGGCGGGATCCAATTTCTTTAGTGACATCTAAGAGCTGCACAAAAGCTGAACTAGTGACTGCCTCAAATTGAGCCAAACCCGTAACAACCACCTGTGGCCTCAGCTTTTTGATAAGCTCTACCATTAAATCTGATTGTCTAGGTGCTTCAATGACTGTGATGACATCCTTTTCAGTTTCCGTACCCTGCAAGTATAGTTTTTAGTTACTACATATCCAACAACCAGTATGAACTTCTATCCGGGCTTAAATTTCCAAAGCAGGACAGTTTTGATAAGAATTAACTGCTATCACGTGAAGGAACCTTTATGTAATTCAACAGAGAATAATTTTCATCTGGACATTGCTATTAGAGAATTTCAGCAGAAACTTATTTGGTGTTTTGTTGGCAGAAACTTATTTGGTGTTTTGTTGGCTATGGAGCCCAGTCATGAAAACAAACTCCAACCTGAGTTGGTCTCCAAAGAAAGCAGAATTTGAGTTTATAAGAAAAACATAACAGAAAGTTCAGGCTAGGGATGCCCTGGGTATGGTTCAGTGCATATATAAACATAATGATATCCATTGTGGAGGGTTCAGATCCTTTGTTCCCATTAGCCTGTTCCAAATCCGTTTCTGCCCAATACGATATCGTTGCATGTCTAAATGTACATAATGACATAAAAAGACATCGTATTGGGACAGAAACAAGGTTGGAATAGGCTAACAGGAACAGAGGATTTCATGCCCATTGAGGATGGTTGGAAGACATAAACAACAACATTATGAATTGAGCGAAATAGAAGTATGCATCTGCATGGTGAAATTATACTGCTTCACATTCAAACTAACACAACATTTACTTTGCCAAAAGTAACACATCAGTGCCAGAAACCAAAGTTCTAACAATGTTTGTGATACTTAAGCAACCTGAAAAGCAAGGATTGAAATTATGCACTCCCATTAAGTTCCCAAGTACTTTACATCCAACTGAAAAGTACACATTTGTCCAAGCAAAGCAATGGGTCAATGGAAATTTGAAGACTCGAATTTAGAGAATCACTTAGAGATAAAAAATGATGCAATACGTGAACCGCTTACCATAGTTTCCAAGGATGTCAACCATTGGCGGGGCAGTTGTCGAGTCAAATGTTCATCAACAATTGCAAGATGAGGTGATAATAATCGCAAAGAATGCTCGATTGCTACAGTTCTTGAGGGAAAGATGATAACATTCTTGATTGAATTGAAACAAACAAGTCAGTAATACTTCTCAGATAATGTATAACTAAAAGTAGAGAATTTCTTTACAGAATGGTCATCTGTTTTAATGGCTCATCATTCTAGAAACAGGTAGAAGTACATAAAAGGCATTTCCAGCATTATCAATTAGATATGGTATGGAAAGCGCAAAGCAATTTGGACTTACTACTCGTGAAAAGGTTTCTATAAAAGTTTAACGTTGGGCTGCAAAAATACCATGGCAGGTAAGGATGCTATAGAATTCTGGATAACATCATTAGGGCTCCAACATTGTAGCAGCTACTTCATTTATTAACTCTTAACTATTTATAATGGCGAATATGTTTCTCCATACTTTTAAAAAAAAAAAAAGGTTCTCCACCAAAATCCAAAAAATTGCACAGTTATGATGCACATAGAGAAAACATTTGGGAGAAATGTAAAATCAACTACTATCTTTTCAGTATGCAGCGTGCATGAGACTAAGCCAATTATCAGTAGTGCAATTAGCAGGAGAAACACATTTGGTTCAATTGAAAAAGTCACAAAGATGTTATGCTCTACTGACATAAAATGTACCATGAGGCAGCTTCTCTATCACATTTCATTTGATAGAATAAAATTTGGAATGTTTCCATTTCCAAGAATTTGAATTTTAGTTATTCTTTTCAAGATTTCAATTCTTAGGGTAACGACAAAGAAGTGATATCCCAAATAACTAAATTTTCATCATAGAAATTTGCTTAATTCTAGATACTGGAATAATTAATTTGAATTACATCATCCAAAAACACATCTGCCGATAAAAACACAAGGAATGTGAAACTTTAATTTTAAAGAAACATTATACAGACAAATATATTTAAGAATTATATCTTCCTGAAATTGTTATGGCATTTATTAGGATTTAAATTAGAAATCCTTTTCCTACTAGAATAAGGATTTTACTAACACTATATATATGTACTTAGTCTTTCATCAACAAGAAGCAATCTGTAATTTTTCTACAACTTGAGAGTTTTCAATTATAAGTTGTGATGCTTTCTTCTAAGAGTGATTCTTAGATCCTAGGAGTGATTCCTAGTTTCCTACTATCTATTCTTTGCGTTCTTCCCTGAAAATTCCAACAATCTTAACCTAAACCCCAGCTCTCTCAAAACTATATTCCAGCCATATTAAACCCTAAAATCCTTAGCCTAAAATTCCAACAATCAAACCTTAAATTCCCAGCTTTACAAAATTTGAAATTTCTACATTCCTAGCCAAAATTCAACCTTGAAACCCAATATTCCAGAAGCCTAATATGAGCCATATTTCCTAATTTTGTGCTTTTAATTACTAGTTCATAATTATTCCATTTGTCCCACATCATTTATGTGCAGAAGTTTTCACTTTATGCTGCCTTGGAGTTATTCATGCCATATTTAGTTCAATTTATATGTGGTGAGAAACATCATTCTTATAGATTCACTACTACTGAGTTAATATTGTGCAAGTTTCCTACCTTTTTTTTTTTAGTAACATCTGTTCTTTCGATACAGAATAATGTGCTTGCATTGTCTATGGAAGTATGAAAATTGATGGTAGCAACATGAAAATATAAAGAGAAACAGAATTTTCTGGGCAACACTGTGAGTAGCTGCTAATTAAGCAGAGAAGATATTCTTACATCGGAATTGAGCGGAATATGGTAGTAAGTTTTCATGAATCCTGCAACAAGACTACGAAAACGTGTGTTTCCAGCTGGTGGCTCATATGGGAAACATGAATGCTCTTTCAACTCATTGGCAAAATAAGCTAGGAACGGAATCTTCTCATCAGCAACTGAGTCATCTTCGAAAGACAAATCCAAAGAACCGCTAATCTCTTCATAGCCATTCTTAAGACACTCAAATATTTTCTTAACCTGCAAATTTATATTCATAAATGACTAATCCCTGGAGAGCTAAACATTTATTAGAACAAAACCAGTTAATTAACTGTAAACCTGGTTTGGTTGACGAAGTTGACAACTATAAACTGATAAGGCATGAGCAATGCGGCCACCAGCCTTCCCATAGGCCCATGCAGTTCGAGCACAAATTGGCTGGTCTCCAGTAAGACCCATAAAAAATTCAAAGCGGTGTGGACTGTTCTTCTCAATTTCAACTAAAGCTGATATATCTGTGTCTGCAGCCTGGAAGAACAAACTCTCAGAGAGAGTGCATTTTGGAAGGAAAAATGATTTTCACTCGTAAATAGTTCTCTTGCCTGAAGAATTTTTGTTTGCCAAAGCTTGTTCACACGAAAACCACGACGTTCAAACAAGCGCTTACAAACTGCTTGTCCTGGACGGCCACCCATATTAAAGATCATAATACCCATAGGATTGATGACAGAAATTCCTTCCTCAACAGCCCTAGCAATCAGACCCAATCCAAATTGATCCTCAACAAACCCCTACATAAAATGGAAGTCAGAAATAAATTTGCGATATGGAACCGAGGTTATCAGGTTTTACAATTAAGTCAAATTTCCTAATCACTGTCCATTTAACCATCTTCAACTACAAGACTAAAACTCAAATAAAATAAGTAAAACAAATAACTGCCATCATCCACACAAATAAAAGTAAAATATAAAATAAAATAAATCTAATCCAGAATCAGTTAGAGAAAAATTTACATAGTTGATGAGCTGCAAAGCTTGACCATCCAAATATGACAAAAAAGAACTATAATACACAACTTGGTTTAATTAAATACATCTTTTCAAAGTTTTGACTTTGTAAAACAAATCTAAGAACCATATTTACCCCCACGCTATCCTAATTGTTAATTTACCAAGCTTAATTAAGTTGCATATACCAAACTTTTGTACTGTTCCATATACGAAATAATTGGTCATATAATGACTGAGTATGTTACTCAACCTGAAGAGCACAGTAGTTACTCAATGAATGTAGAAACTCTTCACTTGCATTCTCCGAGATTATCTTTGACATTGCTTCTGGGTTTGGGTTAAGAATCTGCATAAAGGAAACAAACAAGATCAAGTCTGAAGCCTAGATAATAACGGAAAAACCGATATTGTTACCGGTCACTTGATAGACTATTTACGTGTACTATCTTTATTAAAATCCTTTTTTCAGTAAATTGTAGCAATACCTGAGGTATACATCCAACAATTCTTTCAAGCTGAATCTCATGATCTCGACAATAAGCTAGAAGATCAGATTCATGAAACTCAACCCGATCCAGTAAGGTTTTCTTTTCTGCATCATAAATAGGTTGACCTTTTTCATCCAAAGCATTCAAGTAAAGGTTTATATTGGAAATTCTTATAGCCCTAGGATTGATATCAAGGCCATAAACCTGCAAAAGGCTATCCAGTAATCAAACAAAGTGCAGCAAACAAGTTCTATCAACATGTTGAATTGTGCACTCTATATATTTCATCACATAGGACGGCTAAAAATATATTTCAAAGCAAACAATGACCTTTGAAGGTAACCATTTCTCAGCAATGGCAATGGATATCCATCCATTTCCACAACCTAGTTCAGCTACAGTCTTGTCCTTGAAGATAGAGTCCGGATGTCTATTTAGACCTTCATAAAAGGTGAAAGACCAGTCTTCAGGGATGAAAATGCTTGGGATGACCATCATCGTCAGTTTCTTTCTTCCCTGGTAACCTGCACAGGGAAAATAGGTTGTCAAATTGTACACAGAATAAATAAAATAATCTTTGACAGTTCCATAACAAAGAGGAATCATCAGAATGAGTTAATCATATAAGAAACAGATAAAGAATAATCATAGAAACAACAGCACAACATACATTTTCTACATCCATGTGAGCTGAAGAAGTACCATATTAAGTAGGTGACAAAGAATAAAATTTGGACAATGGGTATTCTAGAAGATCCAGAAAGAGCTCAAAGTAGTTCATTTATGCAGGAAAGAAACCAAAGAGGATTGAACATTCTCAAAGCCACAAAAAAAAATTATTGGAAAAAGAAAGAGAAATCTCAAGGTATTCGTTGATCGTGTATTTGGCATTTAGTCTGTCAGCTGATTTTCACCATCAACCCAAAAAAGAAGGAAACTCCTGTCCATTAAAAAAAAAAAAGATCTGCAACATGAAGATATTATTAGAAGTGCTATAGCAATGAATCCAGAATGGTAACGGATTGATAAAAAGATTATAGAAATCCCAGAAAATTGGAAAATTTTAATCAAGCGGCAATTACTGATTATCAGTGTTATATAAAGAATATTCCAATATTTATTTAGACATGTCCATCTACACAGTTCTGCTATTATTGAGCTGAAAACAATGTTCAGCTTAATTCATTTCCATCACTTGGAAGCCCGTGGTTTATGATTGCATTTCCAATTTTGAGCCGCGTTTGATTACTTAATAACTGAATCTAAAGCACCACAGAAACATATAGAGCAAGTAAGACGGTGACAGATTAACGATTCATGTATCACTGTATGGCTTCTGAAGTATTTAAATAAAGACAAAATCGAATAACCAAAGACTTCAACATTTGGTTCCTTTTTTAGGATTAATAGGAAAAAAAAAAGGGGGGAATCTATCCCACTATTTAGTCATTTTCAACTAATTTAAGTGGATTGACCTTGCTGTCTGTTTTCTTCGAAACGCAACTTTAGAGGGACAAACCCGATTGGCTGCCAATGAAACTTGAGCAAAATGCCAAAACTATCACAGCAGAGAGTAGATTTATTTTAAAACTTGAAAGAATTATTAATTAAATAAGACAAGCGTTTACTTTCCTTTCTAAGTCGTTCTGATTACACTATTTTCACAAGAAACGAACAATAGCGTGACAGATGATCGACTAACAGTGAACTTGACTTCATTCATACGTTAACACTTAAAAACACACTCAACTCCAACTCTTCGTTCGTAACCTCTCCTCTGATTCCTCCATTACCGGAGCAACCATGTACAGACAAAAAAAAAAGGCAGAGAGCTAAAAGGTACCTTCGTATTGGTCGAGGAAGATGTCCTGGATCTGGAAATGGTACATTTGGAGGCAATTGTCGGATTGGGCGACGAGTTTATGGAGATTGGAGAGGAAGATCCTGGCATGAGGTCGGGTACTGGGATCCTGAAGCCTCTCCAGCACTGATCTGAAGGCACTGTAGGCGGCGTCGCCTGACTGCTGGCACTGCTTCAAGAACTCCTCCACGGACGACGCCATTTTAGACCGGCGTGTGTGTGTGTGTGTGACAGTTATAGAGAGAGATTTCGTTGTGGTGTAGTGGTTAACTTAAATAAGGATGAATGCTTGTGTGTGTGGGAAAGCCGAGAGTTTTGTTGATTTCCCGGTGTAATTTATATTTATTTTCTGAGAGAGTGTGTGTGTGTGTGTGTATATAATATTGTCGCTTGGTTGATGAGACTTGGACAAAGTCACGTTGGGACTTTCTCGAGTTGGGACGGGAGATGCTTCCCCTCCCGTACGTTGTGGGTTGTGGTTGGGCAAGTAATGACTCATTTTAGGGATAACTAACTCCTGTCCAAGCTGGGCACGCAATGAGTTATTTTAGTTTAAAGAAGATACTTTTCGAGTTTTTTCTACTTTATTTATCCCCACCATTACTCTTAATTTTTAGATATTATATGCACTTATCTAATCACTTTCTAATTGTAATCCATTATTCTTTTTATACCTCCTAATCTCATGTGCTCACATATTTTCATTTACGTTTTATTTATTATACCGGATGAACGAACTTGTTATGATTCCAAACCTCATCTCACGTTTTTTAATGTCATAACATATCTCATCAACTCTCAAGTTAACTGAAGCTTATATTTACAATCTAATTGTATAAAATAGTTACGACTATAATTATGTTATTTTGTATTTTGCTTAATTCTTATTAATAATAGTTTTGTGTAATTTTTATTTGTAAATTAATTACTCTTTTGTATATTTTAAATTTTAAAATAATTTTTTTTTCTTTTTAACGGATAGAGTTGTATTAACAAGATAAGATCTTCGGAGTATATTTTTCTTTTGGTGTAAAGATCCTCTACTTTCTTTGAATTTCCGCTAAATTAACCCTTTTATACAAGTTTCAGCATATTTCTTCCTACAATTTCGGCATATTTTCTTTGATTCATAACTTGTCTTCTTCCTTAATATTAGACTTTTTTTTTAGAGTTATAATGCTGTTGGTAATTTTGAATCTCATATTTGTACCAAAAATTTACTCTACTAAATAGGAATAAGATTGTTTATTTTTAGATATTTCCAAATTTTACATTTTCGTAAAATTCTCACTAAATATAACTATTATGGTTGTTTTTGGTTATAATTGTACTAGAAATTTATATGAAAGGCTTATTCTCATAAATATTTTATAGATTAAATTATTAAAAAATCAAAACATTATACAAATTTTAATATTAATTTGAACATTGAAAAATATAATAAAATATTTTAAAGTGCATTTTTTTTACAAAAATACATATCGTTAGACTTTTTGTTAATAATATTAAGATAAAAAGCCACGGCAACCAAATTATGTACTACGTGTTTCACATCATATATACTTTTAAAAAGTAAAAATACCCACATTATCACAAAACCATAGGTAAAAATACCCATATTATCACAAAACCACAGCTTGTTACGATAAATTCCTAAAAACATTAAATGCTCTCACTACCACGGGACCGCCAGTGAGGTCATCGGTGGGTCTTTCCAATAGCAATGGTAGTGGCAGTGACAGCAGTGGTGGTGGCGGACCATGTGATGCGTGCAAGTTTTTAAAGAGAGAGTGTGTGCTCCTTCTTGTGATTTTGAACAAGTTGCGGCTTGCCTTCCAGGGCTGCACAAAGTGTTTCAAAGTTTATATTAATCATTCCTCTCCGCTACATGTTTTTCAATCTGTTGGTGGCAAATTTTGATGGTTCCGTTGAATCTATTTTCTTTTTTAAATTTAATTTTTAGGTTTAATTAACATAATAAAACTAAATTAATGGTGGGCTTTCGGCCTTGGGGTTAAGTGATGGACTTCGGTGGTTCAGTTTTTATTTTAAATAGTAGGTATTATGAACATTTGGATCCATATTTTTTCCAGACAAATATTATAATGAAGTATTTATAAAGAAATTATACTTAATCAAAATAAATTTTTTAATTAGGAAAGTGAACTGAACATATTTTTTAAAAAAATGAATTTTAAGAGTTTTTGGTTTTAAAGACAAACATACGAAACTGACACTGTTAATTAACTAAAAAGAGATACAAAGCAATCATTGTAACCTCTTCTTCTTACGTTACCGGAATACTTTAACTTCGTCCTTTGAGAGAAAATCGATACTAACATGTTAATTTTATCAACTTGTACTGTATTATATATTAACGATTAAAACGTGAGAATTAAAAATACGTCTGATTCTCTAAAATATAAATAAAGATTTCATATTTATTATCTCTCGTTCAGTCCAGCGAGGAAAGAGAAAAAACGTAAACAGATAATGTATACAATTTTATAAAGAACGACGGGATATACATGTGTGTGATTTTGGATGTAGTAGCTGATACAAAGGTCACCTTGTTATTCGAACTTTCACCGAATTTTATCGTCAATACCTTTTGTACGGTAGTCTCACTTAGTCTGCTTAAGTAAGACTCAGCCTTCAATGACCCTCAAAGTGTTTCACTCGCTCACTCGAAAAATCAATGCTTAAGAAAGCAATAAGAAAAGATAGGCAACACAGGAACAACAGAGATACAGCTAAAACCAACATTTATATTACTTTCCCTCAAAAGAATACAAGAAATGCTCTCTCTGAACTCCTCCTCCCCTCGAGAGCAAAACTCGAATGAGCTATATATAGACCTCTTGACTTGGGAGTCAAGTTATATTCAGAATCCCACTCAATCTGAACTACCTAATCCCACTCAAACTGATCTACCTAGAGATCACGTTTATCTCTATCAGATTACATCATATGAACCAATTAGATGACACCCCCATCTAAATAGGACTCTAACTAATAAGATAGAATCTTACAAGATAACAAAAAGATAGAGATTACATTCAACTAGGAAACTAGCATTCTTATTCGCGAAGATCTCTTCTATCTTCAGATATTGTGTTCCATTGTAACTCTAGCTTCTCGTCATCGCCACATCATCCAAGATCTCCCCACGATCTCTATCCGCTGATGATACAGTGTGATTTCGCCGAAGCTCACATAGCACATTGGCCCGATCCAATGCTTCCCACAACAAGTCCGTTAGTTGTGGTCCATCCATCCGAGCACAATCTAAGTCCTTAGTCAGTCAAGTCCTTAGTTTGGGCCGAGTAAATCTTCACTAGGACCGAGACTCTACCAAAATTTGCACCAAGTCTGATCACACTCGCCCATGTTTGCCTTAGTGTTTTCGCATGCCTCTCTCATGTGTGTAATCCAGCTAACCTCCCCCCTAAAGCTCCTCATTGGAGGTCGTTGAGAGGTGCTTCGAAGTTTAGGGGTCTAACAATAGCCATGTGTTGTTAGTTGTCACCGATTCCAACTCCTTTGGTTTCTGTATTAAAAATACAAAATATATATTATTATGATTACTTGAAACAAAATAATATTTTATATCGTATAGAAGTAGGAGAATTTTAAAAATTATGAATTTTTTGGAGAATTAAATTGTAAGAAATATATATCTATGTTAACTAATTTAAAATATATTATTTTAATTTTGTAAAAATAATAAAAATTAATAAAAGAGCGTGAGTTAAAATTTAACAATTAAATTATGCATTTTTTTAAAAAATGAATCAAATAAAATTTGGGTGTATTTATCTCCTATGTTATATAAACCTCTTATGAGGACCACATATTTAGGTTTCCTTTGCGTGTTGACAACGTAAAGTTCGTTTCTCGAGTTTTGAGTCGCGTGGGCATGTGATAATTATGGTGACTGACTCCGTCTATTATAGTATACCAAAATGCAACTGCTTCTATGTATGTAAATGGAATGGGTAGGAACACAAAAACAGTTAAATGTCACCTTTATATTCAATACAATCAAACATGTTCTCTTTGAATAATTTCATATAATGTTTCTTCGCCAATATTTTATTCAGTCTTTGTTAATATCTTCATCATATACAATAACAAGAAATAGAAATTTTTTTTGACTAAAAACACATACAAGTATTTTTCATATCTATCCCGTGCGTGCTTCTACGTCCAATAAAATGTTACCTTTTCTATATCAAGTCAAACCTTGATATCTTAAGATCAAATCACAGAAGGGTTATGTCATGCCTATTATAGAATACGTTAAAAGTTGGTCAAATGAACAGAAGTGTGTCATTTGTTAGGCAACTTGAGCATCGTATATTAATTAATTCAAGACGTGTGCTTGGTCTGGGGAGAAATTGTTTAACTGAAGACTTTTTGGGTTCAAGGACCATGGCCACATGTTTCATTTTACAACAGGATAAGGTCTGGACCAAGAGGCAATCCATTTCATTCTGCTGTGGAGTATCCAAAAAGTATTAAGCATAGAAGACAAAGCCAATAAAGATGTCATATTTGTTATGCTCGAAATCAATAGTTGAACCATTTACTATGTTTTATGTCCAAAAAAACTGAAAAAAAAAACAAGAAGCAAAGCATACTTACTTCTTATGCAAGCTTTTTAAATCAACACAATTTGCCCTTAATGAATGCAATTATTGCTTGCCTTAATCCATCTTATTCTTACGGAAAAAAAAAACAAGTTGAGTAAGCAATTTTCTAAATTAGGAAAAAATAAACTTGTAATATCTCGTGTAAGTTGTTATGTATATTCAGTATAATATTTTTCAATGGACCTTTTATTTATGATCTAAATGCAAATTTACAAAATTTATGTAACCTAAAGGAGTTGTGAAATTGTATACCATCTTTCATATTTATGTGAAAAAAGCTTGTAAGCCTTAACATTCAAGTGAAAAATACAATCAGTAGAAAATTTATAGTGATTGATATCTATAATGCAACTAATAATCTTATGTATAAAAAGATTGAATAGCCGAGATACATATATCTAATGTTATTAGCTCCTATCAAGCTTATGATGGTTTGTAATCATGAGCTTGTCACAAAGACATTGAAATGTCAAAGAAAATAGAAACTTGGTGATAATATTAGCAATTTGAAGTGCTGAACAAAATGGATATTAGCCACGAAGTCATGAACAAAATAGAAACTTATTTTCAAAACCCTTGAGGTTTGAATAAATCACTTAGAAGGTCTTCCTCTGCAGAAGTTGCGACAAATGCAACATTATTAAGCGTGTGTGCTCATTAATCATATGAAAAGAGAAAAATGAATTCAATGATTTATTTTGTATACACAAAAAGTACAACCCAGTGCATATTAGATATCTTATAGTATTCACGACTAAGTCAAACAAAAAAAACATAAACAGCTGCAAGGCTCAACTTCAAAAGAACATCTCTATTACATTTCCTTACAAGTCAAACCTCACATTATATCGACCATTAATGTCTGCATTCAGAGTCCAATTATTTTCCTGAATTTAAAAATAAGGCACCTGAAAGATAGAGAGAAGAAAAATAACTTGTAATACTGCAAATGCAAGTTAATTATATGATTTGATGGAAAATTACAATGTCAAACTTCTAGATTAGCTAAGAAAGCAAAACGGAGCAAGACATATTTTTTTTTCAAAGTAGTGCTATATAACTTATGCAGAGCATCACGACTACGCATAAGCGTATCAAGAAACAACAATTACTTTCAAGAAGAGAATATCAGTTGATAAGCTAGAGGAACTAACGATGGAAAAATGTAAATTTGGAAAATACTATTTCTGATTGTTGTTGAATAGTTAACATAGATCATATTTCGCTGTACAATAACTTCTAGCCATGAAAACATATGAATAAAAAAGAATACTAATACTAAACAGCTAGGAATACATGTTCAACAAGCTACCTCTTATAAACTCAATATACCTGAAAACTAGCTGTGTCAATGGATATCAGCATTGAAAGTATACAGAACACGTAATGGGTGACAAAATGATAACACTTGTAATTTAACTAGATTTGAATTTATGACTAACAGCAATCCTAGAGAATTTTAAAACTAACCAAGTTCAAACTATCTCACTAATGGAAGAGAAAGTTCTTCAAAAACTTTATGAAAAAGAAGCAAAGATGGACAATATTAATAAGAAGAATGCAGAATTTCGATCCTCCATTTGCCGACCTAAGACCTCTTTTTTAATAGTTTAAGACTTGAAAGCTTAACAGCCTAAAATTTATAGACAGGGACAGAATAACTTATCTGAAATTCCGAGTCCTAAAAGTACCATGTCTTGTCTCTACCTCAACTAATTGCAGAGACTACACATCGACAAGGTCACAGCATAAAAGTATAAACTAAATTTCTCGAAAGAAAGAACAAAATATAAAAATCCATCTAACAAGCAACTGACTAAATGTTTATTTGAGTAACAGTGTAGTAAATTCCAACAAGAAAAAAGTTAACAGTTATATATTTACCCTTAACTGATTAGGTTTAATGCCAGATTCACCAAAAGACTTTGTGAAAGTCCTAATTTATTAAGGACTAAAGTAAGAGATGCATGTGGATGCTACACATTGAGTTCAAAATTTAGAGTAGTCAATATCAAAAGCTCAGCATCAGTGACACTCATAAAAGGGAGTAAAAGAAGTCAATCTACGTGACACTCACAAAAGGGAGCAAGTATGTCAAGAAAGCAATATCCTGCTTATGAAAAATTTCACAAGAAGCTTTCAACACATTGTTTAAAGGACGTGGTGTCTCCTCAGACTTCACAGCAAGAAATAGAGCAGTAGTGGCAATTAACTGCCTGATAGAGTAATTAAAAACCATTGTTATCATCAGTTGGATTTCACAGCAGAACAGCAATGATGCAGAGCAACATTGAATTTCACAGCATAACAACAACAGAGTAAAAAGAATGTAATGTAGAAAATACAGGACAAAAAGAACGAAACAGCAAGATCTGCTTCTGAATTTTTGAATAGAAAAATCGAAAATCTATGACTCAACATGCAATAGTGACAAAGAAAGGGAAAAAACATCACAACAACACCGATCAATAAATTAAAGTATGAAAATAAGTAAAGCAACTTCACAGCTTTCTAAATATATGTACAAACATGGCAAAAACACAAAGCATAAAGTCGATAATTCAAAAAAAACTTACAGTTGGTGGAGCCAAACATGGTAAGCTACAATCACAAAGGCCCAAAAGCTGTTAATCCTGAAACCAAAATGCAGAGAAGATAAAAATTATTAGATACGAAAAATAGAAATGAAAAGGAAATTATGATAATGCAGATTCTATACAAATTTGTCCATCTACTATACAAATGACTTCGAAAACTATGAAATTTGCAAACCATTAACTACGACATAATACTTTTAGTAAAACCTAGGAATTATAAGTTCTCTTTTACAAACACAAAGAACTGCCTTTTAGCATCACACCCAAAAAATTGCAAACAAAGAGCAAACAGTTCTTGAAAAGGTTTGCCTATATAAACCACCTGTTGTTAAAACCAAAGGATTAAATCACATAACTATAAAAGTTCATATATATATATATATATAGCAGATTGACATCAGAGCATAAATTCTCTAGTAGTAGTATCAAAATTATAGCACTTCAGACTAACAAAGATCTTTATGAATGACATAGAAAATGCATGATACCAATTTGTCTAAAGATAAAGCACAAAGATAAGCATATCATCAATCTTTTGTAAGCAATACTACTTCCTGAGCTCTTAAACACGAGAGATGTTTGAAATCAGAAACATGCGTTATCATACAACAGATAAGTCATCAGAGAGATGTCTAAGTTTCCCAACTTCCAATAAATTTCAGTGGTCAGGAGGACCACACAGATGCAGACAGACATTAAGGAAGAAAAGAAAAAATAGAGGATGAAAGTTTATTACACAAGCTAGAGTAGCCACGAGTGGAGTACCAACAACCTAGAAATTAAAATATATAAAGATGAGAAAAACACTAAAATGACAGTCCTCAAAGTCCAGTAATAGTTTGTTGAATGAAGGAAATTAAAAACATATGTCCAAGCATTAAGTTGCCACCAAATTTCAACCTGCAAGCAATGAATCCATAAAGAGGTGAATTGTAATTCATTCAACTGACGGACAAAAGGTGAACACTTGGTTCTGCATAAATAGCCTTCTTAATTGCTGTATCATCCAAAGCTAAAATGTCAAGGCACTTTAATTGTTTCAAAACCCTAAGATGCTTCAGACCGTAAATTCAAATTCAAAGCAATCTAAAGAAAGCTTTATTGTCACCGTTTTACATGAACGCAAACTAGAAAAGCACAAAGCAATAATTGACCTTTGATTAAACAGATAGATGGGCAATGGAATCAATGAGAATTAGAGTGGTGGTGGTGAGAAGAAGAGGAAGGAGTGTAGAACTTGTTATATACTTGTTTATCGACGAGAGTGATGCCGAGACCTAGAGTGGCCTGGGAGAACTGATTCGTCGGCATCGGATGCTTCCTCCACTTATCCCTCCTCCTAAAGAACTTTTCGGTGGTCCCAATGAGTTCCCCATTTCTTGTCTCTCTCTCTCTCTCTCTCTCTCTCTCTCTCTCTCTCTTGCCTCACTCGGAAATTCAAAAAATGTCAATTTGGGATTGGGATTTGGGACTGCCCTCTGTTTGTGTAAATATGTGAGTTTTGGCTTTTTCAATGACCATGGATTGGGCTATACAGATACGTACATACTCTCCGGGATTGAGTATTAATCATTTAGCTATTGTACATACATTAGAGCACAAATCAAAGACTTAACTGCCTATTGGTGAAAATGAAAAGCAAATTGTTTCCTTTTTCCAAAATCATTATATGCTTGCCTTGAGTTTATCCTGAGTTTACATTTCTCAAAGCACTTGAATTATGATATATTTATAGAGTCTTTTTCACAAGCTTTTAAGTAAGGAAGATATTTTTAGAAGTTTTAGACTCTTTTTAAGTATATTTTAAACAAATTTTGCTGTCTTAAATAAATGTCTAAAAACTCTACCAATTCTTAGATTATTTAAGACACTTATTAGATATGTCTAGGCATAACCGTCTAAAACTTCCTTATTTTGGTGTAATGAGAGAATGTAATAAGAATTGTAGAGGAAATTAGAAGTGTTTGACCATTACCGATATTTAATTTGTTCGAACCATCATACAGACCTATAAAGTCCGTAAGATGAGGATCGAGTATTATGTGGGCAGTGACACTGGTATTTATTAAACATTCAATGATATTATTGGAGTTAAATTGTTGAGTATTCATAGTGTCATAGATGTCCATGGTAAAAAAGGTTGTGTTGAGGGAAGTGAAATAAAAAGGAGGTCTAGTTGGCTGATTCTTGGACTTGAAATACCTAAAACGATAATGAGTTGCAATAAGGTCCAACTTATAACATATTTCACATTAAGCAATGGTTTAGAAAATTAGACGGGCTAGGTGTGCTGTGTAAAGCTGACAAAAGAAGACAAAAGCAACCTATCCTTAACTAATTGGCCTAACCTTAATTAACTAACCCAGCCTATAAAACCATTAAATAAAAGAAGCCATCAGTTGGAAATATCAAACACAGCAACGAAATTCAGCTTCCCTCTTCATTTTTCTCTCCATTTTCCATCTGGTAAGTGTGTTAATACACCATCTTTCTCTTTCATGTGGCACTTCTCTCATGTGTTCCCTCATTTTGGTTGTTTTGTAGCAAATTGTAAGAAATTGTAGAGGTTAGCAACCCCCAAATCCCTTAGCTGGCAGATATTGTATGTACTTTTGTGGTTTCTATTCATCCTACACTATTTTATAGTTGGATTGCATATTGTGATTGTTTGGGACAATAATTGAAATCATGAAAAGAGATAAAAATGAAGAAAAGGTGACTGAAAAATGAAAAAAGAAGAGGAGGTAGGAGAAGAGAAAAGGGTGAAGAAGATGACAATTTTTGAAAAATTTAAATTGTAGTAAGGGGCAAGATGGGAAATGCAAAAAGTTAAAGGTAAAACTGAAATTTACTTCCAAAAAGGGTATTTTTGGTGTTAAAAGAAATAAATTAGGGTAAAATAGGATTTTTAATAGTTAAGGGTATTTCAGAAATTACAATGGTTAGGTTAGTAAGGATATTTTTTGTTATAATTAATAATAAAGTAGAAAAGGGAATAATGTTGAGTTATTAAATCAAATTGAATTGAACAATTTTATTAAATTAGTCTAACAAGATTTTGTAATGTTTAGGTCTGAAGGTCCAATTAAGGGGTTAATTCGGCTATCAAATAATTAAGTCTGAAATTAAGATATGGATAACCTTAGACTATACTCTTATAATAGTGTATTGTTTTGTTGTTAATAAATTATTTTATAGTGAATCATATTTTGAATTATTCATTAATTAAATTAATGATTAATAGTTACATATATGAATTATGTTTATTTTATTTCAAAAATAATTACCAAAGTACAAGATTTTTCATTTTTATATTTTATTACATTTTATGACATGAATCCCTTGTTAATTAGATGAAAAGTGTGCTAATTAAATAGAGACTGACTAATAATAAGTTGTGAATAAATGATGTAAATCGAGAATTTGTAGTTTGCCTAGGATAAGCTACATTCGATGGTCATAGATTGATGAGTTGTTTAGATATGAGAGAGAAATAGGTATTTATCCATGGAGTAGGTATGGGAGCATCCTGAGTCCCGAGAATGTCCTGTATCGATGGATAGGTACTGGAATGGTACCAAGATATCTTGAGTCTTGGGAATATTTTATGTCAGTGGCTAAGTACTGGAGTAGTATTACGGTACCAAGTCAGAATGAAAAATTGAGGTACCATGTACCGATATTTATATATTTAATTACAGTTCTACTTGCTGAGAAATTATGATGAATAGAGATGAGCCGGTAGACTATTAAATGTGAGTTTACTGTGTTAAGCATGGCTAGACAATTCGGTTACTTATGGCATAAAACATAAATAATAGTAATAAAATAATAATCATTGCTTTGATAAAATTTAAATGTTTGTTAGTTGTTTAGATATGTTGAGCAAGGATATGTATCTTATATTATATGTATGTTTCAAATCACTTTAACTAATTTTTATACTTTGAGTTATTTGATTTTAAGAGTATAGTCAATTATTTTTATCGAGTAGGCAGCTCACTTCTTAGCACTATTTTTTAGATTTCTGATAATCCCAATGTACAAGATTGACAGAGTAAAGTTTATGTTGGGCCGACAAATTAATCGAGTAAAGTTGTTTGATTATATATTTTTTAATATGACAGTTTAGGTGGATGTGTATGTATAGAATGCTTTTGTAATAGACGAATATCCTTTTTTGGAACTAACGGGGATTTTGGTAATTAAAGTTATGTTTTGGGAATAATTTGGACAATTGTGGTTTAAAAATTTTGGGAGTATTACAGCTGATGGGGCACGAGTATTTAGCCAATATGGGTTGGAAGAAGTTAGGCTGGATGAGCTAGAGGACAGCCCAATCTACTGGGGGTCATTAGAAACCCTATTAAGGTTTCTGCCCTAGTTATTTTGTTGTCTGCCACCAGAGCAAGTATTTATGCCAGATTGAGAGCTTCTACTCCGAACTTTTGCCAGAGTGAGATGCCAAAGGAGCAATTTCAGTAAGTGTGAGGAATGATATGATAGGAGTCGCTGTTTGTGGACGAGTAGTTGAGCACGAAGGTTCAAGAAATTGATGAGAGACTCGCAATGATTGATTGCAGTGACGAACGATTCATATTTAGTATGGAGACCATGCAAGGTGAACAAGACCAGGTTATTGTCCGAGATGTGATCTCGGATGGCGATTGGCGACGAGTTCTTCTGTTACGGTAGAGATGGTGATCAGGAAATTAGAAACAAGGAAATTAGAAACAAAGGGGGCTCCTCTCTTAAGCTTGTGGAGTTTGTGACAAAGTAGCGAGTATTGGGATGATGATTGCTAGAGTAAATGGCGTCCAAGCATGATCCAAAGGTCACCTGAGGGTAAGACGATCAATGGAGTTTGAGAGCAACGCTGTGAAGAAATAATAGACAAGGTGGTCAAAATTTTGCCACTTAATTATTATATATTAATTGAATTTCATTTTTCATGAAGACATTATTATACTTCAAAGTATCTCATTATATTTATTTGCATGACGTAGAAATAAAAATATTAATTTTTGTACCATAAAACTTAGTTAGACATTGTAGTATAATTGATTTTAAAAATTAAAATAATTTTAATCAAAGTCAAGAAAGATAAATCATAATATAATATAGTGAAGTGTTATTTGAATAAAGGGTTTATAATATAATATAATGTAAAGTTATTTATTATTTTACAATCTATTCTAAACTTTTAAATTGAAGATTTTTAATTTTTACTAGAATGAGATGTAATATAAAACTTTCTGTTTGTATTTTATTCTATGACCTCCTTTTAAACGAAAAAATAATATTTTATTTTATTCTATTATATTATTAAACATCAACTAAACATACTCTTACTAGAGCCTCCAAAACCAAATTAGCGGCCGGATCTCTTTCAGTCCTTGACCCTCAAATTATAAATTCCCAAGCCCAACTGTCACGTTAACCTTTTTCTTTAGTCAAAATCCCAAACAAATCTTTCTTACGCCTATGCATTTAAACTAACGGTGGCATTTGAGCAACGTCTGATCATACATTGGGCATACATCATACTTTAACTTTTCCTTATATTTACCAAACAAAATTCAGTCCCTATTTTCTGTTGTGGAAGTAGTAGAAAACCAGGTTACCAGGCTGGAGGATATATCCGCTTTAACTGCTACTGAAAAAGATAAATGCGAGGACATAAAGGCCAAGGGTTCAGAGGCTCTGTACTGTCTTCAAACGGCAGTGACGGATCATATATTTCTAACAATTTGTATTTTGCAGACGGAATTCCAAGGCAGCGATAAGATGTGTACCGTTAAACTTCAAACTGAAAATAACAAAATGAAGGATTTTGAGACGATTGATGAATATTATACAAGATTACGTGAACTGGTAATTTGATTAAATGCCTATGAGGAAAATATTAAGGAGAAAAGGATCAAAGAAAAAATACGGTCCACTACTATTGAAAGCTCGCATCACTCTTTAGTCTAAACTTAATATAAGGTCTCAGGAATCTAACTATGGAAAAAAGAAGAAAATTACACAAGTACAACGAGAGATAGATATAATCAGAAGAAAGAAAAATATCCGCGTGGCAAGCCTCAACGTCGAAACTGTGTGAAGTTTGGGCACGTAGAAAAAGATGCACATCGAAGAAGAAGCATCAAGCCAACTGCATTGAACTCTATGCAAAAATGACCCCGCATCACTTATTGGGGGGTATATAAGGGGCATATTTCTGCCGAGTAGGAATGATGTTATATAGGTTAAATAACTGATATTCATCTGTTTCAGATATTCTGATCTAACCTTATTCTATTAAATTTTATCTATATATTTATGTACGAGAATATAATAAAAATGCTATAATCAGTACAAGAAATCTGATCCTCGTACAATGCTTTTTTTCATACGACATCTTTCTACAACCCACGTGACTGACGCATGAAGCTTCAAAAATTTATGATTCTATCATCCCCTAAAATAGAACCTGAAATTTCTGGAAGGGAAGTAGGGTTATCTCATTGCATGAATATTATTGGCATCTTCATCATTGTTGGGTATTCACGAAATGCTTGTAATCGTCAACCTAGTGGCTGTAGATTAGTGACGCAAACCATAAATAGTAACACATTCTACAATTCATTGCTAAGCATTCAAATATAATTCATAAAAGTTCCCGATTCTGTATTCTTGAACATAATAGTAACATATTCAAAGGTTCTTGAGTATATGTTGTATTGTAATCTTGAACATTATCTGCAGCAGAATCCCCATAGGCATAGGCATAAGCATACTTATAAACCGGGCAACCATAATCTCTATGAATAATAATTTTATTTGAAAACAAATGCAACTTTTCTTAATAAAACACCTAATTCAACAAGTCCTATGCTTCAATATAAGTCCATTGAAATGTCCCCTTCTATATAAGATGTAACATGAAAATTTTCATTTTCTCATAACTTCTGTCAAACATCTATATTGTTCATTTATTATTAGTTTCTTTCCATTTTGTGAGGCTTCTAGAGTTACTCAAATAGTAAAAAATTAGTATGTTTCTAGCTGAAATCACCAAGACAATATAGGTTTAGTCCATGAAGATATATGTACTTACTTGGAAAACGGTCCACGTAATGAACAAAATCACTTACCTATGTATACTTATTTTTGGGTTTTAAAAAAGAACCACAGCTACCTATAATCCTTGGCTATGTGTTATCTTGAAACTAAGCCCACTTATTTAATTTTATGGTTGTTTACTTTTAACTCTCACTTCCCTGTCAATTATATGTTGTTACAAGAAACCAAAGTCGTACCAAAATTGATTAAAATTGTTGGCTCTTATATTTTTCGTAATAGGTAGTGATTAAAGAAAAACATAGCTTGAACTTGAATAAGAAGAATTAGGCTTCTTTTATTTTAGGATACGGTTCCAAGAAATAGTAGAGCTTATAGGGTTAGTCCTTGTCACTCCCAACATTTTTGCTATATGTAAAGATGGGCTAATATAAAGGAGAAGCAAGTATAAGAAAGAATGTTGATGTTAGTTGCCACAGTTTACTAGAAATTAGCATATATTGACAAAGGAATTACATATAAGAGGTCAAATGTCAAAGTTTTAGGAAGAGTAAGAATATGTAAATAATTAATTAGTTTAATATATTGAGAGTGCCTGATATGATTCTATACAATCAAAGTGAACTATTCAATAATATATTGAATTTGCATATATTTGATACTACAATTGCATAATATGACATTTGTTATTGTTGTATATTTTTTTTGAGGAATGGTAAGTAGTTTAGATCCCAAAATTAGGTTTGAGTGCTTCTATAGAGGATGCTTTAAATTTAAACTAGAAATGATATATAAAGGTGGAGATAAAGATTGCTTTGGTTGTGAGGTAGATAGGATTACATTGATTGTCAGGGTATGAAAAGGTGAGGGATTTTACCCATAAATTCCCATTTGAGTCCTTTGAAGATGGTTTGAGGCCATTACAGAATGACAATGATGTAAGGAGCTTTATTGGTATAGCTGTAGTGAGAAAAATGAAGATAGTAAAGGTACTTATGAATAGGGAGAAGTACCCTAAGTTAACCTAAGTTACTAACCCTATGTTTGATGTTTCAATTGAGATAATTGGGGATGATGATGAGGAGGAAGGTTTGCCAACACTCATAGATGCACCCTCTTTTCCACCCATTCCAGTAGCATCTAAAGTTGCACATAAACATGAAGCGTTAAAGGATTTAAATGACCTAGCATACCATGAAAGCTGATCAATAGAAGTCAGTGACTTAAGATAATCAAGTGAAGATATTCCTAATAATATCTATGGATGTGGTATAGGAGAAGAGTTACATGTCATGAGTGAGTGGTGTATCAGTGTTAAGTATATTGACCTAGGTGATGATGAGGTTCATGTTGATGATGACGATATTAGTAACCTAAAAGGAAGTTTTAACAATAAAAGGAAGAAGAAGCCTAAATATTCACACTTTTTCTCTTCTAGTTTAGATGATGAGAGACTTGCTTTAAATTAAGGAATGATATTTGATTCTGTTGACACAATTAGGAAGGCTTTGAAGAACATGGGTATTCAGATGGATTTGACTATGATTTTACAAAGAATGAAAGGCCAAGAGTTGCTATAGTATGCAAGATGCAATGTGGACAGAGAATATATGGAAGCCTTATATAAGATAAAATTGTATTTTAGATTAAGACATTCTATGATTCTCACTCTTGGAAAGATCATTTGATAGAAAAAAGTTGATTACAAGTGGATTGTTTATAGGTATTTAACATCCTTGAAAGACTGTCCTAGTTGGCATATAAATGGATTAAAGGAGGTTATTTTAAGATATTACCTACAAGAGATTACAAATATCAAAACATATAGAGCTAAGAGTTATGCTTTGTATTTTTTAGTTGGAGATGAAGGGACACAATATGAGAATTCGAGAGGATACTTCTTGGTGATGATGGAAAGAAATAGGAGCAGTTTGCTATACATCATATCTTTTAAAGTTTTGCTTGAATCATCCTACATATTCTTTGAACAAGTAAAATATGGGTTTTTTTTAATGCTTGTAGACTAATAATATGCATTAATGGATATCATTTGAAAATAAGCTGTGGTAGGTAACTATTGATAGCCATTGGAAGGGACCCTAATGATAGTACATTTCCATTGGCTTAGGCAGTTGTATGAGTTGATAATAAAAAGAGTTGGAAATGGTTTTTGGGGTGTTTACTTGATGATATTAGCAATGATCGATTACGGGTGTTCATGAGTGATAAATAAAAGGTAAAACAATTAAATATTCTTGATGTAAATTTTATATTTCCCTTTTTTTCTTACTGATAATATCTTTATTAAATGACATAGGGTTTATAAGAACTGTTTGAATATAAATACACATATTTTGACCATCGTTATTGCTTGTGGGCATTGTGGGCTAACATACAAAGCAAGTATAAACTACCAACCGTCTACAAGGACCAGGTGTGGACTATTGCTTCATATTGTAAGTAATAAGGCTATAAGCAATAAATGAGCAAGATGGAGACATTGGTAAAGATGCTTATAATTGGTTAACAAATATTCCTGAGAGGAGATGGTGTAGACTTGCATTTGAAAAACAATATAAGACTGATTTATTATCAAACAATACAATAGATTGTTTCAATGCATATTTGAGGAATGCGTGAGACAAACCAATCTTAACTTGCTTGGAGGTGATGAGAGGAGCTACTATGAAGAGATTTCATTAGAAGATGCAAGGGATGACTGCTTATAAGAGGAAGATATGTCCTCACAATGTGTCAAAGCTAGAAAAAAAAGGAGGCTATAAATTATTTGGCTTCTTTTGCAAGTAACAACATCATTTACATTTAATACCTATTTAAAGAAATGTTACTAATAGCTTAACACATTTATGGAAGCTGATGGAAAGTTGGAAATTGAGCACTATGTACATGACTATCATGTTGTGAAACTTCGAACAAATGAATGCATGTGTGGGAGATGGGAGTTAACTTGAATCCTTTATAGCATACTATTTTCGCAACTTTTTTAGAGAGAGGAGATCCTGAGGATTATATGCACTAGTACTACAACAAAGACACATATATAAGGTGTTATTGGAAAAGAATTAATCCAATACTAGGTGAAAAGTTTTGGCTTATACCCAAAGAAAAACATGGAAAGAAGATCAATCCTCCTCTGTATAAGAAAAGAGCTAGAAGGCCAAAGAAGAAGAGAATAAGGGAAGTTGGTGAAGGAAAAAAGGTGAGATTATTTTAACAAGGATGAGAGGCTATGTAACTTGAAGGAATTGTAAACAAGCTAGACATAATTAAAAAACTTGTAAGATTATAAGACTACGTCAGTTGTTATAAACGAAATGATAGTAAGCTAAAATTTTTTGATATTGAAGTAAGAACGTAAATGATAATAACAAATGATATTATTTGTTAAACATAGGGTCAGGTGTAAATGTCTTATCAAGAAAGTATTGTAGTAGATGGATAATAAAGAAAGGAAAAGGAACCTATTAAAGATCCTTGATCGAAGAGGAAGACAACAAAATTTTAAAGGTCTGACATTTCCATAAGGATAAAGGAAAGAGAAAAGGCTAGACTAAGAAAAAGAACTAGGAGTAAAGGATATGTATAGCTAGCAGATTTTTCTTTATTTTTCTGGAACTTATGAACTCTTTTTTATCATATGTAATTAGTCATGGATAGCTCATATGGTCTATTATATAGACTTATTTTTGTTTCTTATAATGTATGTAATTATATCACCATGTGTAGGGCCCATGTATAGGGAATCATTTCTTTTTTAATCTTTTCAATTTATTATATACTTTTGATTTTAAAGATTGAATCATGTGTATGAATTATAACACCATATGTAGGAAGTAATTTTGTTTATTTTTGGAATTTATGGTCTACTTTTGATTGCATAGATGTGATTCATGTGTATGAATTACGACACCATGTGCACAAAATCATTTTCATGAAATAATTCATATCTTTGTACACATCCATGAAATAAAATCACAAATCACTTTCATTAATTAAATACATATTGTCATACAAATATAATAAATATTTTCATGTTGTCATATAAATGTCATAATTAAAAAAATTTTTTATACAATTAATAAGATCCCTATTACGTGTACATACAAATACCAATTGTTGTATCAAATATAATCCAAGACAATAACATTAAGCCATATCCAGTTCAGTTCACTATACCTCCAAGTAAATTTTAACCCCTTTTGCTCATTGTATGCCATGTTCTTCTCTTTTAAGGCATTTATGATGTCTACCCTTAGTGGAGTAAAGTTCTTGTTAAACCACTTAAAGAAAGTGTAACACTCCTTTCCCTACAATAAATAAGATAAATAGTCATACATTTTTTAGAATTCATGTAATAAATAAGATATTATGCGTAGAATTTACTCTATAATTTGGATATTCATAAAATCTAATTTTGGTGTTATTTAATGTCCAAGAAATTTTTAAATGAACCTACAATCCACAATTATAATACGCATGGACATGTTGTTGCATTCTTGCTATTGTTGATGTTGATGATTCTATATATCAAGTATGACACTAGTTCACCTTTTTCTAAGCAACTTTAAACAATTTATATCCATTAATTATTATAAAGGTATATTATATGTGAGACTATTAAGAATAGAAATTCCTATACTAAAAGCAAGAATTGAATAATTACAGAGGCAAAGATGAGCATGCTCTAATGCTAATCTTTACTTGTTTGAGAGACTTAAACATTTACATTAATACACCTAATTGATTTTCATCCAATATAGGTCTCATAATTACACCTCCAAGACTATGCTGCTAAATCTTATTACTACCAAAATCATCACTACTAAAGCTTTGTGTGTGTTGAAATTGGAGATTCAAACACATAGGAAGCTTAAAACCACACCTTAAAGTAGCCTTTAACACCAAAGGAAGATAAAGAGTAGCTAGATTCCTAGGTAATTACTCCATTTATGGTAGCTTTTCCTTAAAACGTAACAAACCAAACTCCCTTTTTAGAGACCTTTTCGACTTGTATAAGACTTAAATTACACATATCTCCCTTTTTATACCTGACTTTAACATTAATGAAACCTTACTTATTTGGTATTCAATTAAGAGTAAGAATAAAACAAGTTTCTCTTTTGGTATTTAGTATCAACACAATAATTTTTCTCTCCTTTTTACATCCATATTTAGATGAGAATTATCTGATGTTAGACCATAAAAAACTGGATAGTAAGTGTAACATTCCTCAAACTATTCTGTGACAACAATATGAGTAAATCTATAACTAAGTGTATGAAAATTCCCATTGACAAGCCTAACATAGTATTATGCAAAGATAATAGTAAAATCAAAACTATCAAAGAAGTTGATATAAGTCAACTTACTAGAAAAATCAAAGTCAAAACTACATAGAAGTTTATATGAATTGCTTCAAAAACTTTATACAATGAGACAACCCTAGTTCCCTTCTAGAAATGTTGAGTTTTATTTTGGGAGATGATAAAACTAGGCATTTTTTAAGCTTCATGTGGCATCGTGTGGGTTATGGAAACAACCCCATATAAAGCAAAACATCATATGGTTATTTAACTTACATAATTTCATTTATAGGTGGCAAAAATATGCCACATAGACGCCCAATATGTGATATGGCGTTGTGTTTCTTAAAGAATTGGGGGTTTTAACAAAAGACAGATTGTAAGGAACGAATGATATAATAAATAAATAATAGAGGTGGTATTTAATAGTTTTTTAAAATTAGGGACTAATGTTATAATTTGTCAAACCATGAGGGGTCTTAAGAATTTAATCCAAAAGGATATGCATACATTTTGAAGGAGACTTATAAACCATTTATGATAATAAAGATAAATCCCTAATTATTGCTAAAATTAAAATACGGGAATACACATATTTCTTATATAGTTGCAATACCTTGGCAACACTGCCATGTAAACTCAAGAAGACTATTCCAAGCTATAACATAAGAGGATGGGACACTTCAACATTCAAGGCCTGATAATAATATTTCAAGAAAAGATAATGACAGATCTTCCAAAAGTTCAAATCTTTGATGATGTTTTTTCATGGGTGTGACATACATCTCACGATCTTGAGAAACTTATGAGATGCATATTATAGTCATGAATTGTGCTAATCTTCATTCCTTTTGGTATTTTTTTGTCTTCTCTTGCTCTAATCCTTCTTGTTCTTGCTCCATGAAAACAAGTGTGAACCTTTAAGAAATGGCTCAAACATAGTGATTTCGAATCACCTTAGCTCTTTCGCTTCCGAATTGTGCCTAGAACCATATATGAACTAAAGTGAGTGTCTTAAGTACTTTAAAACATTAATCACTAAGTTTTATTAAATAAATTCATAACCCATTAAGCACATATGATGTTTGTGAGGCATGCTTGCATGGAAAACAAAAAAGGAAGTCATTCCTTTTAGAAAGTTCTGGATGAATAAAAGAAACCTTAAAACTGATACATACAAATATTTGCAGACTTACGAGAAGACCATCATTTAAGTAAAACAACTATTACATTATTTGAATCGATGATTTCATTAGAATGAATTAGGTATATTTTATGCAAGAAAAGTTAGAAGTTTCCAAGATTTTGAACAAGTTAAAAAAATTTGTGAAAAATCAAAGTGACAAAAGAATCAAAGTTCTTATAAGCGATCTGGAACATAATAATACAATAAAGAGTTTGATAAATTTTGTGAAGATGAGGGCATTGAACTTCAAACAACAATTAGGTATAGAATACACAAAAAATTTTGTAGCATAAATAGACAAAATCAGAGCACTTATGGCACTTATAGCTGAAAAGAAATGGAAAATATATTGAATAAATATTAAGTCAGCATTCTTTAACAATTATATTAATAAAGAAATTTATATGAAGCAGTCATAAGGATTTGTGGTTAAAGGTAATGAAGGAAACTTTTAAGGCTAAATAAAGCAATTTGTAGACTTAAACAAGCATCACGATTGTGTTGTAACAGAATTGATAGCTATTATACAAATCAAGGATTCATGAGGATTTTAAATGAGCCAACACTCTACGTAAATAATCAAGGTAACATTAACAATCCTATTGTTTCCCTATAAGTAGATGATCTTATATACACAAGAATAATGAGAGGATGATTAAAGACTTCAAAGAAGATGTGATGAAGATTTTGAAATGGATAACCTCAGACTAATGCATTATTTCCTCAAAATTAAAATAAACTAAGAAGAAAATAGGATATTTATATCTCAAAAGAAATATAAAAAGAAACTATTAAATAATTTCAAGATGGAAGTTGCAAAAGAGTCGTAATGCCACTAGTCCCCAATGAAAAATACAAGATAGGATATGGCTCAAATCAAGCAGATAGCTTAACATTTAAAAGTCTCATTGGAAGCCTATTATATCTAACAACAACCTAACTAGATATCATATACGTCACAAGTCCATTGTCACAGTTCTTATAAAGTCTAAGTCAAGTAAAATTTGAAGCTACCAAAAGAAATTTCAAATGTCTAAAAGGCATAAAGGAAGACTAAAAATAAAGTAAGGTTACTTGGTTACATAGATAGGTAGTGACTTGGTTGGATCAGTCAACAACAACAAAAGTACTTTGGGCTATATGTTCTTACTTAGTTCATGAATATTCTCATGGGGCTCTAAAAATAAGCAATAATGGATCAATCATTAGTAGTGGAAAAATATATTATAACTGTAGCAATAACAAGCCAAGCTATTTGGCTTAGAAGAAGTGTAGAGGATATAGGAGATAAAAAAAGGATTTAACAAAAATTTGTTGTGAAAACAAGTCTACAATAACTATTGCCAAGAATCCTGTCCATTATAATGGGACAAAGCATATTGGTTAAGTATCAATTCTTATGAGAAGTAGTAAGCAATGGAGATATTAAGCTCATATACTACAATGAACAAATTATAGATATTTTTACAAAGGCATTTCTGTTAGACAAGTTGAGTCATTATGCACACTACTTGGAGTTATATAAAAAATATTAAGGAAGAGTGGTAAAATAAAACTTTTGTGAATATTTTAGACAGTAAATATCCTCATATTAATCAATTATGACCATATAAGAAGAAGCTTACTAGGGAACTAAATAAATTGTAGCCATATGCATGTAATCATACACAGTAAAATACTTCCCCTTTTAAGCAAATAAAATTAGTCATTGTGTAACTGAATTTCTCAAATAAAGTTGTTGAGCAAGTTTTACTTCTAATAAAACCCTTAATATCCATAAGTATATGGATCAGAAACTTATAATATTAAAGCTGTCGATCCCATAAGGAGTTGGTGAACTAATCTAATTCTAAGTTATCTAAGGCCTAAAAGGATTACTAGAAAGAAAATAAAAAGTAAATAGAAAAGTAAATTCATGAATATAGATTGATTGAAAATTAAATTGTAAAATTAACACGCAAGGAATCAAATTGAGCACCACTAATAGACAATTAAAAATCACACAAGGAAGATTAGCCGATTATGTGAAGGGGGATTTATCTTATCTTCAAATACTAACATGATTAATGTTGAGTTAATATGGTATCCGTCCTAGACTTTCAAAGGGTGGATTACTTTATCTCAAGTAATAATTATTGAACCCTAAATCACAACCCCTAATTGAATTATGGAATTTGCAATCTCTTAGTTAACAAAAAATCCACACATCTAATTAGAACTTAATCCCTCTAATAGACTATCGGTCCTTACATGAGATCTTTCTTTATATAAATTACCAATTTGATTATTTGTGTGATCTATTAGATTATTTAACTCTCATTATCCAATCTAATCATTTTTCTATCGGTTCACTCTCTCAATTTGTTACCGAATCATGTAAATATAAGAAATAATGACAATACCTAATGTATTAACATCAAAAGAAATCACATTAACATTCATTCAAGGGCAAATCCCTAAAGGAGTTTAGAACATCAACATCAACATCAAACCCAAATCCATCACTATCAAATCCATCTCATATATTCAAAAGAAAGAATAATAAAGATGAAATGAAATGTCACTTGGAAGGGTTGGAATGGTTCAGAAAGATAGCAACACTACAACCTTTCTTCTTTTTCTTCCTTTCTATTTCTTCTCTATTCTTCTTCCTCTCCCTTGGATCTTTCTCAAACTGGCAAGAAATTGAGCTCCCTTTTAGTTCTTCTTTCTTTTCTTTACATATCGTTTCCATTTAGGGCAAACTTTAGGATTTACCTAGGCCTAAGATTCTGAAATATCCCTCAAAAAGTCACGTTTTAGAAGTCAGTATGCATTTATTGTCGCAGATGAGCCACGATCGTGGCTCTTAATTTTTCTCTCTATCACAATCATGGCAGATGGGGCCACAATCATGGTAGATCCACCAAGCTTCTGTCATGATCATGGCCCTGGGCCTTACTTCGAACTTCTCTAAATTCTCTCCGTTCTTCTATATTCGATATGAAACACTAACAAACACATGAAAGCACCTCAAATACAAAAAATTTAAGCTCAAAGCATGCTCTAACCTATAAAACACTCAAAATATAGATATATAACTAAATAACACAATCCTAACCTAAACATGCACTAATAATTCAATTTAATAACTAAACACATACTAAACTACCCACTAAAGTATTATGAAGCCTACAACTATCAAAAGTCAGCAACTCATATTTATTAATACAAACGTTAAGAAATGGATTGAGTAATGTATGAAAAAAATCAATAACTATTTTAAGTCTTTCTCCCTTCCTTCGTCTTGCACCATTTGCTTCCCTTTAAATCACTAACATATGAGAACCTACAAAACTAAATTACTTATTTTCTGGCCAAATATCTTGTTAGTCCTTCAACCATAAAATTATAAATTCTAAAGCGTAACAATTAAATGAACCATTTTCTTTAATCGAAACACTAAATAAATCTTTCTTATACCTATAACTTTAAACTAACCCTTTAGTGTTTGGCTCCAGGTCTCTGTTCCTATTTCGTTATGACAAGACGCCAAAAATTGGAGTATTTTTAAAATAAAAATAATTATAAAGAAAATTAATATCAAAATAAAAAAATTTAATTCCTTGGTGGGAGCAAAAACAAATACACAAACAATTAAAAGCCTAGAATAAATTTGACATGAAACTAAATTAAAAGAAGTCATGAAGGGACTTTTTTAATATAAACAAATAATGATAAAATAACATAATATAATGAGAATTCAAAAATGGGGAGTAAAACAAATAAATCATCTTATGAATTAATGAATAAAAAGAAGGAGAGGAAGAAGCAAAAGTCACGGGAGTGAGAAAAATTTTTCACAACTGTAATAGATACTAACAAAGGGAAGTCGCGATCATGCTGAGGCACGATCGTGACTTTTAATGTATAGTAGCAGAATTTTGAGGTTTATCGCGATCATGCTTAAGCACGATCACTATTTTCAGTGAACAGTCGTGGATAATGAAGTTCGTCACGATCGTGCTTAAGCACGATCTCGACTTTCCAGTCACACATACCAACTTCAAAACATCATAGCTTTCTCCTATGAAGTCCAAATATTACTAAGTTTATGTTCTTCTTAAAGCTAAGAAAAAGATCTACAACTTTCATGAAGACACCTTTATCAAATTCTACCCAGATCAATCCAGTTTATTCCTTAAAGTTTTAGATAACATTTTATCCCTTTTCTCTCTATCATCTGTCTATATATATTCTTACACAATATCACAAGACCCGACTCCAACAATCATAAACCATACATACAAAACTCCCATTAAAACAATTGCTTCAGGATATTTATCCAAAGGCCTTTAAACATCCAACAATTTTATTACCAACACAATACCATCTTAACAGAAGAGAAATCTTGAACATATTCAAAGAGGATTTCTGCAACTTTCACTATCAATTTTCAATAGAACAGAGTTTTTACACAGCTTCACATTACATATCTGAAGCCACATCAGTAGCATAATACAAAAAATACAACATTGATGCTCATGCCTAACATGCTTATGAAGCTATCAAAAATGATCCAAACTAACTTAGTTATAAATGAAATATTTCTTGGAGATTTGTTGAAGTTTTTGCAAGGTTCACTTATCTGCTATTTCTTCACCTGAGGAATGGAAAAATTGTGGGGTAAGTTGGGAAGCTCAGTTTGATTGTTGTTGTGTGTTTGTGGTTTGTCAACATTAGCTATAAGCAAACGAGCCACTGAGCTTCCTAGCTCACCCCATACTTATAGCTATTGTTGACAAACCACACACACACACACACAACAATCAAACAATATATATATATATATATATATATACAAATTCAATTAATAGAATACATACTTAAAATTTCAGTCATATAAATTATATCAAATATCTTTGTTTTCAATCATTACCATGAAACATTTAATCGTATATTATGCTCAGCAAATTTCAAAGAATGCATAAATAATATGGCTCGAGAGAATCCCATGAAACAGAATGGAAAAACTAAAGTTTACACCATGAACAAAATGAGCCCATTTTTAGAGCTCATATGCTACAAGTGGGTAGCCTAGAGAAGGCTTTTGGTCAACGTGCACGTGACGAGTAGAATGGTATCTCTCTTACCCACATAAGCAAATTTTTTGATGCATACATATTTCATAGCATATTCATATATTTTATGCTTCTTGAATTTTCTGTTTTTGCATTAATATTAAAATGCAGTTTCTTTCAAAGTAGACATGATAACAAATTCAGAAAACATTTTCCCACATTCACAATGAGTAAAAGCAAGAATTTAAATATACATACAAACAAATAATTTTAGCTCATCATCACAAAAACTATAAACATATTACCCACCTCTTTACTTATAAATCCAAGCTCAAAACTTGTCATTCCTTTTGTTCTTGCCTTTGACTTTCTTGTTCCCTTCAAGCAACCATATTGTTCATTCAATCAACATATACAACTAAAACTTCCATAAATCTCTACTATCCAAAAATGAGCTTCGACTTAATCTACTCTTAATTTATCTAACTAAAAGAACTAAGATTTAGTTAAGGTTTATACAAAATCTAAAAACATCAATCTCTTATTCCTCTTCTTTCTTCATTTTTATTTCAGCTCATAAATACCTAGTTTCTCTACTTTCTTCTTCTATCAAAACAAGAAAAGAAGATAAAGGTTACCAAAACGTAGCTATATCTTCTTCTTCTACTTCTTATCTTCTTTTTCTTTCTTTCCTTCTTCTTCTTTTCTGTTTCAGTTTCTGCTTCTCTTCTTCTACTTCTTTCTATATTTTTCTTCTCTCTTTCTTTCTTTCTTCCTTACTATACACGACTCTCCTCTCTTCTTTCTCTAGTTTCTTCTAAGTTCTTCTTTTCTTTCTTAACCTCACAAATACGTCTCTTTCTTTCTTACTATTATTATTATTTTCCAACACCTCACTCATGCATCGCTTCATTTATTCTTCTTTTATTAATCTAAAACAACTCTAATCTTCCAAACTTACCCTTCCATATTTAATCTAATGCGTTCTAACTCCTTGACTTAATTCTAACACTTCAATTTAATCCATGCAACCATATGTAACTAAAAAAATAATATTCATAAACTTCATAAATTTCTAGATTAAAAAATTCTAATTTTTTTACTCACGACTAAACGGCAACAAATCCTCATTTAATAATTCTAACTTCCAAGAAAATTTCGAGGTCTAACATTTAGGCTAACATAATTTCATTAAATTTTAGATAATATTAATTCTATTTAAATAACTAGATTAAATCTTAAAAAATGCTTTCAATTAGTAAACCAACATCAATGTGAGAACAAGTCATTAATTCATTACTTTAATCCTATCAAGTTTAAAGATATATATATGTCATATTAAGTTAATTCTGATACAATATTAGGATTAATAAGATTACTTATAAAAAAATTTACACTTTGTTTTGATTTTTATCAAATTAATTTTGTAATATTGTTATTATTATTTTTGACAATCTCAATGTAAAATCTATCTTTATAAATTACAAACATGAGGATTAAACTATAAACATTATTTACTATATTGATTAACTAAACATAAGGATGAAAATTGTTATTGTATGATTTTGTGGCTCTCATTACCAAAATGTTGAGGTTTAATTTAAGATTCAATTTTGTAAAGTTGATCTATGTTTAAATATCTTTAATATACATTCTCTTATGTAAACAATATTTTTTATTTTAATTAATATATTATGAATTTTTCTTATTTTTGAAAGGAATTGAAATGACATCGTCTTTTGGAATGCAAACATGCTTCCATCTCATTCTAGCTCTTTTGGATTTTTGTCTACTATCTGACTATAGGAATTTGTTACAAATCTTATCAATGGATTTGATGATATTAGTTGGAAGACAGTATAGAGGCTATGATTGACAAACAAACTTTATGGTGGAAAAAGATTCATGATATATATATTAAGAATAAGAGCATATAAATCTTGAAACTCAAACCATCTTCATCTTTAACTTTGAGCGTCATTTTGAAAAGAAGGGACAAGTTCAGATCTGACTTTGTATTTCTAATTGGAAATGGAAAATCAACAAGTTTTTGGTTTGAAAATTGGCTTTCAGTAGGGCCTCTAGAAAATTTAGGAGTTGTTGCCACTCTTAAACCATTAATTCAACAAGAAGTGACAGTTATTGAAGCCTTATCCAATAAAAGCATCTTCATGTAAAACTTTATCCCTAACTCTCTTTATACAGAGATCATCAAAACCTACCTCAATTATAAAGAAGATACCATCATCTGGAAGCACACTAGTAATGGAATTTTCAGTCATTACTCTTTAAGGATGGTCCTTCAAGGCAATCTCAGTATGATTCCATGGACTAAGATTGTATGGTTTAAACACTTACACCTTAGAGCTTCCATTACATTATGGTTAGCTATGAAAGGAAAACTAACAACAGTTGATAAGTTAGTGAAGTTTTTAAACCTCTCTAATTATTGCACACTTTATAAAAAGGTTGAGGAAAGTATAAACCATATGTTTTTTTAATGTGAATATGTTACAGATAATTAAAAAGCACTACTGCATAAAGGCTGAATCTATGATGCTCTAGAGGAATGGAATAACATAAAATCCCCGTGCCCACTATCAAACATCCTAATATAACAACAAATTGGGGCTTCTATTTAACACTCTTATGTTTAGTTAGAGACATATGGAATGAAAGGAACACTCACATTGATTGTATAGAATTTGAGATAACCATAGACGATAGATTTATTGAATGTTGAGGATTTGTCTAAACTGACCTTCAGAATATTTTGTCTTTGATATTAATGAAATTTGGTTGTTGCATTTTTATTGGATTTCTTGTGATTTCAATTTTGCAATTGTATAATTCGGTAATAAACTGAGAGGGTAAACTGAGTGAAAAATCATTAAATTGGGCAAACGAGAGTTAGGTAATTTAATAGATCAAGAATTGAATCAAACTGGTCAATTTGCTTAAAGAGAGATCTGACATAGGTTTTCTGTAGTTTTTTTTTCACAACTTAAGATCTAATTTAGGTTTTGCATAAATTGTGAATCAAGAGGTTGCAGTTCCCATAATCTAATTAGGATTTATGATTATAACTCAAGAGAGAGTAATCAACCTTAAGATCGTCTAGAAATGGTATTGCAATAAATTCATAATCACTTAAGTTTTATTAAAGTCAGATAAAAATCCCATTTTTCCCAATTGGTAGTTTTTTAGGTTGTTTTATGATTGAGTGTTGCATCTACTATCTTGTTTATAATTTTGAATTTGATTATTGGAATTAATTACGTGATTGAATAATTTCTTACTTTAGTTTTGTTCATTTTGATTTATTGCAATTTGTTTTTGGCCTTAGATTTTGGGATTAAATTAACCCTCCTCGTGGGATCGACATCTTAGGTACTACATAAACGACCCATGTGCTTGTGAAACATCGAGGTTAATTATTAAAGTTTTTTCATATCAAAAACATGTGATCAATTTCTAAGGCATTAATTACTAAGTGTAGTATATTAAATGAATCAAAATTTAACCATATATCAAAATGTCTAGGATCGATACCGTATTAACTCAAAAGTAATCATATTAGCATTTGATGATATGATAAATCCCTTATCTCATAATCAAGTAATCTTTCTTGTGTGATTTTTGATTGTGTATTGGTGGTTCTCAATTTAGATTTCTTTATGTTAATTGTACAATTTAATTTTCAATCAATCCATATTCATGAATTTGCTTTTTTGTTTAGTCTTCATTTTCTTTTTAATAATCCTTTTAGGCTTTAGATAACTTAGAATTAGATTAGTTCACTAACTCCTAGTGGGATCGACAACTTTAATACTATAAGTTTACATTCTGTATAATTGTGGATATTGGGGGTATTATTTGAAGTAAAACTTGCTCAACAATATACCAAAAGAAGAAGAATTCGAGCAAAATTAAGCCATAAAATGGATGAATTGAAGCAACTTTAGAGATACACGACTATGTATAGAGATTGTGTAAGTTACTATAAATGTTTAAACCTTTAAAGACATTATTTATGCTTGTATAAAGATACATGCCCATGTATGTGACATATATGATTATCTATGTAGCCTATGTAAGCTTCTAGAATCATGTAAAGTTACAATTTAGAGGGAATTTTGAGATACACAGTCACTTACATGGTTATGTAAGTGACTGTGTATTCCAAAAACCCTAGTTTCTTACTATAAAAGAAAACTATGAAGGCTATAAAAAAGGGAGGCCATTAGAGTCAGATTAGAGACTAGAAAAGAAAATAAAAAGTAGTTTTTAATGGAAAACAAGGAGAACACGAAGATTATTTGAAAAGATCTGATAGAGAGCAACCTTTGATCCAAATATCAAGAACATTTCATTAGAGATAATAGGGGGATGTATAGATTATGGATTCTTCTATTTGTAATTTTTCCTCCTGATACTTGATGATGAATTTGTTTTCTATATTTAGGAACTAATTTGGTTAGTGCCTAAGTTTGATGAACCCTAAGTCGGGATGGATAGAGTGATACAGCCTTTTATTCGATGTAAGTTAACTCGTTGATTTATTACAATTCAGATATGGATTTATATTCTTGAACTAATATGTTTGGGATATTAATCGAACGTTTGATTTAATATGATTGAGATTGAGGAATCCTTTCATTTGAATAGATCTACCGTAGTTGGAAGGAGTTACATGTAAACCTAGAGATAGGTTGATATAAATCCTCTAGATTAGGGTCATACCTAATAGTAAAATTCACGAATCAAGTAATGCAATTTTAGGGGTTTTAACTAGAAAAGGCTTTCAGTTAATTAACTTAGGGTTAGTTATTAATAGTCTTAAAAAAGATATTGGTGCATGTCAAATTCACCAAAAAGTAAAACCTAACTCTGTACACTAAATTTGAAGTAGTGGTGAGTAGGGATTGCATCTATAGGGAATGTATATGTAACTTTTTTAATAAAAAGAATTAGTGTTTAAGATATGAGGGGTTTGTTTGGTTTCAAATAAAAAATAAATTAAATTAAACTCATGAAAGCAATTTAAATCAATCAGTGAGAAAATGATAAAATTGATGAATGAGCTTAGAATCCAGTTCTTGGTTCAATCTTAACATACACACAAATAAGCACATTTAATCATCTTGTTGATCTTACAAATAAGCACAATTAATCATCTTGTTGATCTCATATGTCCCTTAGAAACTATTAATCATAGGTTAACAATAAACTTTGTTAACCCAATTTACCCTTAAGTCGTGTTTAATCAAAATAAGCTCTTTAACTAAACTAGCTATCAAACAACTGAAAAAACAAATTAATCTAGGCAACAATCACACAAGCTCCGGTCATTTAACCTCTGTTTTGGTATTTCTAATGATTCATCGCCATTAGTTTACCATAAATGAATTCGAAATACAACTATTACATATTTTATTCCATATTCTTGCAATGGGTCCATATATAAACATTATGTTGAGAATAAGAATATTAATCATTCATACATGAATACCTAAAACAATAAGCAAAGAATAGCATAAACAATCTCTAGAGAGAGAGAGAGAGAGAGAGTCAATAATACATAATGAAGAGATGTTTAAATGTTATCTTCAACTTTGATTTAACCTTCGAACTGGAAGGAAGAAGACTAACCCTCAATAGATCTCCTAGAAGTGAGTGTTCTGCCTCATTTCATGTTCCAAAAATGATTCATTCCTTCTTTAGCTGCTTGCACATCTATTTATATGAAAAATTGGGATTTTGGGAACATGTACGATTTGATGCATGACCATTTATCCAACCGTGCATCACTATGCCACATTTCATGATTATACACGGCCATGTAAATATGCACGACTTTGTATCTTGCAGGTCACCCTGAATTCTTCATTTTCTTATATTTTCTTGTCCCATCTTCACCCTGATCCATTTCCTTCTTATTCCACAAATTCAAATGATTTTGAACATTAAGAGGATGGCTCAAGGAATGTGTTTTAAACTCATTTTAGCTCTTGTGCTTCTAACTTATACCTAAAACAAAATGTGAATTAAAATGAGTATCTTAACCATTTCATAATATTAATCGCTAGGCATTAAGGAGTGAATTTGAGCTCTTCGCTAAGCATTAAGCAGTGAATATATCAGCAATCAAGATCACATCAATTTCTCCCACACTTAGTTTTTGACCGTCATTAGGCAGAATAACAAAATCAAAGTAAAAAAACTAAAACTCTTTCACATTTCCTAAGAATAGATAGTCATTAGAAAAGAGGATAACTTTAAAAACCATGGAAAGAACTAAACATTAACTGCTTTTGCTTATGATCAATCAACAATCATTCCTTTTAGAAACTGATCAATTTAAGGGTGGACTTTAACAAGATTTGTTTAATAATAAGATATATCTATAGGAATACTCAAACACCATTCATTATCAAGTCATTCCACGACTTTGCATATCATTTTAATTCTGCACCACTAGGATTCACATGTATAATCATGAATCAAAGAATTTTTAAGGTTGAAATGTGGGTAATCATTAATGTAAGATGTATTTGGATAGTGTAGTACAAAATCTATCAAAGTTAGTGAAGAAAGAAAAACACTCAATGTAATATCAAGTGTAAAAACTAAAATTCACTCAAAACTGGTTACCATTAGCTATGATGAATGTAAAAACTATGTTTTACAACTCAGATTCAAGCCTTCATGCTATAAACCAAATTAAGAATAAGGAATTTGAAGGAATCACTCACAAAAATTTATGATAAAAAAAATGTTGTAACTGTAAGGAATCCTTCAAAATAATATTTCCCTCATTTACATCATAATCAAATCACCCTTTCCATATAACTTTAGGAAGAAAGACTAAATATGAATAACTTTGCAAAATAAATTAATTTCTTCTTTGATAATTTTATTTAAATACAATTTTCTTTTTTCTTTTCTTTTCTTTTTTATTTTTCTTGAAAAAATTGAAATAAGATAAATCAATATTGGAATTCTTTGATAAGAGATAAAATAAAAATTTGACAATTATAACCAACCTACATAAATGCACACCCTGATAAGTGTAAATTGTATCGTATTTTAGGGCATAGTTTGATATGTGTTTAGACATTAATTCAATCATTCAGTATATGTTTAGGTTAGAATAGTGTTAGTTTGTTAATTATTTAAATATTATGTTTTTGAGATACCTTGATGTGTTTGCTAATGTTTCAAGGTCAACATCAAATAGAGGAGGAGTTTTAGAGACGTTCAGACTGAAACAAAGGCCACAAAGTGACAGAAGATCTAGGAATGGCCCACGATCATGGCCTGGTTGCCATGATTATGAGAGAAGGTTTAAATGTGAGCAACGATTGTGACTTATAGGGACACGGTCATGGCTTGAGTTAGGCAGACATGTAGACACTTACGAACTTCACATCTTGAGGGATTTTTTGGACCTTTAGGACCCTGAAAAAGTGCTAAGGTTACCCAAAACATACGAGACTATTTAAAGAACCATAAGAGAAGAAAGAGGGAGCTTTTCATGTAGTTACTGTGGAAAACCATAAAAAGAGAATGAGGAAGAGGAAGAGAAGAGGAAGAGAGAAAAGGAAGAGGAAGAGGAATTAGGAGGAAGAAGAAGAAGTAGTCTCTGCATGCTTCCTAGATCAGGAGGTCTTTCGACTTCTTCCTTCCCTGATCATCCATTCTAAGTGTCTATTTCCTTTTTGTTCCAATTTTATTCATGTATAAAGTTAGGATGGATTGTATGATGTTAGATAGTAGAATGATGATGATGTTATAACTCTCTTTAAGGATTTTATTTTGATTTAATGATAATTTAATTGATTGTGTTTATAGGATAAACATTGTGATTTGATTGCATTCTTGCATAATTAAGAAATAAACTGAAAGGGTGAACTGAATGAAAAATAATTAAATCAGATTAATGAGAGTAAGGCAATTTAATAGAAACCGTGACAAATCATATTAGTAATTGTGCAGAGAGAGATCTCATGTGATATTCTAATAGTTTATTATAGTGCTTCAGAGCTAATTAGGGTTTTTGAATAATTTATAAATTAAGAGATTGCAAATTTCATAATCCAAATTTTGATGGTTATAACTTGAGAGAGAGTAATCAACCCTAGATCATCTAGAATTAATACTCCATTGATAGATAATCGACTAGGTCAACGTTAATGATAAATAAAATCCCTTTTATCATAAATTAGTAAATTCTTTAGGTTGATTTATATTATAATTACATATTGCTCACTTGTTAATACTTTCGTGTTTAACTTCTGATTTAAATGGTTGAATTCCATTCTTGTGATTTCTTTCCCTTGCATTGTTTATTTTGAGTTTCATATTATTTTAGCCTTAGATTTTAGGATTCGATTAGTCCCTCTCCTCATGGGATGACACCTCTTATACTACAGTCGAGACCTGTGCACTTGCAGTATTTGAGGGCTTATAAATTTTAAAGTTCAAACGACATTATCAAGTCTTTTGATACCGTGGAGGCACAGATTAGTTTAATTATTGTAGTCTAAGGCTTTTCACCTTCTTTTGTGGAAAACAAAGAGAGAGAGAAGCTGGGCATAAAGTAGATGACACATCAACTTGGATATCACTGGAAAATAATGGGGAATCTCAAGAGTTGAAAGCTAGGACGAGATAAAAAGAACGACCATGGAGGACATATATTATAGGCAATAAAGGATTCTTGTAGATTTCAATGAGCCCCAATTTAGTTTGGGAAATCATTATCCTTATATAAATACGCACACTTCGGGGTGGTAGAACCACCCAGATTTGTATTGGTCTAATAATGTAAGTACTCACAGGGGACTTCAGGACCTATTAGGATGTCAACAAGATAAGTCTAGTTCATGGTACTCCAAATTGGACAAAATCATTGTTGATGGTAAAACCTTTCTACTTGTTGTACGCTAAAAAATCATAAGTGAATGGGTTGTGACTTGTAGCTTAAAAGAGTGGATATCGATCCCACAGGGGTTGATACCTAGACACCACTTAATTTAGATAAAACTTTGTTTAAGAAACGAAATTATTTAATAAAAATAATTTGGCAAATTTAAATAAAAATTAAAAGACTAACTCAAAACAATAGACAATACCAACGTGCACAAATATCGGAATTTAAGAATCTAAGGACTAGAGATTATTTTTTTCCTATTTTGTCTTCCTCTTATTTTATTGATTGAATCGTGTCTCACCTTAGATTTCCAAATGTATTAATACCCTCTCTCAAGGTGTAATTAATTATCCCTTATTTAATTAAAGGGAATCAATTGGACGATCTCTCAATCTACCCAATGACTTGTCCTATTCAACTAGTTATTAAGCTATCCTATAGCTGATCAATTGATTAACCGAGATCTCTTTTCTAACTATTCAATTAATATGATGATAAAGAAAACTTCATTCAATTAAATAAAATAGGAGTTCTAACAAAATAGTTCAAAAGCAATCCCTAAACTAAGTTAGCCTAACATGGTCTCCATGACATTATCAACATTCAAATAAACTATTTTACAAAGAATAGAAGAAGTAAGATTGACAGAAAATTGAATAAAAAGACTTCTTCTCTTCTTTTCCAAAATCTAGAAATTTAGGCGTTGATGTGCTATTTTCCCAATCTCGATGATAATCTTTGACTTTAATCCTTTGTCAAGGATCCAAACATGTGTTCTTTACTCCAAAGATGGTGTGTCTATAGAAAGGTTTCGTCCTCCCTAAAGATGGAGGCTTAATTCTCCTTTTATAGTCCAAAAAACTTAAGTTTATTGAAGCCTTGTATATTGTCTCGGATTGTAATTACCACAATCATGGGAATTAGCATGATTCCTACGATCGTGGGAATTCGCAATAGATGGACTCCTCTTTTTTTTCCCCTCTTTGATCTGTAGCTCAATCTCTAAGTTGATTCATCTTCCTTCCTACATAAAAATGGTCAATTCTTACCCTAAATTATCATCAAACATAAAAGTACAATAATGGAAATCCAACTAAAAGAAAATATACAAAATGAATCCTAAAATACAATAATAATCAACAAGTATGCAAGAAAACACATGCCAATCGCATAGGAAAACATAGACTAATGCACACCTATCAACATCTCCACAGTTAAATCTTTGCTTGTATTCAAGTGAAATAAATACAACCACTTAATTCTATCATTTCATCTTCACAAAGATCAAAGCATACAATCCCTCAAATTTAGACTAACTCAAATATTAAGTTAATACACATATCATGACTACTTTTTCATTGGTGTACATAAGCAAACTCAACAATTGACACCATCACTCAAAGATAAGTAAAGATGCAAAATGAATTTTTCTTACTATTTTCACTCATTTTTCTCAAGTGTTTACTGGTTAGTGCTTCGCTCAAACCTCCTATAGGAAACTACACTACCATAGGCTTGCTAATACACTAATTCTCCTTTACAATGATTGCATGCATAAATAGATCAAAAGGACTTATTTAGGGTTGTAATGTGGTAAAGGTTAAGGTGGCTACAGAGGGAAAGAAAAAATTAAGCACAAGCATTAGTAAAGTAAAAAGTGGATAAAAATGGGATAACAAAATGTAACTAATATTATGCACTTATTGATGCTACTCACTTGTTCTTCCTTTTTCTTTTCTTTTCTTTTTCTTTTCAACACTTTTTTTTCATGGAAGAACTATGAATATAATAGCACTATATATAATGTAACTCATAAGTAGAAGTATACTCAACTCATCTCGGTAACAAAAAGATCCCAACGATCCCAACTATTGTATTGCTTAATACTCTCCTAAGCTTGTGAATGGGTAGGTTAAAAAGATTTAAATTTTTAAAATTTTTGGTTTCTTTAAGAAATAAAAGGTTAAGACTCAACAGGGGTAGCAAAGGATAATACAAAGGGTAGGTCATTTAAGCCAAGGGTTAAAACATAAAAGAAAAATAGCCTAAATCATCTCTATTAAGCATGCATCTAATAGACTCAAACCGATTCAAAGCAAGTTCTAAAGGTAGTAACCTAAGGAAGTAACACTCAACAAAAGAAATAGAATGACTATAGATGGAGTCATATGGCTCAGTCATCACATTGGCTCAAATGAAAACTTATTATGCATCTTTACACTACCTCATTATTCAAATGTCAATTTGTGACTAAGCTTATGTAACTAACTACTTTTCATCACTTTATATGGTTCACTTCCTACTCAAGAAGCTTAATCTGAGTTCAATCATGTATTCAATCTAATTCTAACTAGCATGGCAGAATCTCAAGGCAATATGCATCAAAATGATTCAAGTGTAGTTCAATTGCTGACACAAAACACATGATATACCTAAACATGCATCCTATTTAACAAAATGCAAACAATGCAATTGAAAAAGTCAAAGTCACCTCCCTACACTTAAAGTTCAAATTGTACTCAATGTGACAAGTCAACCACCAAATAAGAGAAAATGACCTCAAACTAAACAAAAGAAATGAAAACACACAAATTAAATGAAAAAAAACAAAAAATGAAAGCAAACCAAACAAAAGAAAATGACTTGAAACCCAATAAAAAATGAAATTAAACCAAACAAAAGAAAATGAGATGAAATCAAACAAAAAATGAAATTAAACCAAGCAAAAGAAACAACAAAATTTTAAAATGAAAAGATAAGAAAAGCTTATTCAGATGATTGTGGCGACGGTGTTGGTGAAGAAGCTTCAAAATTGTTCTCTGACAGAAGTTGAGGAATCTCTTCTTAAAACTACGCTGCTCCTTATGGACTTTCCACATTTGGGTGTCAAGCTCATTTAGTTAGGATGTCATTTGTTATTGATTGGAGGTCATCTAGTCGAAAATGTGTTGAAATCAGTTGACCTGTGTTGGTGCACTAGGTTCCTCCTCTACTGCTTCTTCCTTTGGCTCTGGGACCGTATGGGATCTGGATGGTAGAGAAGCGGTTGTACTGGTGCCCCTCCTATTCCTTATAGTAGTGCGCATATGAGAATTTCATAGTTCTATAGAATGGAACTCTAAAAACTCAGAACATGTTAAATATGATATGTCAAACGTATCGTGTGGAGTTGTGCGCACCTCCCCCACATCAAGGTGCTAAAACTAAACTAAAGCAGTAAAAACATGAGACATTCCAAAATATGAACTCTTTTTATTTACCACATTCATTATTGATTGAAAAATTCTGAAAGGTTTGTTAATTTTAACTTTTCGATCCATACACCATAAAAAAAAGTTCTTTAGCCGAGCATTTGTTACTTTCAGTTTTATTAAGCACAATTAAGCACATAAATTTATGTAAAAGCAAATACTCGGCACTACGGATTAAAGAATTTGGTGCGTTCTTAGAGTCAAAGTTTTCTTCCTCAGTCAGAGTTTTCCAATAATCATCTAAATAAAAATCATCATGATCATCTAAAATTTTAGTGTTTAGTAAATCAAAAAGACCACGCATGACAATATAATCCAATTTGTAAACAGTACCGAATAACCTAAACCAGAAAATGTGCATTTTAGGATTGTATCGGACTATCCTGAAAAACTCTATGGTCATCATAAGGTGAATAGGTACGTCACATCGAACAAACCTATTCCAACCTACGTTTACAGCTAGTTGCTCATGTCTTCATCTCACTCCTATAGTTTCTAGTAGTTCAAATCAAAATACCTAAGAGTGACTAGTTCTATATCCATAAGGTCACAAAAATGTGTACCTTCTTCTTTTGAATAGATTCGGAAGGGAGAGTGGTAAGTCACCGCTAAGTCGTACTTACCTTCGCTGGAAACTTACCAGTAGAGTTCATCAACCAATTTCTTAGACATCATTTCCTTAGTGTCATTGTAAGAGGAAAATCTGCAAAAATTGAGAAGAAGATGAGTGAAATTCGTATGTAAGAGAGAGAGAGAGAGAGAGAGCAAACTCTTACCTAAATTCTTTTGTTTTTAAATGATTAATGCATAAAAAGATGAAAGGATTGTAAGATTAATGAAAAGAAATGAATACAATACCAAAAATCTCTAGGAAAAATGAAGAGTTTATAGAGTCAGAGGAGGATTTTCATAGGTTAGAGAGAGGAGTGAAAATTTTGAGAGTGGGTGAAAGAAGAAAGTGGGAGGGAAGTTTAAATTTCCCTCCCGAATGGAAATCCTACGATTGTGAAAATTCCCACAATTTCCACTATAGTGGAAATCACCTTCTTTCACAAGATCGTGGGATTTCCCTGTAGAAACTTTCTAGAGAGATTTTCCATGATCATAAAATCAATCCAATTCCTATGATCATGGGAAAAGGTGATCCTCACAATTTCAAACCTTCTTCCAAGCTTAATATTAGTTCTCTATGATCCCACAACATATAAACAAATCAAACTAATATCATCATAAAGAATTTCGAAAAGAAAACAAGTTGGAAGTGAAAAAATGAACATCAATCACACTCAATTCATGCACAATCCTAATTGAATAAACCAAACAATCGAATAGATAAAGGCAATCATAAGGAAGTATAATTTCATGGGTTGCCTCCCATGCAGTGCTTCTTTTAACGTCAGTAGCTCGATGCTCTTCTTTGGAAACTCAGGCAGGATCAAGCATAAACGGCTTGCTTCTACTTTTTTCATTCAATATTAGTTTTGTAACCTGTAAGTAAGCTACAAATTGTAAAATAATCAAAAGGATAATACGGATAACATTATGAAAATTAATTAAGCTCAATAATGTCTTTTTTCTAAGTGAACTGTCAATATAGCAAGGAATAATAAAGCTCCCTGAATCTTCCATTGAATCTAATAGTTTTTCCTGTATGAAGGTGAGTTGCTCTCTTTTTTCCTTAATCACCTTCATCTCCTGTACTTCTTCCGCTTCTCAAGCAGAGAATTTCATAACTTCTTCAAACTCAATATTTGTTGTCATCTGTTCTGCATCCTCTTGTTCTTCAGAAGATTTGTAGACATCAATTATCCTAAATGAGTTACCATCCTTCAGATTCTTTAATACATCATTCATATTGAATGTCACTTGGTCATCATTAATCAGAAGGATAAGGTTCTTTTCATGAACATCTACCTAAGATTTTTCGATGTTTATATATGGTATATCAAGAACTAATGAATAAAACGGAGGGTTGGCATTATTTTCTTTATACGCTTTCGTCGTATCTTGTTCTTTGATAAGGTGGGGTTTAACTTGGTATTCCACTGGTTCTTTTAGCTCTTCCCCATTGTTAAGTGTGATAGCCTCATATTGCTCTTATAGATGTAATTCCATATTTCTCAGAGAGTCTTCCACACTTCTTTTACAAAATTCATAATAAAGCTGTCTTACTTGATTCTCCAGATTATGGACTGATGAGGTATGTTTCTTCACAATTTGATAAAACTTTGCCTCCATCATTTTTTGGCTTTCATTCTAGCTCAAAAACATCCTCTTTTGGTTCTCTTCTTGATTTACCATTATGGGCCCCAAAACATCGATCAACATATCCATTTTTTCTCCAAAAATCCAAGTCGACTTTGTTGAAATTCAGATAGGTTTTGATGTCCTATGTGAGTACTTACACGGTTGGACCAATAGAAATCTAGGTGATTCTGCCACTCGGGAGTGTATATGTTCCAATAAAGATCAGTACTTCTCCAACTGTATTGTGCCTTATTTTAATATGCAAAAGTTCTTTGCTCCCTATAATATTTATCTTCTACTATTGTTCTTTCTATTTCTTCTTAGCATCTAGCTCTTCAGATGTCTCATTCCTCATTCTAAGATGTCTTGATATGTCTTGTGATATCGAATAGTTCTTCGTTACCAGATTCTATCGGTCTTCACGTGCTCTTTGCGTTCATGTACCTGTAAATACCTAAGGAAAGGTATTAAAAACTCTTAAATGAAAGCAATCTAAATTAAAAAAGATGCTAAACAATCAATCCCCCGCAACGGCGCCAAAAACTTGTTGATGGTAAAACTTATATACTTCTTTTATGCTCCAAAAGTGTAAGTGAATAGGTCATGAATTGTAGCTTAAAAGAGCAGATATCGATCCCACAGGGATTGATGCCCATACACCACTTAATTTAAATAGAACTTTGTTTAAGAAACAAAATTGTTTAATAAAAATACTCTGGAAAATTTAAATAAAAATTAAAGACTAACTTAAAACAATAACTCACCCTAGTTTTTCAAATATATTAACTACCCTCTCTCAAGGTGTAATTAATTGTCCCTAATTAAGTTAAAGGGAATCAATTGGATGATCTCTCAACCTACCCAATGACTTGACCTATTCAACTAGTTATTAAACTATCCTACGAGTGATAATTGATTAACTGAGACCTCTCTTCTAATTATTCAATTAACGTAATGATTGTAAGTCTATAGGTCGCCAACTCTCATTGTACAATCCTACACAAATTTATCTCACTCACTCTCTCGATTTGTTGCAAGATAATAAATCAAATCAACAATCATCAAAGACAACTTCATTCAATTTAATAAAATAAGAGTTCTAACAAAATAGTTCAAAAGAAATCCCTAAAACTAAATTAGCAGAACATGGTCTCCATAACATCATCAACATTCAAATAAACCAGTTTACAAAGAATAGAAGAAGTAAGATTAATAGAAAATTGAACAAAAAGACTCCTTCTCTTCTTTGCCAAAATTTGGAAATTTTGGTGTTGACATGCTATTTCTCCCAATCTTGATGATAATACTTGACTTTAATCCTTCCTCAAGGCTCCAAGCATGTGTTCTTTACTCCAAATATGGTATTTCTACATAAGGGTTTCGTCCTCCCTGAAGATGGAGGCTTAATAATGGATAAACTAACAGACATGGAAGAGGCCTATGTCAAAAATATAACAATTAAGCTCAAAGACTGATATTAACCCATAAAAATACTTAAACACATAAACTAACACAATTAACACCTAAATACACACTCAACACTTAACTTCACACTAAATACATAACAAATTAAACCCTAAAACACAATGCAATTAACAACTATCAGACACCTCTTGTACTACATTCGTGACCCATGCAATTCGATATTTGAGGGCTTATGATTTTTGAAGCTCAAATGAAACAATCACACCCCCATACTTATACTTTTATGCATCCATAAACACCAACAATCACCAATGCTCCAACAACTTTATGGCTTAGATAGGACATTTGGGTGGGTTAAAAGAATGTAATGTAGTTTGCATAAAAAAAGGCTAATAAAGCTTAAAGGGACCTTATTAAAATGAAAGATCATATCAATAGGTAGGCTATTTCACTAATGTAGCTTATAACACAAAGAATGCCTATATTATTTTTATGTTAATGGATGGGATAAAATCAAGATGTACATGTCATGAAGGTCGCATACGATCAAACGATGATGAGACTAATGTGGATGTGTTAGAATAAAAAGGCTCAAAATGACACTAGCTTATATCTTTCCACAAGTCACTACTCTTTTAAGGATAATGTACATTGTTCAATCATAAAAGTAAAACTACATGCTTAAGTTGCCATGAATTTTTTTGGTTAATTCTACTCTCTAATAATGACTATATAGTCCTAGAAGCAATAAAAAAAGAGAATATGTTTGTTTGATTGATTTGATTATCTCTCTTATTTTATACTTAAAAATACATAAGAAATAAACAAACTTAAAAACATACATACACATAAGAAAAAAAAAACTTAAAAGCACACATGATAATTCTTACCCTGGTACTTAAAACTTACATTGTTCCTAATGCAACATTAAATTTAGAAAATGGAGTATTCAACAAAATAAAAAAGGAAAAATGTAAAAAAAAGGAATAAATTTTCCTTGGGTTTCCCCCTAAATAGAGCCTTTGTTTCATGTCATTGGCTCGACTCTATACTTTCCTCCTCATGTGACAAAATTATGGTCTTCAGGTGTCACCCCTTCTGCATTTTCCACCTAAGGTTCTTCGGGATAAGGCCTAAATTGAGAACACTCACATTCAATATCTTCCCTATTTTCAAACTCTTATTCTCTACTAGATCCTATATAAAAAAGTCTCCAATATCTCTTCATCCTTTTCCTCTTTACCCAATTTCTCCAATCTGTTGCAAAAAAGTGAAGTGTTAGTCTTAACAATAATTAGGGACTCAATATTTACATTTGAGCTAATATATCCCTTTTTCCTTCAATCTTCTTCTGAACATTTTCTTTATAAGCAATCCCTTAAGTGGTCTTCTCCAGATTCTCAAGCTTTTTTCCACTTTTAAGGTTACTGTGTTAAACTCCTTTATATTCACCTCAGGTTGAAATAATTGCTTCTTTTCACTTTGTGAATCTAGGCAGTTGATAACTACTGCCATTTGACCCATTTGACTTACTAATTTATGGATTCTAGAACTTGTATCTTGCTAAAATTGCAAAGTATTAGTAGTAAGAGAATTAAGTAACTCTTCCAGAGATGTACCTGAGATGGAATAAGAGGCTTCTAGTCTATGTGAGAATGGATTTGCACCCTGCATCCTATCTAGGAAGTATTTTTGCCTATCCCCTCTATAACTAAGGTTCAAGTGATCTCTCCAACCTAATTTATAACATTAAGAATATAAGTTATGTATAAAATTTCCCCCAATAGCACTGACGTACTCCAATGTTGAGATACTCCCTTTATAACGTCCTTTCTATACACAAACACAAACAAACATAAAAATATCAAGAAATAAATGTGAAATATAATTACAAACAAATATATACAAAACACCAATTAAAAACAAAAACAAAAATTAAAGCACTACACTCCCGAACAATGACACCAAAATTCTTGATGCGTGTTAAATACAACAGAAAATAAAACCTAACTCTTCATACTAAAATTAAAGTAGTGATGAGTAGGGATTGTATCCACAAGGAAAGAACATGTAGCTTTTGTAATGAAAAGAATCAGTGATTAAGATTAGAGGGTTGGTTAGTTTCGAATAATAAAATTAAGTAAATTAAACTAATGAAAGCAATTTAAACCAATAGTGAGAAAATGATAGAATTAACGAATGAGTTTGGAATTTAGTTCTTAGTTCAATCTTGGCCTACATATAAATAAGCACATTTAATCATCTTGTTGATCTCATACCTCTCATAGAAACTATTAATTATAGGTTAACAATAAGCTTTGCTAACCCTGGTTTTCCCTTTAGTAATGTTTAATTAGAAGAAGCTCTTTAACTAAACCTAACTATCAAACAACATAGAATAAGCTCTCTAGATTTAATAAGATAGTCACATTACAAACTAGGAAAGTAGATTAATCTAGGCAACAACCACACAAGCTCGATTCATTTAACCTATTTTATGTTATTCCTAATGATTCATCACCATTAGTTTACCTTAAATGCATTGAAAATACAACTATTACGTATTGGATTCCATATTTTAGTAATGGGTCAAACATTAAAAATCTATTGAGAACGAGAATATTAATCATTCATACATGAATACCTAAAACAATAAGAAAAGAATATCATAAACAATCTTTAAAGAGAGAGAGAGTCAACAATATATAATGAAGAGATGTCCAGATGTGATCCTCAACTTTGATTCCACATTTGAACCGAAAGGAAAAAGATTAGCCCTTCGTAGATCTCCCAGAAGTGAGTGTTTAGCCCTTCGTAGATCTCCCAGAAGTGAGTGTTTTACCTCTTTCGTGTTCTACAAATGATTCATCCCTTTTTTGGTTGTTCACATGTCTATTTAGATGAAAATTTTCATGTTCCAAAATTGATTCATTCGTATTTGATGCATTTTTCTAGATTTTTATACTTTTATTGTATATTTGGTACTTAATTGGCTCTAACTACATTTACAGGTTATAATTGTGATCATAGACTAAAAGCAAAGGAATTTGGGTGAAATCATGGTATAAAATGTTGATTTAAAGCAATTAGAAGATGTATAGTCGTGTATAAGGCCATGTAAGTCTCTCAAAACATGTAAATTCATGATTTTAAGTATTTTTAGATATATAGGGTTTCATACAATGTCATTTATTAGACTTTGAACGTTTCAGAAACCCTAGAATTTATTAAACAAGGATGTGAGCAAAGGAAAATTGGGGGAGTAGACATACAAAGGCGATTCCAGATGTGGAGATTGTTCAAAAGGAGTGATACTGATACAGAGAAGTGAAAAACATGAAGAAATCATTGACAGATCCAATATAATTCAACATATATCCTCTCCCTTGCAAGAACATTTGATAGAATAGAAGAGAGATTTAGAATTATGAAATTTTTGTTTTCTATTAGTTTTTCTTCTCGTTTATGTTTGATTTCTTTTTCTATCATGTGCAACTAAACACCTTGTTAGTGTCTAGGTGTGATGAACCCTAGTTTATGTTACAATATTATTTAATTCTGTTATTTAATATAATTGTTTTGATTTATCTATTGTGATTCAATTATGTGTTTAATATATGTTCTAATGGATCCAAAATACTAGTAGATAATCTGATTTCATAACATAAAGATTAAGAAATCCTGTGTATGAATAGATCTACTTTAATTGAAAGGAATTGATTACAAACCTAAAGATAGGTCAACACAAATCCTTTATATTAGGGTCAAGCCTAATAGTAGAATTCACAAATTGGTAAAGCAATTTTAGAACCTTTAACTTGAGTAATTCGATTGATAAACCTAAGATTAGTTATTAGTAGTCTCAAGTGAGTTATTATCATACAATAGGAATTTCCACAATACAATGGTTAATAAAACAATTTCATAATAAAAGGTTAATTATCTAAAGGTTTTAGGGGGATTAATTACCTAGGCACTAATTCTTGATATTGATTGTTTCCTAAGTAACTTCGATTGTGTCAGTGTTCATTATTATTTCCTTTTTTAATTTTTAAGTTTTTTTCTAATTTAAAATAAAAAATCCAACCCGTAGGCTAGATAATAGAAGAAAGGTAATTACTAGTAATCACTCCCTTTGTGAGATCAACTTATAATTGTCTATACTAGCTAAAGCTATGTCATGCACTTGCGGTAAAATTAATATTAGTATAGAAATAACAAATCAATTTTTCGGCATCGTTGTTGGGGATAGTAATATTAGGGACACATGGCTGCTATTATATTAGCCATTATTTTTTATTCTATCTTATTGTACATTTGGCTTATTCATTTAATTACCTTTTGAACTTCTCTACATTAAGAGTGTGTTTATGGTTTATTTTAAGGATTGAGATTTAACGTCAGCACCACAATTCCCAAGGATGGAGCTATCGGTACTTTTATGGGAGCTATGATATGTCTTTACAATATGTAACGTCACCTTATCGAAAAGAGTTGTTTCCTTACATATTTTCAGAAGCTCAACATATGTCCAGGTTGTGTTACAACATTTGTGGGAATAATTACTACAATCATGAATGTTAGGAAACGATGCATATGTGAGATCCACAAAACATATACCAACAACCTTAAAGCCCATCATATGAGAATGTGTATAATTCATAGTGGAGCAAATTTTACGCATACGGATGGAAGGAATATGCTCCAAATAAATATGTACAACAAGAGCAGTAACATGAAACTATTACAGATAGACTAATGAAATACCTGTTGGATCAGAAAATAAAATATGTAAGATTTAGCTAAAATGGTAAATTTCATAACTTTTTTAGAAATTAAAACACAACGGAAGCAAGATAACCAAATCAACATGCCAAGCCATACATGATACAGTATATGGAAAATAATTATCATAAGAACAAGATGGAGATTATATTACTGACTCCTTTGCTACAGCTTTAACTCCTCGCTATGTTATCCTCTCATTCTTCTTGTATCCTCTCCTAGCTTTAGCCTTGCTTTTGAATCCTTTCTTTTTTCAGTGTATCCTCTCCTTGTTGATTTATCCTCAACCAATCCGATCTATCACTTTTTCTTCTTGGACAACTTGGTTAACAAGATCCTTTGGTGGGAAAGGAGAAGACATATTTGGAGGAGATTTTTCTTAGAAGAAAGAAGCCAAAGATGAGACACCTCTCCTGCAAATTTCGGCCAACACATGTAAGAAAGGAGAGAGAGTCCAAAAAATTGAAGAAAACCTCTCTTACACGTTGTCAATTTCGGTTATGCATAAAAAGTAAGAAAAGTAAAATGCATCCAATGCATCACTTTATTCTTTAATCAAAACATAAAGAAGCCATTAAATGAGACTCTTCTCATTTGTTTTAATATGGCTATATGAAAAGACCAATAACCTAAAATGACATGTCAATTTCATTTTTAGTGATGAAAAAAGGAAGATGATCCATCAAATGCACATCTTTCATCTTTAATCAAATGAATGCTAAAAGGTTAC
>JANZXR010000005.1:16200497-16273034 GCA_027575705.1 Erythroxylum echinodendron | reverse complement strand
AAATAAACTCCTCCACCCATAGACATTCTAATTAAATCCTAACCAAAACAAATTAATCAAACTCAACCTCAAAATAATCTGAACACATGCTTATTTAATAAGAAAAGGAATCGGGGCCCTACACCTTGAATGTGAATGTGATTGAATAAATGTGTTCTCAACTTATATGTTGAATGTCGTTCCAAGTCCAAAGATCATTGTGAATGCGAATGCAGTGTATTGACTATGATGATTGAAAATGTGAAGTGCATTTATTCTATGAATGCATGAAATATAAAAGCAGTTGTGACTGGAGTCGCTAATGAAAAAAAGCTTAAAGCTCAGACATCCGTGGTAAGAGCCTATGGACCAATTGGTATGATAGAGCCCGATATGCACAATGGATACAGGACATTATGATAGAGCTCAGTATTCATAACAAATGCGAGACAGTGAAAAAGACACTCGATCAAAACAACGTAATAAATAAAATTGAGTGTCATAAATATTGCATACACATATGAAATGAATAAATTGAGCGATTGCAATGTTTTGAGGACTTTTATAGTATGAAAGTTGTGAATGCTTATCGATGAATATGTTCTACATGATCACAATAAAATGATAAATTGTATTAATTTTCAAATGTGACAATTATGAATAAAGAGCTTTGTACTACATGATGGTAATTGAGATGATGTGAATTATATGATAGCATAAATTGTGTGTTGCATGACAAGAGTGAACCATAGAGGATGGTTACTCAACTGAGTTCGCAAAACTCAACCAAATTGCAATGTTGACATTTTCAGGTTCAAGAGAGCGACGACTTAGCTTTTAAGACTGCTTAGAAGAAATCTTGTATAACTTTTGGATAGAAGCTGTGGCTTAAAGGTCAGTCAGCTAGGACTGATGGTTTATTTTTAATTTTGTTAACTGCTTATGGATGTAGCTTATTTCATAGACAGAGTTGTGGTGTCTGATAGGTTGATATTGTATAAACATGGATGATGGATATAATGATACATTGTAAATTAAGGTTATGAAATGAAATGAGGAAAATTTGGATTTTTGACATTGCGTTATTTACCGTTTTAATTAAGATGTCATGAGATACATTGAAAATGAATACATTAGCACACCATTTCTGTCCGGCATGTGCACGAATATCTGAAGGGTGTACATTTACGAGTCAGATGGAAGTGGGGTGTTACACAGTCAGTTGGAAAAGTTCCAAACAAGATACAACTGTAGATTCCACAACCAAAGTAAAGTACATTGCTGCTTTAGAAGCAGCAAAGGAAGTAGTTTGGATTAAGAAGTTCATCATGAAACTTAGAGTGGTTCCTACCATTGTTGACCCAGTATAGTTGTATTGTGACAATAATTATGCCATAAAACAAGCAAAGAATCAAGGTCTCATCAGAAATCCAAACATGTACTCAAGCGATACCATTTGATTAGAAAAAATCATTGGTAGAAATGATGTCAAGATAAAGAGAGTGCCCACTGATCATAATATTGGTGATCCTTTGACTAAGCCAATTCCTTAAAAGAGATATGATTCTCATGTACTTGCCTATGGTATTAGCTACAAAGGTGATTATCTTTAGTGTAAGTGGGAAGTTATTAAGGAAGTGCTTTAAAGGAAATTGCCTTTAGCACTTATTGTACAAATCTTTATGATTAAAAAGGGGCATTTTTGTTAATTTGATGTTCATATTCTTTATAAATTGATAATGATCTTAAATCGAATTAATGAAGCCCTTAATACATTACATAACATAAAGGAAATCATGATAATGAGATTCATATTATGCGTAATTATGTTAGTATCAAAATTATCCCTAGTTATAGGATTAATGAGATGGGACATTGTTAATCTGGACAGGCTAGTGTTCACAAGGTTACACGAACTAAGTTTTATTATTTATAACCTTGGTAAATTTTACAAGCACACGGGTCGTTCACGTAGTACCTAAGGTATTGATCCCACAAGGAAGCCTAATATAGTCTTAAAATCTAAGGTCGTCCTAAACTATAATAATTCTAAACAAATAACTAATGTAGAAATCAAATCAATTAATAATCAATTATGAGAAATTAAAATGCCGAAGTGTAAACAAAATAGCAATCACACAACATAATCCAAAATTAATCTAGAAATCACCAAGTGAGAGAAAGGGGATTTTGATTCGAAATTAATGGAAACCTAACCAATTATGTAATCACTAACTTAAGCAGTCTAGATGATCCTAGGGTCAATTACTCTCTCTCGAGTTATAATTCTTAACCTTAATTGATGATCCCTAGTTTAAATTATGGAATTGCGATCTCTTGAATCGCAATTGACCCAAAACCTAAATTAGTTGGAAGTTGTCTATTAACCTACCAGGAACCTATGCTCGATCTCTTGTTACACAATTTTACCGGTTTGATTCAATTTTTAACCTATCAATTCACCTAACTCTCATTAGCCCAAGTTGATTATTTTTGCCCGGCTCACCCTCTCAGTTTATTACCAAGTTATTAAGAGCAACATTGAAATCACAATTAAATCAATAAAAACGCAATCAGTCAATTTTTATTAATCTAAAAAATCAAGAGTATAAACACAACTCAACATTCAACACAAACGATTCTCAACACCTATTTCAATCCTATATATGAATAAAACTGAAATAAATGAAAAATACGTCGAGAACAGAGTTGGGGATGTAGCGACAGTGGGAAACCACTTATTCCTGGAAGTATGTCACTTCTAGCTCATCTCTATGTCTCTCTTCCTTCGTCTCCTTCCTCAATCTCTTAATTTCTCTCTAGGTTTTCTCTCGAAATTGGCTGAATCAAAGCTCTCTTGCACGACTCTCTAGGCTCTCTAAAGATTGCTACCTCTAACTTGTAATGTTTTATTTACACTTTCGAGGCTCTAGGTCAAAGTCGGGGTCAAAACGGTCCAAAATGTTTTATGAAACTTGAGTTTTTCTGTTAGTCCCACGTAGGCCACGATCGTGGTCCTGCCTGCCACGGTGGTAACCAGCGCCTTAACCTAATGTGCATGATCGTGACCTGACTTGGAGGCTTTCTGTTGCATGATCATGGCCTGGCTACTACTGCCTCATCCTTCTCTGTCACAATCGTGGCCTGTTGTGTCACAATCGTAGGCTATATCTTTGGCCCAAAACTTTTTAAATATTCTTCGTTCTTCACTGTTTACCTTGAAACACTAACCAACACATCACGGTACCTCAAAAATATAATATTTAAGCTCAAAGACTTAATCTAACCTATAAAAACACTAAAACACTCAAACTAACATAATTAAACTCTAAATGCATACTCAACACTCAAATTCACACTAAATACATAGCAAATTAAACCCTAAAACATCATGCAATTAAAAACTATCAATATCTCCACACTTAAACATTTGCTTGTCATCGAGCAAACAAAACAATAACACACAACAAAGACAAAATACGTAATGCAATAATGAGGCAATGGCTTTTATCTTCATGAAATGAATTTAATCTTGAACACAATCATTGAGTTATGTCAAATCATTAACATTTAAAATATATGTCTAGGGGCTTTGAACTAAATATACAACTTAATCGAGGCCTAAGTGTTAACTAATTTACCCTTTTCACTCGTACACACACCTTAATAATTTTTCGATCCCTCAGACTTTGTAACTATTCCTAAGTACATTTTCATGAAAATTCAAGCTTATTAAAAGTTTGGTAGGTTTTTATTAAGAAAACACACATTTTTTTCATTTATTTATTTAAACCCAGACTTAGTCTTTTACTCAGAGGCAAACATTTATGATGAATGTCGATCTGGTTACTCAACTAAATCATTTTACTAAACAGCTTGGTTGAAATGTCATTATAGCTTTTTTACGCGAAGACACACATTTGTGATGCCTATCAATCCGTTACTTAGTTATTACCACGTTTTCAACTAGCTACTAGCTCTATTCATAACCCGAAGGTCAGCAAAATTGTGATTTATTAAGTAAAACTTTTTTTATAGCCTACCTAATTACTTTTAGCTATTTGTTTTCATGAAAAATACTAGTTAAGCTACTTAAGTTAAAAGACCTCAAATTATGAATGAATGTGACAATCTAGAGGGTGCTAAATTTACACTAAGTCCTAATTAGGTTGTATATTTATCCAAAGGTCCCCTAATTCACTAATTTTGCAGGTTAATGATCATTCACAAACTAATAGACTATATCCAAAATTAAATGAATTTCACTCATTCTAAGCCATTGACACATTCACGCACTTTACACATTGTAACCTAATAACTATCATACAGTATGCAAAATCACATTCAAAAGCAAAACAAACAATCCCTCACCACACTCAAATAAGACATTGTCCTCAATATGAGAAGGAAGTACAAACAAACATATGAACGAAGGGTAAAGATAAAAATTAAAATAGCAAAGAACAGATAAAATTAACAATAAAAATAGAAATAAAAATAAAAACAAAAACAAAATAGAACTGAAGGCTAATTTGGAAAAGAAAATTTGGGTTAGACAGAAATCCTAAGGAGATGGAGGTGGTGATAGTGTCGGAGGTGGCAGTTGAACGCCCTGAGACTCAAAATACCGATGGATCTGTCGAATATCTCAGCTCTGGCATCGTTGTATGCGTGCCATCTCGGCAAATTTTCTATTGGTTTCAGATATTGCATCCAAAATCTTCTTCCAACCTTGCTCTTCCTCTTCTTCTTCTTCTAATTCTTCACTTGTTGATTCATCTTGTCGAGGCGATGTTGAACTCAAGCTCACTTGACCTGCCCTAGTCTATACATGTGTCTTCTCGTTGATATCCTGTAGACTCATATTTATTGAATGGATGATCTCCACCCGAAATAAGTGATGATGGTTGAGGAAGTCAGGGAGGTAAATTGTTAACCCCCTCCATTCCACACTAAATGTTCTGTAGTGACAAACACTGTGTATCCCATTCCAAGATGATTACTCAGTTTTTGCTGAGAAATAGCAATGGTATTTAGCACATGCGTGGATATATATACCGGAATACTATGATCCACACATCACAATATAAAAAGTTCCTTGGTGGAATAGTTGTTAGTTTCTAACTTGTCAAAAACTAGCTGACACATAAATTTGTGCAGCAGTAAGTGTTTATGGGACCATATAATGTTATTGTGCACATTCTTAGCGTGGAATTGCTCAATTTCGGTTAACTCATGCCATTATTGGAAAGGAAAAAAGTCATCATGTTGATCAACGATAGTGGATTCGGGGAATCCATATATCTCACACATAATTTAAACACTCAGTTCATATGCTTGTCCTCCCAATCTAAACCACAATTCTTTAGTATTCTTATGGTCAAAGGTCAAGGTAGTAAAGAATTACAGTGTAAGTTCCTCATAAATAGGGAATTGGAACCGTATGAACTGGCCCTATTGGATTCTCTCGGCTAGGTTCTCTAGCCGTTCATGTAATTCTAGCCTGTCTAATGTGTCAATATCAAAGTATTTAGGAATTTAAATTTGCCTAGAACGAAGGGATCAAAAACCAATACCTTACTTCTAGGTATAAATGGGAAATGGTGCTCCAAAGTTCACTGTTTGGTTCCTTCTCCCCCATCCCGTAACTTGTTGTCTTCTATAAGGTTCCCGTCGGGCCAATTGCTTAATGCGTGGCATGATTAGGGAGAGTGTGGAAGAATTTTGGAAGGTTAAAATTTCTAGTGAGAGGTGAGAGTGTTTGGACGCTTGAATTCTAAAGAGATAAAATGAAAATGAAAGTGAAAGTAAGAAAGGAGTAAGAACTGAATATATAGGTGGTAAAAGGATAAAATGGTAAAAATTTCATTTAAAATTTGCACATACCATGTTTCTGTATAGTCATAGGCCATGATCGTGGCCTGCTATGCCATGATCATGGCATGCGGCAGTACCCTAACTCCAATGTCCTTCCAATTTGTTCTTTTTCAATTATTTTCTCTTTCACTTCGTGATTCTTTTATAGCCCTTTTTCACTTCTCTCTTTATGTTTTCACAATCTTCCCATGATTCCGAAATCTTGTTCTTTTTCCACTTTTATTAAATAAAACCAAAAATAAACCTAACTACGAAATTCAAAATTAAACAATGAAACTAAGAATAACTTTTTTCTATGGGTTGCCTCTCATGCAGCGCTTCTTTTTACGTCAATAGCTCGACGCTCCTTTAAGTTCACGATGGTTGAAATGAATGATTTGATGGTAGCATCATCATTAATCTCAGAGTCTGTACCTTAACTACCATATTGTAATTACCAATGTCCTTAAAATTTTCTTTGCCTTGCCTTCTCCTTTATGGGCACTTCTTTCAGAAAGCAATTGCAGGATCCTCTATGTCCTCCCATTCGCCTCGAGGCTCGGTTTCTTTGAAATCCATTGGAAGTGCTCCGTATTCTCTAATGGTCACCTTGAAGGTTATATGATCCTTCCCTAGTCGTAGACTTAACTCGCCCCATCAACATCAATAATTGAGCGCGTTGTGGCTAAGAACAGTCGTCCAACAATTATCAAAGTGTCCTCATCTTCGCTAATGTCCAAAACATAGAAGTCCAGGGGAAAGATAAATTTTCTGACCTTTATTGGCACATCTTCTATGATTCTCATAGGTCTATGCGACGTTTTATCGGCCGTCTTAACCAAAAACTTAGTGGGCACTAACTCTTTTAAGCCCAATTTTAGACTGAAAGTATAAGGCTTTATATTTATTCTTGCGCCTAAGTCCGTGAATGTCCTGTCTATAATAATGTTGTCGATACTACAGGGGATGAAAAAGTCCCCTGGGTCATCTTTCTTCATAGTTATATTGGGGTTTTCTTCCAGTGACTGCTCTTTAACCTTCTTCTTGACGGACTCCTGTATTTTGAGCTTCAAATGTACTTATTCCGTCACTTCCTCGATCTTGTTATGCTCAATTTCCTGCAATCTTTCGCTTCTCTCTTTGCATATAACTCTCGTTGCTATGCAATAGGGAATGGAAATACTCATCAAGTTACTTAAATTGAATCCATCACGGGCTCAATTGAAAGTTCTTCTTCAACTATTTGACCTTTTCCTCTATCTTCTACCCTTTTTAGTTCCTCGTCTTGAATCTGACTTATAATCATGATATGTTCCTTCGGGTTTGACTTGGTGTTGCTTTCCAGTATCTCGAATAGACATTGCCTCCATGAGCTGCCCCACTTGGACTTCTAAATTGTGTATGGACGAAGCATAATTCTTTGTTAGTTACTCGAACTTGCTCTCAAGCCTCCTATAAGCTTCCTCCATGCCTTTGACCTTGTCCAAAATTCTGTCCAACTTTGACTCTATAGAGCTTGTTTTATCCTGCTGAAAACTAGATTGCCTTTAAGACCTGAACTGCCCTCCATTATTGTTGTTCGACTAGGAAAAGTTAGGGTGATTCTTCCACTCGGAGTTATAAGTGTTGGAGTAAGGATTGTTTCCCCCTCCTCATCCATATTGTGCCCCCATGTAGTTCACTTGCTCTTGGTTGTCCTCCCTCATTACAAGTAGTAGTCCACAGTATCATGATCTACTTGACCACATAACTCGCACTTCAATTACACGGCCTTAACCGGAGCAGAGGATGATGCCTTCATACCATTGAGTTTTTGCATCAAATTGTCGATCTTTGCTTGCATCTCCATCATCTCATCGATCGTGACGATTTCATTTTGCTTTCTAAAAGTGGTAGGCTGCCTACCTCGCTCACTCGTCCATAGGCAACTATTGCTGGCCATCTCCTCAATCAATTCCTCTGCATCATCGATCATCTTCTACATCAAAAATCCTCCATACGCTGCATCAATGGTGCCTCAAGTAGGAGCATTAACTCCATTGTAAAATGTCTGCAAAAGGAATTTCTTCGGTAGGTTGTGGTGTAGGCACTTCCTCTGCATGTCCTTGTATCACTCCTATGCTTAATAAATTGACTCCCTGTCACCTTGTTGGAAATTAGTAATTTCCTTTATTATCTTAGTGGTCTTTGTCAATAGGAAGTATTTATCTTTAAAAGCACACACGAGCTGCCCCCACGTCATAATGTTAGCAGAACTCAGTGAGTGATACCAAGCCTTCGCTCTATCCCTAAGTATGAAAGGAAACAATCTAATCCTAACAATATCTTCTGACATCTGGTGATACCAAAAAGTATTATAGATCTCGATAAAATTTACAATTGCCGCTTTCGGATCCTCATTCTCCAATCCATAAAATTGGACGTTCTGCTGAAGCATGTTTAGGAGGGCTGGCTTGATTTCAAACAAGGCTGCCTGAATTGGCGGTCTAGCCACGCCTTAGTTAGATGGGTTGAACCCTGATCTCATAATGTCCATGAGGGTTCGTTGCTGCTATCCTTGAGTTGCTCCTTGTCTATATTTCTTTGAAATTCCTTGGCCATCTTTGATTTTCCTAACTCTTGTTCTTCTTCTTCTCGCTAAGCTTTCCTAAGGGTGTGTTCTAATTGAGTTATGTCTAAATCTATCGCCTTTGGTGCATGACTCGAACCCCTCGTGACTCTTGTGTTCATGCAAGAGCACGACTCCTAAAATAAACGAATGAACTAAAACCAAAAATTATAACTAACCTAACACCTTAAACTATAGAACTAAATTGCATTCCCTGGTAACGATGCCAAAAACTTGTTCGCAAGTTCTCGCTCGCAAGGTTACACATGCTAAGTTTTACTATTTATAACTTGGTAAATTCTGCTAGTGCACGGGTCATTTGTGTAGTACCTAAAGTGTCGATCCCATGAGGAAGCCTAATCTAATCCTAAAATCTAAGGTCGTCCTAAACTACAATAATTCTAAAAAAAATAACTAATGCAAATAATCAATCAACAATCAATTATGAGAAATTAAAGTGCCGAAGTGTAAACAAAATAGTAACCATACAACCAAATCCGAAATTAACCTAGAAATCACCAAGTGAGAGAAAGGGGATTTTGATTCGAAATTAATAAAAACCTAACCGATTATGCAATCAATGACTTAACGAGTCTAAACGGTCCTAGGGTGAATTACTCTCTCTCGAGTTATAATTCTTAACCCTAATTGATAATCTCTAATTTAAATTATAGAATTGTGATCTCTCGATTCACAATTGGCCCAAAACCTAAATTAGTTCTAAGTTGTCCATTAACCTATCGGGAACCTATGTTTAATCTCTTGTTACACAATTCTACCGATTTGATTCAATTCTTAACTTACCAATTCACCTTACTCTTGTTAGCACAAATTGATTATTTTTACCCGGCTCATCCTCTCAATTTATTGCCAAGTTATTAAGAGCAAAATTGAAATCACAATTAAATCAATAAAAACACAATCAATCAATTTTTGTTAATCTCAAAAATCAAGATTCAAAAGTGAATATAAACACAACTCAACATTTAATACAAACGATTCTTAACTCCTATTTCAATCCTATAAATGAATAAAACTGAAATAAATGGAAAATAAGTCAAGAACGGAGTCGGGAAGATGGCGACAATGAGAAAACACCTGCTTTGGGAAGTACGTCACGTCTAGCTCATCTCCGTGTCTCTCTTCCTTCGTCTCCTTCCTCAATCTCTTGATTTCTCTCTAGGTTTTCTCTCAGAATTGGCTGAATCAAAGTTGTCTTGCACAACTCTTTAGAATCCTAAAGACTGCTACCTCTGACTTGAAATGTTCTATTTATACTTTTGAGGCTTTAGGTCAAAGTCGGGGTTAAAACGATCCAAAAAATCTTGCGAAACTTGAGTTTTTCTATCAGTCCAACGCCAGCCACGATCCCTTTCTGTCACGATCGTGACCTAATATGCATGATCGTGGCTTGACTGGGAGGCTTTCTATCATGATCGTGCATACGGGGCATGATCATGGCCTGGCTACTGCTGGCTCGTCCTTCTCTGTCACGATCGTGGCCTACTGTGGCATAATCGTGGGCTATATCTTTGGCCTAAAACTCTTCGAATCTTCTCCTTTATTCACCGTTTACCTTAAAACACTAACAAACACATCACGGTGCCTCAAACATATAACATTTAAGCTCAAAGACTTAATCTAACTCATAAAAACACTAAAACACTCAAACTAACATAATTAAACCCTAAATGCATGATCAACACTCAAATTCACACAAAATACATAACAAATTAAACCCTAAAAAATGATGCAATTGACAACTATCAACTAGCACATGTTATACTCCTTGATTGGATCAAGCAATGGATCTCATAAGCTATAAGCATGAGTTGTTTAAAGTTAATATGTGGATGCTTACTAAGAGTAGTAAATACATTGGCTGACCTACCATGAGACAATCATATGGATAATCTAATCTAGTGTCAACGATAGTCTCATCATAGCAATGATGCAAATATCCTTAAACTTGAGGTGTTCAAGGATATCTTAAATACTGATCCTATAGTTTGACTCCATTTCTCGTTGTCTCAGAGGTTGCTTATAGGGTGGTGATTGGGTATAGCTTGAGGTATTTGAAGGTAATTGAGTAGCTAATAAATGATTCACCACTCCTAATAGAAGGAGATGATACCTGCGGTCTCTTGTCGGGCTATTACTCGGGAATCTCTATCCAGAGTAAAAATGTCATGAAGATATTCTTCAGGGACATATCCAATTGAGTAATGAGCCTTGGGGATAAGAACTAACATCACTTGGGCTAGATGTGACGTAGTCAATCTAGTGAGAGTGGAAATTTTGACCATGCTCTGGACCAAGTGGGGTATAGTTGATGAAAGGATGAATTGCACGGGAACATGTCTATAGAAGGATTCGTAGTCAAACAACTGACTTTTCAGTCAATTGGGGGTCATGATGTATTGCTAGATACCGCTAATGACTTGCTTGAATTAAGTTTTAATTCAATGGACAATATAACTGGAAACCTAATGGGTCACACGCATTAGAGACGTGAAGAATGAGTAAAATGGGTGTGGATAGTGATCCAAGATATGAGAGAACGTTTCAGGATTGTATTGCGATATGATCGTGGTAAGAAACGATGCAAAGGAATAAAAGAAAGCAAATGTTGCATGGGTGCCAGCCTAGAAAGTTTCCAAATTTCTAGCAAATATTTCAAGCCAAATTAAGTGGCATTCATGGCAACTTAATTCCAATTGTTCCTCCATTCATGATGGGGTTAGAGGAGGCCAAAAGTTGGCAGAAACTCACTCATTTTCGTTCATAGTAATGTAAAAAAACTAGTGAGAATGTGTAGGGTTCATCTTACACACTTATGAGTTTTCATTATTGACCTATTCATTGGACTTGGTTAATCCCACTTATTCCTTATTCTATTGAACTTTATATCCCTGTCTAGATGAGGAAGGTATTTATTATAGTCTCATGTGGTTCTTGTTCTAATCTCATTTCCCAAAATTATGCCTATTGTTTTCTATATTTTAGAAGGTTAAGGCTTATAAGGCTTCCATTAGTAACTGGTTGATGTTTATATTTCTTTTAGTACATCTTTTATATTAAGTTTAATCAACCTTATTGTTTCTAGTAATATCCTAAACAATCAAACTTTAAAGAAAATTGTTGCATATCCTAGCCTTTTCAAATATGCATTATGCTTATCTAGGCTGATAATCCTACCAATGCGCTTACCATATAACTCAATCCTAGTGTTGACTAGCAATCAAGAGGAAGATCTATGAATAACAATATTAGAATATCTTATCTTCTGCCCAGCAAGCTCCATTTAAGGCCTTCATTATAATAGGCTTCCCATGTATATGCTATAGGCCAACCTCCAGTACTCTCATTGTGTTAACCTCATTATTAAACTTGAAGATGTACATGTCATCTTTAAAAACTAGCTTCCTTCAATTAGTTAAAGCTCAAGATTATATAATAGGAAAGACTGGTCTATTATCTGTAAAATATCTATCCAACAATAATAACACCCAATAAAAATCTTGCTGAGATGCGGGGTCTAGGATAACTTTAACCCTAAGGCACTAATGCATGTCTATCTAGTAAGGTAAATCATTTTGAGGCATCATCTTTAAGAACATCCAATGATAAGGCAACAACCATTGTTTCATTATTAGATGTAGGTAGGTAGTATCTTAATTGTTTACACGATTACCATTTGACTTAAGATAACTTTAACCCTAAGGCACTAATGAAGGAACCAAATTGAGTTTGATATAAGGTAGATGGAACATCTAGAGACAAAGAGCCAAAAACTAAAGATACATCATATAAGAGGGAGAGGAATACATTTGGACCTAAATTAGCAAAGGAGGAGACTGAAATAGGACTTAAAAAGGAAGGAAAGACTATAAAAGAACCAAGTGGATACAAAGAAGATAGAGAAGAGGTTAAGGCACTCAAATAATCAAGAATAGGCATCAAAGTGTACTAAGTGCTTGCCATGTAAAAATGGTGAAAAAGAAGTGACTTTATATTGAAAAGTTAGGTTATAAACTAAAGATACAAAAGAGTTACTAAAAATTAAGCTAGAATTGGAGGCAAGGGGTGATTTAGGGAGACGCAATGGAGGAAAATTGGATAATTAAGAGTTAAACTAAAAAAAGGAACCAATTGATGGAGAATTAAGACTAGTAAAAGGAAAAATAAGGTTAGAAGGAGTCACCTTATTTGTAAGGGAGATCTAAAGGGGCTTTCTTGATTCAGGTATTCCATTCCCGAAAGAGAAGGAAATCTATCAGTAAGTACTAGGAAAAGAGATCCTACCTAAGATGGTTAGTAACATAAGCAAATAAATTCCAAAAGCAAAGAAAAATAAAGGTAAAGAGAAGGTTAGGCAAGCTGTCCAAAATAAGGTGTTAATAGGAAAACGATTTGGAAGTTATTCAATGATAAAGACTCTTTATGGGTTAAATGGATACATTCACAATTCTATAAATGAGTATTTTGAAAAATTGATCCTAAAAAGTTCATCTTATAGACTATGACTTCTTAAACTTAGGTATGGAGTTGGCCCTCATTTTGATATGATTACTGACTCCCAATTGGCCTTTTTTTTCACTTTACAAATGTTGCCTCCCTAATGAAATCCGTTCTTAAAAAACACTGAAGTCTGAGCTATCATTTAAGATATCACTTGATCCCTTTTAAAGCCCCTCTTTTTGGATGATTCAACATCATAATCGATTCTCTTCATTTTAATCGACTTGACCAATTCTCAAAAGAAAAATTCCAAGAAAAATTCAAGTAAATTCACTAAGAACTCGAGTTGACAAATTTTTAAAAATAGCATATAACATTGGAATCGGAGTTTGTTTTCCCTCTAAAATATCCTAAAGCCTCCATCTTATGACTAGTAATTACGGAGAGATTATACACTATAGGCATGATTAAACTCTTTCAACCGTTCAATGTATGTCCTATGCAATCAAAACATTGGATCCCATGATTATCTCTTCTTTGAGTACCAATTCTCAGCTTCTCTCTTAATGGAATTTAGTCCATTTTTGATATAAGATGTATTCATTCTTAAATGGAAGAACATCATAACCTAAGCTACCAAAATTTCTTATAAATGTCAAAGCGATCTCAACATCATTAAAATCTATCTCAGCTGCATTGTCTATATAATCTAGACGAAGAAAATCAAGATCTTTAAAGGGGAATCTATGAATAAAAACATTCTTTTTAGTTTCTACTTCAAATAATAAGACAGATCATCATGATTAAAGGGATTCAAAATGATGTTGGTCAAACTAAGACTTCCAAATGGAACATAGTTACAAATCCGTAGCTTATTGTATGTTCTATTAAAACCTAGCTTATTGTAGGTTCTATTAAAACCTAGAAGATCTTTAGTTATGTCAGTTTTCTTCTACACTCGGTGAAAATTTCTCTATAGTTCATTATGTGAATTTTGTTTCCCTTGATATACTTTGTTTTGCTCTTTAAAAAACTTTAATACAACTTTATTTTTTTAAAGAAATCCAAATTAGAGAATTTTAGAGAAAACAAAATATAACCTTTATCCACTTCAACCGTACTTAACATCTCCTGAATGAAAATATCTTAAAATTTTAATTTTATCATTTGAGACAAGTAATGGATCAATTATATTATTTAGAAACAGGAATTAATTATAAAAATTTGAGAAAGAGTAAACTAGGAAATATATCTTTAGAAATATTTATGAATATAAATTTCCAAGAAGCATTTATATCAGACATAATAATTAATTACCATGATTAATTATCATATAACAATTACTATATTAAAATGAAGCAATTTTGTGTTTAAAAAGTTCTGTTTCGACTACGTTCAACATCTGGTCCTTGGTAACGCAAAAACAATAAACCATCAAACTCTTCTCTACCCAAAAGGTATAAACAAATATAGTTCTGAGTGTATCATTAAGAATGTAGATATATCTATAATTCTTTCCATATCATGTCTCTTTCCATCTACCACTAGCAAATGATTCCTGCATTTTGTTTTGCTTGTTTACTAAGGTATTGGAAGGCAAATGAGTGTTTGTGTGAATTTGTTTTAGTTTGGAGGCGAACTTGAATCTCAAGAGCAATGAATTTGTCATGACACCAATTGAACTCAAACCCATAAGGGCTCCGGCAATGGAAGGAGTAAGCATTGTCCCTGTTACAGGCAGTAGCATGCCCGCCGCAATTGGAATTCCTAGCTGCACATACATAATAACATCACATCTGTATACCAGAAAAATACAGTACTAATTTATTATTTGAAAAAGGGAGGCGTAGAAGAGGTGTTTACCAAAATCTGAAGATATTATATAGATTGACAGTCACAGTGAAGATGGGATACAAGCAGAAGCAAGATAATTAAATAAATTAAATAATATAAAATAAATTAAAATTTTCATACAACACCGAGGGTGGTGAACTCCCTTAATGGTATACATAAAATGATGCAGTTGAACAAACAAGATTTAAGGTTGATTTGGACAAAGAATTAGAGATTAAACACCTTAGTAAGCCCAATTACTCCCCAAAAAATCAGTTAAATTGGTCCCCAGGAAAGAGAAGAGTGAAAACGTCAATGTTGGACAGAGATGGAAATAATTTCAGCCGGTGCACAAGAGAGAGAGATGCAAAAGAAGAATATTGATGCCATTTAAGAAAAACAACTAGAGAAGCAGAACAGGAGCTGCTAGAGAAGAACTAAGGGTGGTAAATAAGTATTGAGGTCGCCGGAAAAGAACCATATTGAATTAAGGTTGCGTCAAATTAAAACAATAAATTTTCATTTTCTACTGAGATAGCAATTTGATGTTTATTACATTTTGCTAGGAGCAAGGACTGGACTTCGTTCCAATTTCAGTTCTAACATAATTGGACCGTTCCAATTTCAGTTCTAACATAATTGGACTGACGATTATTAAGATTTTATTTTTTTTGGAAAAATGATTTTAAGTTATTAAGATAATACGTGAATCATTGTTAATCACAAATTCAAAACTATAACTACAATTTAATTCCTTGAAATTAGACAAATAATCAAATTCCTACTTCCCCTGCCATGTAAATATCGATACATGGTCCTAAATTATGGCATAAGAGTGCTTTTCAATGCGTCCACGTTCACTATTTAAGAACAACTTAAGAACTGATCGGACTATTGACATTACATGAATGAGCTATAAAAGACCTTACCCAAATATAACAAGTCAAGGATCAACTCCAATTTAGCATCTCCTATAAGGTTCGTTTATACAACTCGTTTTCCTTTTAGAAAAGCAGCCACTGTTATCGTGGCTTCTTCAGAATTACGTTATTTTCCATAATTGATATTAAGACATAACAAAGTGACCTAAAATAATTTTTTTGTCAATAATTGGCATTGAGAAGTTAGAAGAATCATCCTTTGTGGATATGTATAAATTGCACATTTCTGTAAGGCCGTCTCTCGGTTTCAATGCAACATAATTCCTACCAGTCAAGAGGTTCAATTATATTTAACTTGCTATTTTGGTTATTTGAGGTTCTATTAGTGTCAAATTTCTAGTTACAGAATGAAGAGAACTCACAATGTTGTATGCAAAAGCCCACCAGAGATTTTGCCTCACAGTCTTCATGGTTAGCTTGCTGAGCTCCAGAGCATCCTGCAACTGCATAAAAGTGTAATAAATAAATTGCTTTGCTCAAATATCAACATAATTAGGATCAGCAGATCACAAATCTAGAATCGGAGGGAACTGCCAATATCAAAATCTTTCCTATAATTACCTTGAAAAAATCAGATAGTAGTGCAAAAGAATGAATCAAACAAAGCAGGGGAATAATTCGAAATGGAAAATGCAGTTATATGTAGTTTTCAAGCCAAAAGCTGAAATCGCAGCCATAGATAAAAATAGCTATGTATATAAAAATTTCTGCTTTTAGTAGTTGGCTAAGGCCGTTGAGGTTCATTCCAGTGATATAACGTATAATCAACATCATACGACTATAGTCCATAGTGATAGGTAGTCAATTGAAAGCTTATACAAGTCTGAACAGAAGAATGCCAGACTATTTGATAAAGCAGGCATAAACTGAATATAAAGTTTCTAAAAGTTCAAATTTAGGACTGAACATTAAGAAAATAGTGATAAAGAATTGAAATAAAAACATAGGTCTACGAATCAATCTTAACGACTGTATCAAGAACTAGGAATCACACTTAGAAATTGAACAGAAACCTATTGGAAATTACTCCTAGAATTTGGATACGACTCCTAAGTGTAATCACTCATATGAAGTGTCACAGTTGAAAAATCAAGCTATCTTATTATTTGAACATCAAATGCATAAATACAAAGAGAAAAGTCTTGCAACGCTAATCCTAATAGAATAGGAAATCCAACTAAATTTTCAAAACAAGAACAAAGTCATATTTAATATAAATTCTTATTATCCCCTAATAAACTTAAACCTGGCCAAATTAAAAGTAGAAATACTTTCCTTCTCTAACAAGGAAAATTAAACTAACTTTTTACTCTACACCAAAGGCACAACAAATAAACCAATGCACCAGCAGCAACTCCATACCTCTGCTTTTCAAAGTGCTAACTCAAACTAGAAGACTTTGAACAACGCTGCTAGATACTCACCAAGTTAGAAAAGATGAACACCAAGAAGAAGAGTCTCTAGTTCAGAATGGAATTATCTAACCACATTACCAAAGCACAATTTGAGACAGTGCTGTTGGATCAGTAAGTAGGACGTTGGAAATCTTTTGGCCCTGTTTACATATTATATTTGAGGCTATTGTTTTGGAGGAAGGTGAGGAGGTTTTCCAAACCAGCTTTGAGGCTATGGAAAGATTAGTAGGCCTCTTGGACATAAATGATCTGGTGAGATCTGCTAACTTGGGAATTATAAGAGATGTGGAGGATTAAACTGAAGTCTATCAAATAGAGCCAGGCCAAAAATTAAGGTGCACATAGAAACCAAGAAAGAGGTTTTTCCACACGATCACAGGAAGCCAAATATGTGTATGGAACATATTTCAAGACCACAAGAAGTTCCATCGACTATGAAGTAAAAAAAATGAACATTTGAATTTGATGATGGTACAGAGTTAATATTATGTGTCAAATGCTTATATTGAAATATTACTAATAATTTTGATTTCTTTACCGTTGTTAATAGATGCTGAGACCTAGTTAGTGTTGGGCCATTCAAAACATGTTATTCACTCCCTCTTTTACATAAACTACAATAATACTTCAGCTGGATGAGTCTAACTGGGAAGCAACTTGAAAAATGAAAAACAAATCGTTGTTCTTGATTGTCTTAATTAAAGTCACAGCCTAGAGACATCCTACAGACACCAGCATGTTTTGAACTCTTTTTGATGATGCAAAATACACCTAATTTTATAAAGTGATCTTGAACATGAAATAACTGCTCTTTCAAAACCAGATAGACACTTGTAACCTGGCAACTAAAAGGGTGGAAGAGAATAATCTTGTGAACTGTTGCTATGACAATGAGAACCGAGAAAATTGTTGCAACCACAACCTCAATTGGAGATGGGAAAAGAATAGAAAACATGGAGTATTGTAGCTTGCTTGAAATACCTGCGACAGCCTGTTACCCATAAGCACGATGGAAGACACCTCACTAGCAGCTCCAACACCTCCACCCATTGCAACTCCAATGTCTGATAAAGCCAAGGCAGCAGCGTCATTTATTCCATCACCGACCATAGCCACTACATTCTGATCTTTCTGAAGTTCATCAATGAATTTCTTCTTCTCATCCGGTTTTACTCCAGCTAGCACCTGCGTCAACATTGTTTATTATGCTTCAGTGAAAGATTTACTATCCATACTAAGGTCTGAATATCCTAGAGCCTAAATATATAGTAAAATCAAATTCCAAAAAGAAACAAGTAGTGACAAAAACTAGAAAAGGAAAATAATCGACGTTCCTACAATTGATTTCTGAGTTATATGGTTATATACATTTTAGTATAGGAGAAAATTAGGAAATAATCTCTTAATATAAGAATGAATTTCCTAAGATTCCACAATCTCCTAAATATGAAACAACCTCTTAGGATCCCAAAATTTTTGGGATATCAAGAAATTTTCTTTCCTAAAATCTGTATACAACGAACATATAATTTCACACCCTTCCTCAAGCTGAGGAATAAATGTTTTTTATTCCCAACTGGAAATAATATCATGAATCTTGAAATGTTTAACCTCTTCATTAGAACATTAGCTAGTTGGCTCTCTGATGGAATATATGACATGTATACGAGCCCTTCCTTTAATTTCTCCTCCACGAAATATCTATCAATCTCAATATGCTTTATCTTATTATGTTAAATAGGATTATGAGCAATATTGATGACTGATTTATTGTCAAAATAGAGTTTCATAAGAACTTCCCACTTTCAAGTCATCTAAACTAATTTTCAACCACAACAACTTGCGCAAGCCTAAAACAAATGCTCTAAACTCTGATTCCACTGATGATCTAGCTACAACATTTTGTTTCTTTCTTCTCCAAGTTACCCAAATTTCCTCCAAGGGAAAAGAACGTACAAAAGAATCAATTATATAGATATTACTCTAACAACTAAAAGAAAAACAAAAATAATAAGATCTCATGATCATGGGATATTCTAGGGACAATCAGATCCCATGAATATATGATATCCTAACTAAGTAAGAAATCGTAAAAATATATAAAATCTTAAAATAATCATGTTGTTCCATACTCCCCCTCAAGCTAGTGAATAGGTATTCTCTACTCCTAAGACAAGATATTCTCAAAACTTGAACTACTTAACCCCTTAGTAAGTTACCCAAATTTCCTCCAAGTTACCCAAATGATCTAGCTACTCCGATGTTAAGAAAATATCTTGGCCTTCATAAATCCTTGATATCAAACTCCTAAGTCAACCATTGACTTAGAGATCATTTTTCCTTGTCATCTCTATTGCTATTAAGTCACTAACATACAATAAAAGTGTTATGACTCTCACTGAAGGTTAGTGTTTAATAAACAATGTATGATCCCCTTGACTTTGCTTATATCTCATAGCTATTATTACTCCTGCAAATCTAGCAAACCATACCCATGACAAATGTTTCAGCCTATATAAGGCCTTCAAATTACATTGAGTAGCCAAATTTTTCCTATAACCTGGTGGCACCTCTATGTTGATTTCTTCCTTGAGTTTTCCATGCAAAAATCCATGCTTGACATCATATTGTTGCAATTCTCAACCACAATTAGCTACCAAATATGAGAGAATTCTAACAATATTCATCTTCATAATTGGAGCAAAAGTCTCTAGGTAGTTAATTCCATAAGTTTGGGTATAGTGCTTGGCCACCAATCTTGCCTTATACCTTTCAATTGATCCATTTTCTTATACTTTACTATGTAAATCCATTTACTATCGATGAATTTCTCCCAGCCAAGAGCTTCACCAACTCCCTAGTTTTATATTTTCCAATGCCTCCATTTCCACATTTATACCTTATTTTTATTTCTCATTGGTTAAAACCTCAAAAAAGGTTTTAGTGATGAATAATGGTGTTTAGGCTACAAGGAAGGCTTTATGATATAGTGAAAATATTTGAAAGAAAGGAAATGAGCAAGAGGATATTGGTACATTCCCTAGTTCTTTTACTAATAGCAATGCAAAGATCTTGATCATTATTTAATAACTAAGATTTAGTTTCACCATGCAAAGAAGCTTTAGAGATTGTTACCTTATTCTTAGGATCCAGATTGGAGTCTTGGAAATGCATAGAACTAAGAATAACCATCTTCTTCCTTGAATACACCTTGCCAAACCTCACATTATTAAAGGCAAAATCTGACTTTTCTTGTGATTAGAGGTATAGGTTCAGACACAGACTTAGAGGAAGATGGTAGGTCAAGCAAGATAAAATTCTTGAGATCCCTCCTAGCATTATCGTCAATTGTTGGATTCTTCCATTGAAGATAAGGAGTGATGAAATAAGACACGTTTATTGGAAGTAACATCTTCCGAGACATAAAACATTTATGACAGAGGGTGTTAACACTTATACCCCTTTTTGAGTTAAAGAATAATCCAGAAAAACATATTTCATAATCCCTGGATCAAACTTTTTGCAATTTTAGCTATGAATATGGAAAAATGACACACACTCAAATACCCTAAGAATAAGGTTATTTTGTAGTTTGTAGATCAAGATATCCTTGATTAGCCATTGCTTCAATTTTTCTTTTTCATCATTTCCAATCATTATAATATCATCAACATACACTAGAAGTGCAGCACAACCATTTGCTTGATGAAGAAAGTGTGAACAATTGACTCTGTTCATATCTTGAACCTTTCATAACTTTAGCAAATCTACCAAACCATGTTCTAGGAAATCGATTCAATCCATATAGAGCCTTTTTCAACCTACAAACTTTGTTGCCTATGTTTTCTTCAAAGCCTTATAGAATGTTCATGTAGATCTCTTCATTTAGATCTCTATGAAGGCAGGCATTCTTCGTAATCATACAATAGAATTTGCAATCAAAGTGAGCTGCTAAGGATAACAAAATCCTCATGGTATTCATTTTTGTCACTGAAGCAAATGTCTCTTGGTAATCGATCTCATAAGTTTGAGCATACCCTTTAGTAACTAGTCATCCTTTATATCTCTTTAATGATCCATCAACTTTATATTCTTCTCTACCGCATCTATTTCTTTCTCTTGTAGCATTTCTCCATTCCCTTTTTTGACAATGCCTCAAAAATAGTATTGGGTATAGAAATGGTATTTAGACTCTCAATGAACATTTTGTCATTTAGAGACATATGTTTAAGTGATATAGTAGTCTCTAGATGCACTCTTTCGTACCTTTTCTAACAACAATAAGAAGACGCAAGTCATGTGTGGGTGTTTCAATGTATGTAAAGAAGGATCAAATCTTACTGTGGGCTCATGTCTAGAATTTGTGTTAGACTCCTAGACTTGTTTTCAGTTTAGAACAATTGTTCTGATGAAATACACCTGTGATTATCTTGAAAAAATTATAGCAACATAGACGGACACAAGAGATAGCATGCTTTTTGGAGGAGTGATTTTTGTTTTTTAAAGGGAAAATATAGGAAAAGAGACTGAAGATAGGATTAGGACAGATACTAGAAGGTCAAGTGGTTATGGCTCAAGAGATACTATCTTCCATCATTGATGACTCCCCTTAAAGGTAGAACTTGCCAAAATATGCTTTGTTTTTAGTGAAGGGACATCATTTGAGGTATAGGACTTCTGTAAGGAAGAGTTGTAGCACTTTTAACCCTTACGTGTAGGTGAGTAACCCAGCCTAACTTTCCTCTATGTTGGCTATGAATATCTACAAAGGCAATACAACCAATACCCTAGAAGTAAGCTCCCTTAAGGTTTCGAAGTAGGTATTAAAGATTTTCATGGGACTTTGTTTGTCTAATACACATGAGGGAAGTCTTTTATCATATGCATGACAATTGGAGATGCCTCCCCCTAATAAGATTTAGGAACATTCCCTTGTAAGAGTAAGTTGCATTAAGTAAATGCTCATTTTTCCTCTCAGCAACCCCATTTTATTGAGGTGTGTCAACATATAATGAGACATGAAAATTTTCTTTTTTTTTTTAGGAATATGGTGACAAAATATTTTTGGAAAATCAAAATATTTGATCTTCTAGGAGATTTGATATACTTGTAAATATCTTATTAATAGCTATGATTATGATTTACTAATTTAGGTTTATCGTAATCTTTCATTTATTTAGGCTGATTGTTTCCTAAAATAGGACAAATGACTTTGTATATATTAGTATATTCAGTATGTAAATAATTTAGAGAAGAATTTCAGTTTATGTTCATGGTATCAGAGCCTCTCTATGGCAGTTTAAAATCCAAAAACCCTCCTCTAAATCTTGGGTACTAGTTGCCGAACTTCTTTCAATTCTTCTTCACTTAATTCTATTTTTGGCTTCTCATAATGTCATATTCATCTAAGAGTCAATCTACTATTATCAGTACCAATAATGGGGCTAAAACATTAGTTCATTCAAAAGAATAATTGCTGAACATACAATCTTCTTACAGGCTCAATGGCTGAAATTATCTTCGATGGTCTCAAATGGTTAAAACCTTTCTCAAAGGAAAGGGAAAATTAAGCCATCTTATGGGAACTAATGGCATGTTTGAAAAATGAGATGAAGAAGATTCCATAATGATGTCATCGTTGTGGAACTCTATCACACCTGAAGTGAGCCAAACGTATATGTTTTTAAAAACTGCATGAGAAATTTTGGAAACTTTTTGTCAAACCTACTAAAAAATGCAAGATTTTGCAGTAATTTATGAGATCTGAACCAAAATCAATAACAAAAGCAAGGTAAAGTCTCGATCACCAAGTACTATAGTACTATGAAAAGCTTGTGCTTGAATTGAAATACTATCAAGATGTTAAAATGAAGTGTAGAGAAGATGTTGCAATGCTGCACAAGTTTGTTGAAAAAGAGAGAATCTTCGAAATTCTTGCAGGCCTCAACCTAGATTTTGATCAAGTTCGAGTTCAGGTTCTCGGGAAAGAAGTTCTCCCATTTCTTTCTATAATTTGGGCTGAGGAGAGTTGCTGAGGAGTGATGATTAACAATCCAATAAATGATCAGCTATGAATTTCACCAAGGATGGTTATAGTACCGAGGCCAATAAAAGGGAGAAGCAACCCAACCAAGAAGAGGTCTGGTGCACTTACTGCAAGAAGGCACGTCACACTAAGGATACTTAGGGGAAAGGGAGGTAATCGCGCTAGACAGCCTAGAAGACAAGCACACATGACAAATGTTGAAGTTGCTCCTAGTGAATAGCCAAATCAAGATGATTTGCAAACTCTTAGGGAAGAGATAGAAAAATCGAAATCCACGTGGAAATTAGCTAAGAAACCTGAAAGCTCTTGCTCTTTAGCTCATTCAAGTAAGTCCTCTAATTCTTATGCTCTTAGCGCCTCTTTCCCTGTCCAAAATAGTACTTGGATCATAGATTTGGGTACTTCCAACCATATGATTTTCTCACATTAGCCTTTTACCCCACATAAACCTTGTCCTAGCAACAAAAAAATCAAAATTGCAATCGGAACTTTGACTACTGTTGTAGATCAGGGAACTATTCCCCTTAGTTCCACAATTATGTTAAAAGATGTCCTGGATGTTCCTAAATTAGTTGTCAATCTTTGTCAATAAAACAAATTACATGTGACCCGAATTGCAAAGTGATCTTCGATCCCATGCATTGTATTTTAAAGGATCTGGTCTCGGGAAAGACAATTGGGCTTGCTAAGGAAAGGAACGGGCTCTATATCCTTGATAATAAGGAAGACAAAAATTGCTCCCTTTCAAAGTCTTATCTATCTAGCTATTCTATCAATAAAAGAATATTTTTGGCTCCACCATTATCGTCTTGGTTATCCACCATTTAGTTTGCTCAAAACTATGTTCCCATTGTTATTCAAAAATGTTGAAATGAGCAGTTTGCATTGTGATGTGTGTTAACTTGCTAAACACAAGCGTGTTCCTTATCCATTGAGTAATACTAGAAGTATGGCTCCTTTTTCACTAATCCACTCTAATATATGGGGTCCTTCTAGAATTCTAAACCTTACAGGGGCAAGGTAGTTTGTTACCTTTATAAATGATTGTGCAAGAGTAACCTGGGTATACTTAATAAAAACAAATATGAACTTGGGGAAACTTTTCCAAGATTTTTCCAAATGATCAAAAACCAATTTGGAGCAAGAATCCAACACTTATAGAGTGATAATGCAAGAGATTACTTCAACCAAAATCTGTCATCTTTCCTTCAAAAAGAAGGAACTGTTCATTATTCATCTTGTGTTAACACACCACAACAGAATGGGATAGTCAAGAGGAAAAATAGACACCTCTTAGAAATTATGTTGTTATTTCAAAATAATGTTCCCAAATCCTATTGGGGGAATCTGTCCTTACAACAGCCCACTTGATAAGTAGGATGCCCTCTAATAAGTCTATGATATGAGTACTACCCAAATTCACAAATAGATTCCAAAGTACTCCTAAGTCTTTGGTTGTGTGGTTTTTTTTCATATTCATGACATTAACCAAGGGAAACTCGATCCAAGAGCATTAAAATGCATCTTTGTTGGTTACTCTTCCATAAAAAAAGGAGCATAAGTGTTCTCGTCCTACTAATTGTAAAATTTTCATTTCTATGGATGTTACTTTTGTTGAGAAACAACCTTTCTATTCAAATTCTCATCCATAGGGGGAGAGTGTGGGTGAAGACAGAGAACACGAGCTATATTTCCCTAACTTACAGGTTAGTAGTTAACCTGAAACTGTTCAACCTCAAAATTCAAACTCACCACCTACACTACCCCTTGATTAGCCACATGAACAGCCTCTTAACACATCATAATCGACCCAAATTATACAACCAATAGCGAAAGAAACCCCAATTCCACCCAATTGCAAGTTTAAGATTTAACTCTAGAATCAAGTACACAGTAAGAATTTCCCTCTCAATTCATTGATGATTTAGATGTTCCCATAGCTATTAGGAAAGGAGTTAACAATTGCAGTCAATACCCTATTTCTCAATTTGTTTCTTTGAATAAAATTTCTCATAAACACCATTGTTTTCTCACTAGTTCAGATACAATTCCTATTCCCCATAACTTCAACAAGGCACTTAGAGATAAGAATTGGAAACTTGCCATAAATGAGGAAATGAGTGCACTCAATAAAAATCTTACATGGGAAATTGCTGATCATCCAAAAGACAAGAAATTAATAGGCTGTAAGTGGGTGTATGCAATTAAGTTTAAAGCAGATGGATCATTAAAGAGGTACAAGGCTAGGTTAGTAGCCAAAGGGTACACTCAAATACATGGAGTAAGCTATTAAGAAACTTTTGCTCCGATAGCTCAGATGAACATAGTTCGCATTCTTTTATCTTTAGTTGCTAATGTCAATTGGTATTTGCAGCAATTTGATGTCAAAAATGCTTTTTTACGTAGTGATCTTGAAGAAGAGGTATATGTATGGAGCCTCCATCGGGTTCTGAGAAGTACTTTGAAAATAACCAAGTGTGCAAGTTGAGAAAAGCACTTTATGGGCTTAAGCAATCACTACAGGCCTGGTTTGGAACTACAAGCCTGGTTTGGAAAGTTTGCTAAATAATGCTTGGCGTTGGCTACAAACAAAGCCAAGGGGATCATACTCTCTTCTTAAGACACACGGCAGTAGGGAAATTTATAGTTTTAATAGTATATGATGATAATATCATTGTGATGGGTGATGATGACGAGGAAATTCTAAAGCTTAAGGCTAGACTTGTGAAAGAATTTGAAATTAAGGAGCTTGGAAAACTCAAATATTTTCTAAGAATTGAAGTAGCTCGATCTAAAGAAGGCATATGTATTTCCCAACAAAAGTATATTTTAGATCGTCTGTGAGAGACAGGAATGATGGGATGTAAGCCCATTGATACACCAATCGAAAAGAATCATCGATTAAGTGAAGCAAGAGATGATGAAGCGGTTAATAAAGGAAGGTATCAAAAGCTGGCCCGAAAACTAATATACTTGTCTCATACACGTCCCGATATTGCATATGCTGTGAGTGTGATAAGTCAATTTATGCATAATCCTAAGAAAGTTCATTTACAAGCTGCCTATAGAGTAATTCGTTACCTAAAAGCTAATTCCAAAAAAGGAATCATGGTTAGAAAAGGAGCAGAATTAACTATATAAGTCTACACAAATGCAGACTATGCTGGTTCACTATCAGATCGACGCTCAACAACTGACTACTGTACTTTGATTGGAGGAAACTTAGTGACTCAAAGAAGCAAAAAACAAGCAGTAGTATATAGATCAAGTGCAGCAAGGAATTTGTCAACTCTTACGGATAAAGAAAATTTTACAAGGCTTGCAAGTTAAATGGCATGGACCTATGAAGTTGTGTTAGGACAATAAGCTTGCTATAAGCATTGCACATAATCTAGTTCAACATGAAAGAACAAAGCATATTGAGATAGACCGACACTTCATCAAGGAAAAGATTCAAAAGGGGACTAATCTGTACACCTTATGATCCTAGGAATGGCCAAATGGCAAACATACAAAGGGACTAGACAGCTTAAATTTTCAGAACATTAATAGCAAGCTAGGAATAGAAAACATTAATTCTCTAGCTTGAGGGGAGTGTTAGAAAATCATAATATTTGATCTTCTAGGAGAATTGATATACCTGTAAATATCTGATTAATAGCTATCAATCTGATTTACTAATTTAGGTTGATTGTAATCTTTCATTTATTCAGCTGATTGTTTCCTAAAATAGGACAAATGACTTTGTATATATTAGTATATTCAATATATGAATATAGTAGAGAAGAATTTCAGTTTCTATTCAAATATGATTAATCTCTAGCATTGTCTTGACTAAATCTTTTAACCTTAACATCTAATTGGTTTTGAATCACGGAATGAAAGTCAGGAACAACAATGCTAACATAAAATTTTCTTTTTCAAGTAAGAAAAGCCAAGTAACTCGAGTACAATGATCAATTAAGGAGACAAATCAACAATTCCCAAAAATATTAGGAACAAATGAGAAACCCCAAATATCACTATGATTAAACGCAAAGCATGAGGACTTCTTTTAGTACTAATAGGAAAGTATATACGAGTACATTTTGCCAATCATGAATTCATAATGAAAGACTAACGTATCTTATCTTTTGAACAAATATGGAAACTTGACTTCTAAAAGATAGATGACTAAGGCATAAGTAGTAAAGCCAAATGACATCTTTATTCGATGTAACAAAGTATTCATGATTTTCTAAAAAGATTCAAGATGGTAGAGACAATTTCTTCTCTTAGCAAGTCCAATCCTCCTCTCTGAGGCCTAGTCCTAAAAAACGCAATAAGAAGAGAGAGAAATTGTATAATATTTAAGGTCATGTAAGTTTTTGGATAGATACAAGGTTGGCTAATAGTTTTGGTATATGAAGAATGTTTTCTAAACAGAGAGGTGTACTATATACATCTCTACTCTTGCAGCAATAGCGAAAGAACCATTGGCCACTACAATCTTCCTATTACTAGGGCATAAGGTATAGGTATGTATTGAGAAGCGAGTCATATGACTTGTGGCATTGGGGTCAATTATCTAAGCATTGACATAATCCTTGTCTGAGGCATCCATACAAAAAGAAAATAAAAATTTACTTGAGAGAGCCAAAGAACCAATTCCAAAAGGCTTCCGCAGAGATCTCAATGAATTCCTCAGTTTTTTAATCTCTTCACTATTAAAAGCTCCTTTATCCGAGCTGTCAGTTGTTTTGAGCTGCTCACTCAGGTGTGCTTGAAACCTCTACTACTCCTCGCAGGCTTTCCACTCTCAACTTGTTGGCTTTTCATTCAACTTCGAACAATTCTCTTTCGCATGCCTCAACTTTTTGCCACACCACAAGCTATCTTTTCCAAAATTATTTAGCAGGTCACCTTTCCCTTTCTCCCGATAGTCCATCTCGATGGCCAATTTTGAGCCTTCCATAATTTAAGATTCAAGCATGACACTCTGTCGACTTTTCTTTGCTCTATCTATGGAAATTGTCTCCTCCATAAAAGGAATTTCCTCCTTGCTAAGAGTCTAGATTCTAATGTAATTGACTTTAGGATTTAATCCAACTAGAAAATAATACACAAGGTCTCTTTCAATGAAATTATTCAAATTGCAACATCATTGAGGCACTTCATCTCAATAATTATCAAGTTCCTGCCACAAACTTTGCAACAAGTTAGCATATTCAGTGACAATTTTGTATCACTATTCAGTCACCTCAGTTTTGGTCTTGACCTTTGTTAAGAAGCAAGGCATTTTGTTTTCATGCTTTATATAGAGTATTGATACTGATTATAGTAATTTAAGAGTAACTAATTACAAAATAATTTCCTATAATCAAGCATAATATCAATCTTAATTGATACAATTATATCTTATCTAACTAGGTTATTTAATCCTATCTAATATGTAACACTCCCCCTCAAGTTGGAGTATAGATATTAATGACGCTCAGCTTGTTACAAATATAATTAACTCAAGCTCCAGTTAAAGCTTTTGTGAAAATACCACTAAATTGTTCTCCAGTTTTGACATAACCAATAGAGATCAAGTTTTATTGTCCATTTTCACAAACGAAGTGACAATCTATCTCAATATGTTTAGTTTGTTTATGGAACACAAGATTAGAAGCAATATGTAAGGCAACTTGATTATCACAGTACAACTTTGCTAGTAGTGGAACTTTAAAACTAATTTTTGTTGAGAGCTAATATATCCACATTATCCCATATGAATATGCCATAGCTCTATATTCAGACTTTGCACTAGATCTGCACACACATTTTGCTTCTACTTTTCTAAGACACTAAGTTTCCTCCAACAAAGACACAATAGCCAGTAATGGATTTTCGGTTAATCTTAAAGCCTGCCTAATCAACATCTGAGAAACACTCGATATGAGTATGTCCATGATTTTTATATAGTATCCCTAGACCATGAGCTCTCTTTAGGTAACATAATATTTGTTCTAGAGCAGCCCAATGATGAATGGTTAAAGAAGAAACAAAATGACTTACGACATTGATAGAATATGCAATATAAAGGCGAGATACTGTGAGATAATTCAGTTTCCAACTGATCTCCTATACCTCTGGGTCTTCAAACAAGTCTCCATCTTTGGTGAGTTGTAAATTATGGATCATTGGTGCACTGCATGGCTTAGCTCCCATCTTTTCAGTCTTAGTTAATAGATCAGAACAACTAATACCTTCCTTCCTTCCTTCGAAATATGGTATCAAAGCAACTAATTACAGAATAATTTCTTATAATCAAGCACAATATTGATCCTAACTAATACCGTCATATCTGATCTAAACAGATTTTATGATTGTTGGGAAATATACAGCTGGATATTTCTTAAATATTATTGACTCCTAAAGAGTCAGCAAATATGATATGATATTATGTATCAAATCATATATTATGTAAAGATATTAGGATATTATGTATAGATACTAGTTTCCTAAATTAGCTCTCTCTAGTTCTATATATACCTGTACCTATGTATTAATCAGAAATATACAGAAATAAAATCATTCAGTATTTTCCGCATGGTATCAGAGCTATACCTAAACAGTCCTAAACCTTAGCCACCACCTACTGTCCCTAATCTAAAGTCCTTATCCCTAGCCACCACCTACTGTATCTAATCCTACATATCTATGTCAACCATGTCCGACGTTGGTGAATCTCAGCAAACACCTCCTACACATAATACTACCTCAGATTCTCATTCCATTCAGATCACTACTATATGACTGAATAGAGAGAATTTTCTACACTGGTCTCAATCAATTAGAATGTACATTCGAAGTAGAGGGAAGATCGGATATTTGACTGCTGAAAAAAAGGAACCTACAGCTGATGATCCTATACACAGAATATGGGATGTTGAAAATTCTATGGTGATGACATGGTTGGTAAACTCTATGGAGGAGGATATTAGCTCCAATTATATGTGCTACCACACAACTAAAGAGCTATGGGACAACGTGAATTAGATGTATTCGGATTTGGGAAACCAGTCCCAAGTGTATGAACTGACCCTAAAATTGGGTGAGATTCATCAAGGTGAGGATAGTGTTACTAAGTACTTTAATTCTCTGAAATGTTTGTGGCAAGGCTTAGATTTGTTTAATGACTATAAGTGGAAATCTCCTGATGACTGTAACTATTTTTGAAAAACAGTAGAGGATAACCGAATTTTTAAGTTATTAATTGGACTTAATGTTGAGTTTGATGGGGTTAGACGCAGGATTATAGGAAGACAACCACTTCCTACCATTGGAGAAGTCTTTGCAGAAGTCCGACGTAAAGAGAGTAGACGGTTTGTGATGCTTGGCAAACGAAATTCCACACCTATTATTGAAACCATAGAATTACTTGCTGAGAATACTACTGGTCACAATAAGAAGATTGAGGAAAAGTCACAGGTGTGGTGTGACTATTGCAATAAAGCCTGAAATACCCATGAGACATGTTGGAAACTAGATAGAAAGCTTGCAGATTGGAAGGGATCGCATGAAGGAAAATTTAATAAGGTGAAGGAAAATTCTTCAACTCACTATGAATCACGAAAAATCCCATCAGCACATGAGGTGGATGCTGGACAGGTCTCTCAAGAGCAGATTAACTACATTCAGAAGCTACTGAAACCCAAATCTGAATCCTCAAGTTCTCCTAATGCTTCTGTGGTGCAAACTGGTAGTGTTTTTAATGCCTTATCATGTTTCTTTCCATACAATTTCCCTCCTTGGATCATTGATTCAGGAACATCCGACCACATGACCAATTCATCTAATTTATTTCATACTTATGACCCTTGTTCTGGTCATCAAAAAATTCGTCTAGCAGATGGATCATTTTCTCCCATAGCTAGTAAAGGTTCAATAACTTTATCCCCAAATATATGCCTTAAATCTATCCTACATGTTCCAAAACTAACGTGTAATCTGTTGTCTGTGAGTAAACTAGCCCGTGACACTAATTTTAACATTACCTTTTTTGATTCATATTGTGTCTTCCAGGAACTAACTTCGAGGAAGATGATTGGTAGTGCTAAGTTGATAGATGGTCTCTACTACTTCGTTGATGACAGCTTGAAGAATAAAGAAGCTCATGGCTTAAGTAGTATTTTTTCTACCCCTGCTAAAGAACAGATTTTACTTTGGCATAATAGATTAGGACATCCTAACTTCTCCTATCTCAAAAGACTATTACCGCATTTGTTTAAATATGTGGATTGTTCAAAACTTCATTGTGAGCAGTGCATTTTATCCAAAAGTCATAAGATTTCTTACCCCACAAAACCATATCAATCCTCTAAACCATTTTATTTAATTCATAGTGATGTTTGGGATCCATCCCGCGTTAAAACCCTTTCTGGGAAAAAATGGTTTGTAACTTTTATTGGTGATCATACTCGGTTATGCTAGGTCTATTTGACACGTGAAAAATCTGAAGTTGCACAAATCTTTCAAAATTTCTATACCATGATTGAAACCCAATTTCACAAATGCATTGGTATATTTCACTCTGACAATGGTATCGAATATTTTAATGAAGTCCTTGGAAAATTTCTTAAGTCTAATGGCATTGTTCACCAATCTACGTGTGTTAACACTCCTTAACAAAATGGTATTGTCGAGAGAAAAAATAAACATTTACTAGAATTCTCTCAATCCATTATGTTTACCATGAATGTGCCACAATACCTTTGGGGTGATGCTGTTTTGACTGCATCATAATTAATTAATCGAATGCCTAATCGTGTTTTGAATTATGCTACACCCTTACATATGTTTAAACAATGTTGTCTTGAAAATAGACTTTTCTCTACCCTTCCTCTTCGGGTCTTTGGGTCTACTGTATATGTTCACAATTCTGCTAAAGGAAACTCCAAACTAGATCGAAGAGCTGAAAAGGCTATCTTTATTGGGTAGGCTCCTAGTCAAGGAGGTTATAAGTGCTACAATCCTTTCACTAGGAAAATTGTTGTCTCCGTGGATGTCACTTTCCTAGAACAGAAAAAAAAAATTCCTTCAGGGGGAGAACTCTAATGAAGCAGAAAATTTTTGGGTCAATACTCCTAAACCCTTACCCACTGTCATTATTGATCATAATATAATTCCTAATAATGGAGCCCAAGATACTACTTCTAATCTGTCCATGCCAGGAAATTCTGGTTCAACCACAGGGGGAGAAATACTACTGTCTGTTCCTAAGGAACAGAATACTGAGCTTCGTGTTTATACTAAGAGGAAGAATCAATTGAGAAGTAGAGAACAACCTACAATGCATGGCCTCTCAAATCCCTCGGAGAATGAACCTGGAAACAATTCAGGTAACCTGGTAAGGGCCCTACTATATGATCTCATCACGGGATGATTAAGAGAGAAATCTATCTTCTTTCCTTTGTTGTTATTCTTCCCTTTGGAGGAAGAACCGATTTTGAATGAAGGGTAGCTAGCTCTTGACAGAGCTAGCAGAATAAATTATAACTAAAAATAACTACTATTTTTCTGTGATAAATTCCATCCTTTGTTCATTGGTAATTCTGCTGTATATATATAGGCAGAATAGGAAAATAACAATCCATCTAAGTAAGACTCCTATTATAGTAGAACTCTATTAAGAAACAAAAACAGAAAGGGTCTTTCAAAAGTTAACTATCCTTATCCAAATACTATCCTAATCTAATCTTTTATTATTGCTCCTATCTAAATAAATTCTCCAGCCTTGTCTAGCTTATCAGTCGTTACCCAACTTCTTCCCTCTCCTTTGATAAGTTCTACCCACAAAAGCATCCTTATTACAACCCTTCTGCTACTTTACCAGTTATTGTACCTAGTAATGATCAATCTATACCTACCGACCCACAAGTTACAAGTGATTTTTCTACTGAACTCTATGCTGATAATTACCTACCCATAGCATTTAGAAAAGGGAAACCGGCTTGCACCAATCATCCTATATCAAAGTACCTATCTTATGGGAAACTATCACACACACATAAATCATTTTTCTCTAAAATCACTAATCTGTTTGAACCAAGAAACATTTAGGAAGCACTTCAAGATCCAAATTGGAGATCAGCTATCATGGAGGAAGTAAATGCACTTGAGAAGAATAAAACTTGGGAACTTGTGAACTGCCCTAGAGATAAAAAGTTGGTAGGTTGCAAATGGCTAGTTACTGTTAAGTCTAAGGTTGATGGTAGGGTAGAAAGGCTGAAGGCAAGATTAGTTGCTAAAGGGTTCACTCAAACATATGGTATTCCCTACCAAGAGACATTTGCTCCTGTTGCAAAGGTAGAAACAATTCAGGTATTGCTATCCTTGATTGTGAATTTTGAGTGGATTTTACATCAACTAGATGTAAAAAATGCATTTCTTAATGGAAACTTAAAAGAAGAAGTCTTTATGAGCCTACCTCCAGGATTTGAGGATACCTATGGGAGAAATAAGGTGTGCAAGTTAAAGAAGTCATTATATGGCCTAAAACAGTCCCCTAGAGCATGGTTTGATAGATTTGGAAGGGCAGTAAAAGGCTACGACTATTGTCAAAGTCAAGCTAATTATACATTATTCTACAAGCGATCCAAAGCAGGTATGCTATCCATCCTTATCATTTATGTAGATGACATTATGTGGTCAAAGATATGTATATCTCATAATATTATGATCTGATCATAATCAGATCATTTATATTAGATAGCAGTATCTTGTAGATATATAGTATCCTAGGATTATATTTCCATATCTGTACAGATTTTTTTATCCTATTCTGTAAACCTATTCATGTATATATATATACTACGGTCTCTAATAAAAGAGAAATAGAGCAAATAAGCTTTGATTCACATGGTATCAAAGCCACGTGATAGTGAAATCGAGGAGACAACCCCAGAAAGTCAAGAAATGACTTCCAATATTGAGGGATCCTCCACGGCAATCCCGACTGGAGGTCAAACATCAATGGCTTCCAGTGAGGAAATTTCAGTTAACATTGTGTCCGATAAACTCAATGGAACAAACTATCGAGAGTGGGCTCAAGCTATGAAACTCGCCATTGGAGGAAGAGGAAAACTGAGCTTCATCATCGGAAATGGGAATGTTATAGATTCAACAAACATACAAGCTAAACGACAATAGGAGATAGATAATTCCATGGTTTCATCATGGCTTATCAATGCCATGATACCACTTACCAAAAGGACCTTTATGTTTTTGTCAACAGCCCTAGAAATCTGGAATGGAGTGCGACAGTCCTACTCTGACGAAGAGGATGCAACACGGATTTATGAGATAAAAACAAGGTTGTGGCAAATGAAGCAAGGTGATAGAGAAGTTACAGAATGTTGGGTGGAAATGATAGCATTGTGGCAAGAACTTGACCTGCTGTCCGATGAAGAGTGGAGGTGTAAGGAAGATGCAGTGATGTACAACCAGAAGATTGAAAAGGAGAGAGTCTTTGAATTTTTAGCTGGTCTCAATAAAAACTTAGATGATATTCGTGGAAGAATCCTAAATAGAATTCATTTGCCTACAGCTAAGGAAGTATTTTCTGAAGTTAGGAGGGAAGCAGCAAGGAGGAAAATCATGCTAAAAGAGGAACCAAAAGAGGAACTAAATGGAACTCTAGTATCTTCAAATGAAGCTTTTGCCCTATTATCACGTGATGAATCCAGTAGGAAAAATCATAAGAAGTGGTGTGAGCATTGTAAACAAAGTGGCCACACCAAAGATACATGCTGGGACATTCATGGAAAGAAGTGGTGTGAACATTGTAAACAAACTGGCCACACCAAAGATACATGCTGGGACATTCATGGAAAGCCCCTAGATTGGAAACCAAAAAAGGGAAAAAATCGAGGCTACCAAGTATCTAGTGAGGAAGGAAGAGAAAAATTTGAAGGTAGTCAAAAACAAGAAGGAGGTGAACTGAATACTTCACTAGGAAAACTAGTGGAAGTGCTGCAGAACCTTCAAAGTGACAGCAACCAATAGAAGGCAAGCATAGTTGCCAATACGACTATGAGAGGTAATATCCTAAAAGCTTTTTTATCCTCATGCGGTAGGAAGAAGTGGATAGTTGATTCCGGAGCTTCGGATCATATGACAAATGATTTTAATATGTTTCATTCACATGTTTCGTGTGGTGGACATGAAAAAGTTAAGGTAGCAAATGGTGATTCCTCCTCAGTTGCAAGAAAAGGGGATATCAAAGTAATAGATTCTATGAAACAAAATTCTGCTCTACATGTCCCTAGCTTAGAATGCAATCTTCTGTCAGTCAGTAAATTGACAAAACAAGCTAATTATAGTGCTCATTTTTTCCTTACTCATTGTGTTATACAAGACCTGTCATCGGAGAAGATGATTGGCAGTGCTAAAGAGGTAGATGGAGTGTACTACTTTGAAGATGAAGATAGAAAATCTACTCCTTATAGCTTGGGTAATAGTGTGATTGTTTCTAAGACTGATGAACTATTATTATGGCATAAGAGGTTAGGGCACCCAAACTTTCAATATATGTCACGATTATTTCCAAATATCTCAATAAATAAAGATCTTTGTGTTCAGTGTGATGCTTGTGAGTTTGCTAAACATCAAAGAAGTTCTTTTACAACGCCCAAATACAAACCCACAAAACCATTCTCACTTATCCATAGTGATCTTTGGGGTCCATCTCTGTGTTCCTAATAGAACCAATTCCAAATGATTCATTACATTCATTGATGACCATACTCGTTTGTGTTAGGTGTTTCTTTTGAAAGATAAAGCTAAAACATCTATCGTATTCATCAATTTTTATAAATGACAAAGAATCAATTCCAAACTAGTATTCAAATCCTTCATACTGACAATGGTACTGAATACTTTAATGATCATCTTCGGACATTCTTTCAAAAACATAGAATTGTTCACAAAAGTACTTGTGTCAATAGTCCTCAACAAAATGGGATTGTAAAAAGAAAGAATAGACATCTTCTTGAGGTAGCTAGGGCCTTGATGTTCACTAGTAATGTTCCAAAATATTTTTGGGGGGATGCTCTTCTTACTGCTACCTATCTTATTAATAGAATGCCGAGTCGTGTTCTTTCATTCAAAACACCACTTCAAAATTTTCTAGAAACATATACTACCAGTCATCTTGAAACTAACCTTCCTTTAAGAGTTTTCGGGTGCAAAACCTTCCTTCACAGTTTTTCACACAATAAACTTGATCCAAGATCCAAAAAATGTTTGTTTCTAAGATATTCTGATACACAAAAGGGGTGTAAATGCTATGATACTATCTCAAAGAGGTTGTTTGTTAGTTGTGATGTCTCTTTTTCCGAGACAGATTTTTTCTATCCTAAGTCTTCAATTCAGGGGGAGTATTGGAGTGAGTTTGGGAGTGATGAATCTCAACCTCAACCACCTGAACCTATATTTGTTCCTAAACCCATCCCAGTGCCTATGTTGTCTCCTATAGAGACAAATCCTAATACAGAAACAGTTAGACCAGATCATACACTCAAGGTGTATTCTCGGAGGAACAAAGGAAGCAGTACACTTCCTATCCCTGAAGCTATGCCAATTTCTGAACCAGTGCAAGTCCCTACCGAAGAGAATCAGAACAGTGAGGATCAAGGAGACAATGCAGATTTAGAATGGCCAATTGCCGTAAGGAAGAAAGCCAGATCATGTACTATGCATCCAATTGAGAGGTTTGTCTCTTATAAAGCTCTATCTGCTCAATATAAAGCTTTTATTGCTAATCTAGACAGAATTGATATTCCAAAAAATGTTCAAGAGGCTTTTCAAGTTCCAGAATAGAGAGAAGCTGTTTTCGAAGAAATAAAGGCACTTAAAACATGGGAAGAAGATGATCTACCAAAAGAAAAGAAACTTGTGGGGTGTAGGTGGTTATTTACAGTCAAATATAGGGCTGATGGCACCATTGAGAGGTATAAGGCAAGATTGGTAGCTAAAGGCTACACTCAAACCTATGGGATGGACTACAAGGAAACATTTGCACATGTAGCAAAGTTAAATACTATAAGATTATTGTTATCAGTGGCTGTTAACCCTGACTGGCAACTTCAGCAACTTGACATCAAGAATGCTTTCTTGAATGCACAATTAAAGGAAGAAGTGTATATGAAACTTCCTCCAGGTTTTGATGAGGAAGAAGGAAACAAAGTATGTAAGCTGAGAAAGTCACTATATGGACTGAAGCAATCACCACGAGCTTGGTTCGAGAGATTTGCCAAAGTCCTTAAAGCCGAAGGGTACACACAAGCACAGTCCGATCACAATGTTTTTCAATAGTAGAGAAGGTAAGAAGGCAATTTTGATTGTGTATGTTGATGATATTATCTTAACTGGTGATGATGCAGTGGAAATCACAAGACTAAAGACAGCTTTGAAGAAAGAATTTGAAGTTAAAGACTTAGGAGAAATGAAGTATTTTCTGGGCATGGACATAACAAGATCAAAGAAGGGAGTTTACATCTTACAAAGAAAATACATTCTTGATCTCTTAAGAGAAACTGGAATTTTAGGATGCAAACCAAGCACTACTCCTATTGACAGTACAAAAGTTGGGGCTGAAGATGATACACTAGTCAATCGTGAAGAGTATCAAACACTACTGGGAAGACTAATCGATTTGTCTCATACTAGATCAGATATTGCTTTTGCCATGAGTGTCGTTAGTCGCTATATGCATACACTAAGAAGACAGCATTTAGAGGTAGTCTACAAGACCCTACGGTATCTAAAAAGTACTCCAGGAAAAGGTCTGCTATTCAAGACAGGAGATCAAAAAACAATTGAAATATACATTGATTCAGATTGGGCAAGTTCAGAAGAGGATAGACGATCAACCACTAGATATTTTACTTTTGTGTGGGGAAATTTGGTTACTTGGCAAAGTAAGAAGCAAAAGGTGGTAGCCAAGAGCAGTGCTGAAGCTGAACTAAGAGTTGTTGCAAAAGGAATGTGTGAAAGTCTTTGGTTAAAGTGAGTGTTGATAGAATTGGGAATCCGGCTTGAGATACCTATAAAACACTATTGTGATAACAAGGCAACCCTAAACATGGCACACAATCCAGTCCATCATGAAAGAACAAAACATGTTGAGGTTGACCGACATTTCATCATAGAGAAGATAGAAGATGGGACAATATGCCTAACATATGTTCCAACAAAGAAGCAGACAGTTGATGTGTTTACCAAAGGACTCCAACGACCAGCATTTGAAGAGTGTATTAGCAAGTTGAACATGATAGATATCTATGATCCAACTTGAGAGGGAATGTGGTCAAATATATGTATATCTCATAATATTATGATCTGATCATAATCAGATCATTTAGATTAGATAGCAATATCTTGTAGATATATAGTATGCTAGGATTATATTTTCATATCTGTACATATTTTTCTATCCTATTTTGTAAACCTATTCATGTATATATATACTACAGTCTCTAATAAAAGAGAAATAGAGCAAATAAGCTCTGATTCACACATTATCATAACTGGAGATGATGCATCCGAAATACAAGAATTGAAGAAAAGATTAGCCAAAGAATTTGAAATTAAAGATCTCAGACCCCTTAAATACTTCCTTGGAATGGAGTTTGCTAGATCTAAGGAAGGAATATTTGTAAACCAAAGAAAATACATTCTGGACCTATTGAATGAGACTGGGTTACTAGGATGCAAGGCAGCTGATACTCCAGTTAAGACTAGTGTAATTTTTAGACCAGTTCAACCTGAAAACATCATTAAAAAGGAGAGATTTCAGCAACTAGTTGGGAAATTAATATATCTATCCCATAACAGACCTAATATAGCTTTTGTCGTGAGTTTAGTGAGTCAATTTATGCATTCTCCAGGCCAAGAACATCTGGATGCTGTCTACAGAATACTAAGATATCTAAAAGGAACTCCCAGACAAGGCTTAATGTTTCGAAAGCAGAACAACCTACAAGTCGAAGTTTATACTCATGTTAATAGGGCAAAAAGTGCAACTGACAGAAGATCAATTTCAGGTTATTGCACATTTGTTGGTGGTAATTTGGTAACTTGGAGGAGTAAGACACAAAGTGTTGTTGCAAGAAGCAGTTCTATGGCACATGGAATTTGTGAAGTTTTATGGATTAAAAGGGCACTTGAGGAACTACAGATTCCTATTTCAGTTCCTATGAAAGTGTATTGTGACAACAAAGCTGCAATTTCAATTGCTCACAACCATGTTCTTCATGATAGAACAAAACATGTTGAGGTTGACAAGCATTTCATCAAGGAGAAGATTGAAGAAGGATTAATTTGTGTTCCCTATATTCCATCACAATAGGTAGCTGATATTCTCACAAAGGGATTACACAAGAGGCAGTTCAATGTATTGGTAACCAAGCTGGCTATGGATGATATATACAAGCCAACTTGAGGGGGAGTGTTGGGAATATACAGGTGGATATTTCCTAAATATTATTGACTCCTAAAGAGTTAGCAAATTTGATCTGATTTTATGTATCAGATCAGATATTATGTACAGATATTAGGATATTATGTATAGATACTAGTTTCCTAAATTAGCTCCCTCTAGTTCTATAAATACTTGTACCTATGTATTGATCCGAAATATATAGAAATAAAATCATTCAGTATTTTCCACAATGATCCTATCTAATCTAAAATAATCTCGTACACTTTGGCAGCATCACAAGTCTTTGAATAAGGGTGACAAATAAAGTAATATCTCCTTTGTATTAGCCAAGAACATATAGATATCACTGGTCATTACGTCCATAAAGTCTTATAGCCATGACATAATCATAGATTCTTCCTCATCCCACGCCATGGATCTCCCTTCACTAATCCTCTTCCATGAAGATGGTTGTCTACCTTTGCCCTTCAGGTATGTACAAACAAATTGAGATCATTTCAAACAGTTCTTTCTATTAGGCCTATACAAACACCAAATGTTTTTTAGATCTTTGGTCTTTTGATTGAATTACCTTCTTCGAATGGGTTAGGAGAGTTGGAGATGGTTATTTTGAATGCAAACATATTGAGCACAAGGAGATTGACAAAGGAAGAGGACAGAAACATGCAACAATGAAGGTTGCTCAAAGAAGAGTTCCCAATAAAAAACCCTAAGGCTTTAATACCATGACACAAAATAGAAGGAAAATAATGTCTCCTTAAAACTGATTTTGATTTACACGGTTATATACAACTTAGCATGGGAGAAAAAAAGGAAACAAACTCGTAAGATAGGAATCAATCTCCTATGATCCCACAATCTCCTAGGATAGAAACAATCTCGTAGGATCCCAAAATCTTTGGGATTTCAAGAATTTATTGGGATATCAAGAAATCTGCTTTCTTAAATCCTAGATAAAACTAATATACAAATCGACATAAAAACAACAATGTTTGTATCTAAGAAGTTCAAAATTAACCATGTATTAGAGTTTGCATGCAACTAAATATTTACTTGAGAAGGATGATTAAACATTCTAACTACACCCAGAAAATGCAACTTGCAAAGCAAACAGCAAGCAAGCCTAAACAATGTTGCAGCTTCCACATGCAAATAGCTGCAAGTCTATTGAGGATCACTGGATATATGTTGACCAATAATAACAGCACATTACCTTCTCTTTAGGATTACTAACAAATGTCTACCAATAATAACAGCACATTACCTTATCTTTAGGAATACTAACAACTGATGCAACATGCTCAGCAGTATTTCGATTGTCGCCAGACAGCATATATACATTAATTCCTTGGCTATACAAAGATTCAACAACATGTCTGGCATCTTCTCTGATTTGATCTTCAAGGTATATAAGACCAACAAGAGTATTATCTATTCCAATGTAGACAACAGATTGATTTGTCATATCCTCCAACTCCTGCAATGAATTCTTAACAACCCCATTCCTGTAATTGAATATGCCAAGAGCACGTAACATATATGTTAGTACATCCTAAGTTGAAGATCATCACTTTTATCAAGTAATTTTTGTCCCAGAAAAGTTATACCTCACAATAAGACTTTAAGTAATCATGACAGTGTATAAAGTTCTGAGTTTGCTTTACAGACGACTATTAATTGCTCTAAAACATGGAACCAACTCCCAACATCAATACAACTAATACAGTGAAACATGGATAAATCTACACAAAATTTGACAGTCACAAACAAAGTGGTGTTTATTATGAAGAGCATTAACCTGTGTAGGTGAGCAGACAACAATACATGAATACTGACCACATCACATTCCAAGATATCTTCAGCATTACGATCACAATTAAAAGAATTTTCTCTCCCGCGAAAGTAACATAGTGCTTGCTTTAAAATGCATCTACACAATCATACTGGTATATCTATAAAAATGCAGCCAAGGTTATTTATGTAGAGAACAATGAACAAAGCACCTCTGAAGCCAGTCTAGTGTTCCAACAGACACCTTCTTGTCGTCAATGATACCTGATGTGCCAGAACCAGGTTCCTCCATGAACGTTCCATCTTTCACCTGACCAAAGTGAAATAAAACTTGTTGGAACTTCACAATAAAGGTCTGATATTACCTAGACACAAAACCTAAAATCATAAATGACAATCATCCATGTGAAGAACAATCCAGATTGGACATGTGGACATACACTAGGAAAAAAAGGTGTAATTTTATTTTTAGTTTGTCAACCCGCTGAAATTTTAATCATCCAAATATGGCTTATCCCTCATCAAATCAACACAGTTTTGAAGCACAAACAAATTGAATGGCTCTTCAAAGGCTAATTCGTCACCTCTTCAACCCAACAATAAGAATTCCTGCTCTTAGTACCTTCATTGTCTTACAACCCAAAGCCTGAGCAGCTTCTACTATAGCTTTTCCAATTGGGTGAACAGTATTTGATTCTATACCAGCAGCTAATGTCAATACTTCAATTTCAAACGATTGATGGTTAAAATCTAACCTGCATCAAAAGCAAACTTATCTGATTGTAAATCAGTATCAGAGCACACAAATTCTCAGTGCTGATAATGATGGAGATTACGAGGGGCCACAAGAAAATTAACTAGTGATGGAAGAAAAATATGATTGAATGGACAAATTGTCAACGAGTATCTGAAGACTATCTTACTTTAGTATATTAATGATTGGGTGCTCTAGCAGATAGTTTTTAGTTCATTAGAAAAGAAAACACCAAAGCTATTGCGTCTATTTACTAAATGGTCAATAATCAAACACCATGCACTTATCAAAGATACATGTACAAATCCTAAAATGACTCTGCAGTCTAGAACAATTTAAATTTATGACTTCCAGTAAGTTACACAAGGAGAATGCAAACAATTTTCATCCATGTTCATGCTGTTATTTTGAAATTGCATATAAGCCCCATGGCTATGATCTGTTATCGGAACATTCATTTCTCTAACTTTCTTTAACTTCTAGGTTTGCATGGATGTGCATCATGCTTAAGCAGAAAAAGCAGTCATGCAAAACTGCTTTGGCATTTTGAGGTTGAGCTTTTGACAATGACAAAGTAAAATTGAAAGATAATCATTAAGCAAGATATAGACAATCAAACAAGAAAATTTATGTGCTGAAGAAATAGATTAAGTGAATTCATCATCAGTTAAGGTTAATTCCTGTCAAAACTCAACTGTTTATCTGTTAGTTGTATGCCTTTAGGCATAACAACCTTTACCACAACAGGTTTTCCAATAGTCAGGGTCCCTGTCTTGTCAAACACAACTGTGTTCACCAGTGAAAATTTCTCTAAGATATTTCCACCGCGCAATAGCAATCCTTTTGTTGCACCCAGTGAGGTTCCGATCTTCATAAGAGAGGAAATTGTGAAAACCATATTAATTAAAATCCCAAAATTAAACATGGAAAAATCATCATCTGCATGAAACAGAAATGGCATAGAAACACTACCAGTACAGCTGTGGGTGTGGCCAAGCCAAGTGCACATGGACAAGCAACAACCTGCATACAGTTTAGGAATGGTTAATATGTTCCAAAATGGATCCAGCAGAAGATCTATAGTCCAAAATCAACATTCAAGGTATGAAAAAGATGCAAGCAAACAATTACATGAAATGCACAAACATAAACAGACACGAGGACAAATTGTTTACATGTGTGTGTGTGTGTTTCTGTCTGTTTGTTAATTCAACCCGGTTTTTATTAAGTCTCATCTTGGTAACATCAATTTTGATGCTGACATAAAATGATTATTCAAAGCTCAAAAACAAGAACATTGTAAAATACATAATGAGGCTAAATTTCAAATAGTAACCTCACACTGTTTATCAAATCATCATAGCAGTGATTTCATTTCACACAGAAAAAATAAACATCACTTAATCTACTTTTGAACATCCAAGCTTGCCACTTCCACCTGATTGTTTAATGGTTATACCAGAAATTTTACTAGATAAATCTAAGCATGTTCAACCTATCCATAAGATGGCCCTGCATCAAGTCTATTCTAGAAAATAATCATCAAAGCTATTCAGGAAGTAAAGAAAATCTTCCTGCCAATACTTTTGAGAGTTAACTTCAGTATGTATCAATTCCATAACAGATGCCCTCAATGAATTCATAATATGTAAATCATGGCATGGACCAAAATGATGATCTGTGAGAAAGGATTAAATGCCACAAATATGTTAAAATAGAAAGGTGAAATTGCAAGATTCTCAATTAAACAGATAAGTTTCTATGCCTTAAAATAGCAGAATGGCATGGATAAGTATGTTATTGTCAATGGAAAAGAATTTCCGTAAAGCATAGATAAGTGTACAAGCTTGTGAAAAGGTTTAGGTCCTGGGATTGCTAAATGAAAGCGTGACACTTCAGCATCCTACCAGAACACTACATGATAACTGTAGGGCAAGTGAAACTGGGTTTCCTTGGTGAAAGGCAGCAGGGAGTATCCGAGTTCCCCAGAAATTCCAGAACATAAAGGTAGCAGCTGAGAGTGCCATAACTCCATAAGTAAAGTATCCAGAAACCTGGCACAGCCAAATTAAATAAATAAATAGACCATTAAAAACTGTGACTATATCTATACGACTATATGGAAATGACTAGACATGTACCAATTTCCATTCTGATACATTTCAAATCTGATACAAGATCGATAAAAATAACTCAAAGAAAGCAAACAAAGAGATGCCAGAAATCAGATAAGGATTTGATTATAGGCACTATTGATAGGGATGAGTTACACAATTACTTACAAAGGATAGATATGCATAATCTTCTTGACAGACAAAATGAAGGAGCATCATATTTTTGAATCAATCTACTGAATTAAAACCAAGAGCAGACCAATTTGAAATAGTGTGTTCACCACATTTTAGTGAAATTGATTACAAAGTACCCTTCAGATTGCATTTACAACAGATGCTTTCTTTGTTTAACATGTCTAAGTGTAAACGTAACCTTGGGCCTGAAGGAGATGATTACTTTAGGCTGCTGCAATGATATGGTCAAATGGTGGCCTCACAGGTTTTTAATGCTAAGAAGGAATTGTGTAATGTTCCTACTCTAAACAATCATCATTCATGTTTTCCGTCATTATATCAGAAATGTTATCCTTAATTATAAGAAGAAGCCAGCGTTCTGCTGAGCAATGGTCCAGTATGTAAGAAATTAAATGCTATTTTCTTTCACTAGGAAAAGAAAAGGGAAACATCATACCAGACAAGTAACACCCAAGCAGATTAATAGTAGTAGTGAAAGATATCAGGAAGGAACCTTGTCAGCTAAACGTTGCACAGGAGCTTCCCTGCTCTGGGCTTCTTCTACCAATCGAACAATGTCGCCAATGGCAGTCTCTCCACCCGCTCTCCGTACTTCAACTGTAAGAGTTCCATTGAGGTTTATACTTCCAGCTGCAACTTCACTCTGCAACAGACAAAAATCAACTTCAACTGAGACAACATAAAAGTAAATTCAAAAAATTAAAGCAGAATACTTAAACAGCCAATCATGCTTGTATTCAATATAAAAGAAGTACCCCAGGTAGTTTGGTAACTGGCAATGGCTCCCCTGTGAAACTTGACTCATCTACAGTGCTTCTACCAGCTGTTACTGTTCCATCGGCTGGAACACGGTCCTAGTACAATTGTAGAACAGTTGGAAATTTCATATAACCAAAGTTTTAAATAAAGCAATAAGTATCTCAACATTTACTAGGGAAGGAAATGTAGAAAAGGTCTGAGGCCACAATGACAAAGTAGACATTCCAACTTTGAAGTTCATAGCATCCATTACTGTAGAGAGAAAATCTCCGGTTTCTCTCTAACTTGGAGCCACTCAACCCTTATCCCCTTCTCTCATTTATATGTTTTTCTAACTAGAGTTCTTTCCCACCTGGTTTCTTATTTTTGAATAACCTCTTCACAGGTGAGCTTGGGGACAGTGGTAAGAACCACTGAAAGAAACTCTAGATTATTTTGCTTTCCCTATTTTCCTGTTTGGTGGTTTTTCTTCAAGTCTTTAAACACCTTTCATAGTTGGTCTTTCATTGTCATCATTTTTTTCATATTTACCTTTTAAATCTCGTTTAATAAGCTCAGAAAATATCATATATCTGAGATAATTGTACGTTTGGTTTAATATGCTCAGAAAATATCATATATCTGAGATAATTGTATGTTTGGTTTTCTTCTCCTGCTTGTGTCACCTTTATATGGTAGCTATCCATCCTTCACTCAAAGGCTAAAATCCTCTGCTTAGAAGCCTTGATCCCCTTTTGGGGATTTTTCATGTAGGTCAGTCTCTGATGATACCGGTTCTCATAGAAGTTTTGCAGCTAGACTTGGCACAAAACTACTGTTGAATCCTGCTGCAATGCATGCTGTGAGTGGACATCCAATCATGAAGCAATTTACAATGTTTTGCTGAATTGGATGTATACTTACTGGAAATTCTCATTGTTATTGTCATTATGACCTTAATATTAATGTGCTATTCTCCACATGATTTTGTACAGTTTGAAGATTATAGAATCAGAAGACGTTTTGCTTATTAAAAATTAATGATTGTTGAAGGAAAAGGCTGTACATGTGAAAGGCACAAAATAATAGAAAGAATGAAAGATAAAGCAAGAGCCCTTACTCCAGGAAGTACCACAATTTGGTCTCCAATAGAAAGACTAGTGCAGGGAACTTCCACAGTTGGACCCAGGTCCTTTGCATCAGTATCAACCACAAGTCGAGCCTTTGAAGGTAAAACATCTAAAAGTCCCGTCATATCGCTTGTTGCTTTTATCTTAGCTCTTTGTTCAAGATTTCTTCCTAACAAGACAAAAGCTATCAACATGATTGGCTCCTCGAAGAACGCTTTCCATCCCTGCTCACATGGCCAATTCATGTATTCAACAACTAACTCACCAACACATTGAATCATTTGCATGCCAAATTATTCATGTATAAAGAAGAAGATTAAACTACGCAAAACATTCCTCGGAAAGAACATTCATTTATAGCCTATAACTTAATTTGTATCATAAGAAGTTCAACTTTGATTCCCAAATGTGGCCCATAGTCAACCTCTATCCAAATTTCTATTAACCTAATCGACCAATCTTGTCACAGATCACGTCATGTTCCAAAATATTGAGAATAAGTGCATAATATTAGCAAAAATATATATCACCAATTCAATATCTAAATCCTTAGATATTTGGAAAAGAAAATGGAAAGGAAAATTTTGGAGATTTATAGGAGCTAACTACACCTTTCTAAACCTATAGCAGGAACAGTGTACTGATTTAAGGGGTGCTTGGTTCATGGGTTTGGAAGACATTAATGGGTATGGGAATGAAAAACATTGGTAGCTTGTATATTATCATTGCATGAACAGTGTTTTGATATCTAAGTTTTAGGGATTACTCCATACCTCCCAAATATGTGAGGAATGAAAGTCATTCCATCTTTTTTTAGTAAAATAATATAATTAATTAGAATATGTTAAATATAATTAATTAAAATTAAATATATTCTAAATATAATTAATTAGAATATATTAAAATTAAATATAACTAATTAGAATATATTAAATTTTGATACAAAAATTCAACAAATTTTTATTTTCCCTTTTTTAGCAAAACAATATAATTAATTAAATATCATTAATTATAATATATTAAAATTAAATATAATTAATAAGAATATATTAAATTTTTCTGCAAAATAAAATTTTAATTAATTTTTATTTTTAGCAAAATAGTATAATTAAATTTAATTAATTATAATATATTAAAATTAAATATAATTAACTAGAATATATAAAAATTTAACTAATTTTTATTTTTTTCCTTTTTGAGCAAAACAATATAATGAATTAAATATCATTAATTAGAATATATTAAAATTAAATCTAATTAATTAGAATATATTAAAATTTTGATGTAAAACAGAAATTTAACAAAATTTTATTTTTTCCTTTTTTAGTAAAACAATATAATTAATTAGAATATATTAATATTAAATATAATTAATTAGAATATATTTCTTAAGATTTTCAACAAACCAACCACTATCAATGATAATGGTAATTATTTCTTCGTCGTAACCAACCATCATAATTATAATAATTATATTCATTCTCATTCCTCACTATATTTATTCTCATTCCTATTACTATTACCCCATGTGAACCAACCGCTCCCTTAGTGTTATTTTTTGGATGAAGGCTGATAGTCGGGCACTATTGGAAAAGGGTCAAATTGAATTATAACCTTTAATTTAAAACAAAACCAAGTTCAGACAGTGGTTCATCTGTTCTATATTAACAGAAGACTAGAAATGATTCTAAAGCAATGCAAGGTAAAGGTAGAGGAACTTACAAGCTTTGGTACTAATACAGCTAAAGAACTAACGGCAAAAGATGATAAAGCCCCAAGACCAACCAAAGTATTCATGTTTGGAGCTCCCTTAAAAAGGTTTTTAACACCATCAAGGATAAGTTGACGTCCAGGACCAAGCAATGTGAACAGAGACAAGGACAGATGGAATCCTGTGGAGTGCAAGATATGGATCCATGAAGCCCTTGCAACCAAAATATGGGAAAGATGGCCAAAAAGACACACAGCACATAGAGCCCAAGAGACAGCAAGCTCATGACCTACATAACACATGCATTTCGCATTAAATTTTGATTTATCATCAAGCTCAACCTATATGACTAGAGTGGCAGCTGCAATATCAGTAAATTGGAAAGGGAAATAGCTTTCACACAAATAACAATGTAATGACATACATACCACTTTCTTTTAGTCGATTGTGCTTCTCCTCCATCTTCCTTTCAAAAACTTGAAAAAACTTCTCTCTTCCTGCATCTGCATTTAAGAATGAATCCAACTAGTGTTGATATTACAAGGACTATAGTATGCGTAAAAACATGCTAAACAATCAAGAACAAAATAAAATCAACACACATGTAGCCAAGAAAATTGACTGATGACAATTATTGCACCTCTTTGCCAAGAGCTGTAAGAATGTTTAAATATTTTTGGGTAAGGCGGATTTATGCAGCAGCATATTATAAAATGAAAGGAGGTGCAGTTGGGAACACAAATCAAACATCAGATAATAGAGTTTTTTCTGAATGAATTGCAAACTGAAAGATATTCCATCTTATGCCAAAGTGGAAAGAAGTTTAGCACAAACATTAACCTATAGTGCACAGAAGTTATTCGAAAAATATCAAATTGAAGAAAAAACAACATACCAAACACAAGAACTCTTACTATACACCATATTACATTGTAGAAGAGAGGTCAAATTTTACCTCCGAGGAAGAAGAGTCCTAAAAGAGCAATCATGCCCCATCTCTCTCTCTCCCACTCTGCCTCTTTCCCACTCTCTTACTCTCCCCCCTCCCTCTCTCTCTCATTGTCAAATTTAACTGAAAAAATGCATCTTACATCACCTCTAAATGTCGCCTATGCAAATAATCAGATTGCACATAACCAAAACCACATTGAAAATGCAAAAGTATGAGGAATCTAGCATGTAACATGAGATTACCATAGCAAAGAATAGAAAGTTTAGTTCAAAACCGTTCAGATAGTTCTTCCATCCATCACAAAAAAATTCAAGATAAAGATCAGTGAACAAAAATAACTTTTCCCAGTACATTGAAAAAATTACGTGACCTCAATAAGGACAATTATGCCTAATATTTACTAACTGGTATTCTATAGTGCTCTCAGGAATGCAGGGGTTTTCTTTATATATGTTGCAGGTGATTCATCTCATGTCACTTCTAAATCTCAATTCTGTCCTGGCTCAAGAATTTACCTGAAGGATTAAAATTCCACCATTACAACTGACGAACAGAAAAATCTACTACCTACAAGTCACAGCCTGAAGAACTGAAAGATCCAGATAAAGGAAGTTTACTACCATCAAGCTCTTGATATGTGTATACATTCAAACTATTCACCTCAGAAGCTACAATATTTTGGGTTTCTCACTGAAGAAATTACAGATATAGATTGTAACATTAGTTCCACAAACACCAAAGCTGTGGCCTTTAAAGAAATTGTTACAGGTATTTCAAGTGTCACTCTATTTACTTGCAGTAGAAGCTCCCAATAACTAAGTTGTGAGTATATGTATCAACTCAGACTCCTGCTAAGCACTTTCTCACACCATCAACATCAAATTATGCTTAAATTACAAATTGTAGATAAAATGACATAAAAATCAGATCTAACGTTCAATAGCTTGTTTACTTTGTTCAATAAGACAACACAAGTTGAGCAATTTTCTGGCAGTCATTCATGGTACTAGAATACTAGTGTTGACAATAAATTTGGAATGTAGAAACAAAGGAAAGGACTCCATAAATATAGCAGTTCTGATCACATAATTACTTAGAAAGGCAATGGAAGAACCAGCTTAAACATGCAATGATCAAGGGCACACATAGAAGTACCACATATTAGCAGGTTAAGCCAAAAGGTAACTATCTGGTCCAAGTTTCTGGCTTATTCACCTTTATTTTGCTTGAAGAGGCATAATTTTGATGGAACTGTCATCCCATTTCCCAAAAAGAAAAGCCAAAAAGGAGGATAACAGATAAAAATACTGCCAATTGAAAAGAAACATTAACATATATGACAAAAGAAGGCTCTATAATTGCTGGCAGTCAGTATAGTCAGAGAACAGCTTCGAAACATTAGAAAATAAGCTCTACAAAATTAACAGCATTATTTCAAGATACATAACGCTTTTACGCGCAAATATGGTGCTTTGCATGATACAAGGCCTTTGCAAGAACCTAAAAGGAAAGGACTACAAGTACTGGACCTTCCCCTACACCTAGGTAGACTGTAAAAATTAATACATCAACATTGCCATTGCCGACTCGCTAAATTTAGAAATTCAATAAATCTTCGCTAATAATTATCCCGGAGCTCTCCAATAATCCGTAAACTATGATTGTACAACAAAAAGCTCCTCAACTTGAATCTTCCTTGGTTCAGAAACTTCTCTTCAACTCAATCCACAAGTAGTTGCTGAGGCTCACCTATTGAAGGGGGAATTCATTTTGTTAATAACTTTTCAACCATTCCTTCATGCCTATATAGTGGAGATGATATTTTCATGATTCTGCTTATGTAATAAGTTATTATGATATCAAAATTCAATGAAGCAGGGACGTACCGCAAAAATATCACAATTGCTTCTCCCAAAACTTTCTAAGGTGAAACATCTCCTTCAGTAGCTCCTTGACCTGCCACTACCCCACCTGAAACATCTCCTTCAGTAGCTCCTTGACCTGCCACTACCCCACCAAACTCCACATGAATACAGAAAGGCATCCTGAATATGTCTTAACACCTACTCTGGCTTAAATTTTTAGGAACTAAATACTTAATAACTGTAATTGAAGGAACACTCATGGAAGCGTAAATCAATAGATACATTTGCATATTAGGCAACATCATGCCTAGTGGAGAACAGCATAATTGCTAATCCAGCGGCTTAGCATTCAACAAGTCTCCCACAGTTACCAACTCAAATTACCATCCGGTGTGAAAATAAGATGAATCGGTATATAAGCATATCAATAGAGAAAAAGTCCTAAAACGGTAATAGTTGAAGGCTTTTTACGATGGGTTTGTATGAGGAACAGAAGGGGAAAGTTCAAGATTGATTTTCTAAGTTATCCACAAGAAGGGGAGGCCCAGAAAATCTGACATATTTCATCAATGTGCTTTTTAGTTATGACAAATCAAGGCTTTCTGATGGAGATCACTCAAATTTCTGTTTCCGTAAAACATCTATTTTATGCAGAATTCTTTTTCCTTAATTTTTTTGTTTATAGTAGATTAGATCAAGTCAATATTGTAGAGTTGAAGTCTGATTTCAGTTAGAAGAAGACAAGACCGATTAAGGTTAGATTAGAATAGCTCGTTAAACCCTAGTTTCTCCAAAAGTGATTATTGGATAATTAGGAGTGAATCCTAAAACCACTTCTTAGAGTTATCCCTCTATTTATTCTTTCAAAAGTTACCAGTCCTTATCTAAAATTTAATCAGCTGGTTCTCCTTCATCTGTCCTACATCTTTAAAATTTCAATAGCCTAGTTCTCCTTTCTCTGTCCTACATCATGCTTACAGAGAGAGATGAAGAGGAAAGAGAGTGTATTAGAGTTTATGGTGATGCATTATTGGTGTTTGTAATAATGGATGAGTCTAAAAGTGGATCAAGAGAAGAATGAAAATTTTAAACTGTGATTACAAAGTAGGGACCCAAGATTCATGGTTGGTTTGCTGCAAAAAATTCCATTGAATATCACATCCCACTAGCAACAAAGTTATTGAGCAATGCCTTGCCCTATAGTGTGGTTCAATAAACTGGAATTTTCAAGGGATTAACCGATACTAACGTATATTGCTGCACACAAGAAGCAATAGGCAAATCAATATCGATGGCTTTGCACCAACAGAAAGCACTAGATAGCTGCAAGATTTCGAATGGCATATGGCACTAAGGTAAAAGTATACAAAAATTCTTTGTTGTATTATCATCCCAGGAACATCCCCCTGCACATATTCATCATGTCCCACAAATTAAGATCCGGAAAAATTTTAGGGGCCTAAAAAACCTGTCAGTCACCAACTGCCCTTGTGTGATTGGTAAATCCCTCAACAAGCATTGCACCATAATCAATTTTAAACCCAAAGACTCCACCAATACAGACTGCAGTCCACGAATCTTTTCCAATCCAAGGATGTTCATAACAACTAAATCTCACACATAGCACCAACAAAACTCTTACTAGATTACCACAGCTCAAGAAAATGTTCTACAATTATGGGGAACAATGAGAGACATATAGCCACATGGCAATCATTACCAGCATTTTCACCACCGAGTCAAATCTCAATACCAATCCATAATACTCATTATATAAAAACACCCAAAGATCTAAATCAAATGTAATGCTTCAAAGCAAAAGATCATGAAGCAGATGACTCTATCCAAAGGTACATGCCATACACATAGGCATACTCAAATCCATTAACAACCACTTAAATTTTTCAAAGGTACATGCCATACACATAGGCATACTCAAATCCATTAACAACCACTTAAATTTTTCATTGTAGCTATTTTTCTACCTTTTATTGCACTTGGCATTGCACCTGTTCATTTATTTTTTCTCAAGTGATGAGCTTGTGAACAAATTTAATATTTATTGCCGCATGTAAGTGAAAAATCATCTAATCTGCAAGTTTAACAACAGATATTCTTCTTCACAGCTCACATAACTTCACCAGTATGCTTTAAAAGTAAGATACTTGACGCAAGGTTAAAATATTTATTTCAATACATCTTATCATTCTACATGAAATGATTTAATTAGAATGTACTTTTCTCCTCGCATTTTTTGCCAAAATTTTCTTTCCTTTTTGTACTAAGTTGCTTCTCTTGCACATGTTACACACTTTGATGACACCAAAGTTGTTAATATTACAATGAACAATAATACCAGTATTTGAGTCTCAAAAACATCTGCCAAGATGTGAAGTATCCCTTAGCACTGCCTAATTTTGAGTAACCTACTTCTAACAATCATCATGCATGTATGAGACAAAATATATGCATCTTGAGGTGGACAACAGCTGCAAAAATGCTTATGACAACCAAGTATTGTCAATGTTCTTACCTCGAAGGTTAGACTTGAATCCACAATTTGTTAGATGCCTTGCAAGTGACTCTCCTAACTGTTTTTGCCAGTTTGGTGCAACTTTGGCTTCAGATATGGGCCACACTATTGCAGTCTCAGTAGTGAGATTGACACTGGCAGAAGACACTTGTGGCTGTTCATGATTATGTTAAACAAAGAACAAACAACATTCACTAAGAATCCAGAAATAAATCTGAAGTGCTAGAACAAGAAATTCACAAAAAAGAAAAAAGAAAATTCAGTAGTCCTTTTCTGACTCATCAGAACTAAAAGCTGGACCAGCTCAATTTGCCTAACATCTTGAAAATTAATGAAATATGCACGAGCTTTCTCATACAACACATACTGAAAACAAAACCTACAAAAGAAAGAACTATTGGCACCAGAATCATATAGAAACTTTGAATAAAATGTCTCTGCACATCCGGCAACTATGATCAACTTTTCTCAGTATAAAATTCCTGTTCATAAGAACGATCATATTTCTAATTTGACTTCTACAGGTCGACCAACATAGGCAATCCAATCTTTTAGAGATAAGTGTAACAACTTTGATATATATTGAAAGTTATATATCACATATGCTGCAGACACATAGTTTCTTATATAGAGCTAGGATACAAGTTTTGGTAGTCTCCTTAATTTAGGAAGACTTCCTATTTGGAAATATCCCTAATATAGCTAGATATGACAGCTAAGGATAATCTCTAAGAATAATCCCTTAATTAAGGGACTATCTATTATTACGGGATTATCTACACTCCCCCTCAAGTTGGTGCAAAGATATCTATCATGCCCAACTTGCTAATTTGCTCTTCAAATGGGTGTCTGAACAGCTCCTTTGTAAAGACATCTGCTCTCTGTTCTTTAGTAGGAACAAATGGAATACATATGCTTCCATCTTCCATTTTTTCCTTGATAAAGTGATTATCAACCTCTATATGTTTTATCCTTTCGTGAAGTACTGGATTGTGTGCAATATTAATGGTTGCCTTATTGTCACAATACAACTTCATGGGAGGCTTAACTTCCAAATGTAACTCAGTCATAACTCTTCGGAGCCATAAGACTTCACACACTCATTGAGCCATAGCCCTGTACTCAACTTCTGCACTACTCCTAGCTACTACATTTTGCTTTTTGCTTCTCCGTGTTACCATATTCTCCCATAGATAGGTGCAATAGCCCGATGTTGATCTTTTGTCAGTAATTGAGCCAACATAGTCTGCATCTGTATAGACTTTTATGCTTCTTTCTTCTTTCTTCTTTCTTCTCAAAAAACAATCCCTTACCAGGACATCCCTTTAGATATTTCAAAATTCTGATAACAGCCTCCAAGTGTTCTTCATATGGTGAGTGCATAAATTGGCTTACTAAGCTCACTGCAAATGCTACATCTGGCCTGGTGTGAGATAAGTAAATTAGTTTCCCAACAAGCCTCTGTTACCTTTCCTTGTTTACTGGAACACCATTTTCGAGCTGTCCAAGTTTCTTTCCTGGTTCCACTGGTGTATCATAGGGTTTACAGCCACTCAAACCTATCTCTTTTAATAAATCCAAAGTGTACTTTCTTTGAGTCACCACAATTCCCTTCTTGGATCGAGCTACTTCCATGCAAAGAAAATATCTAAGCTGCCCCAAGTTTTTTACTTCAAATTCCTTCCCGAGCTGAGCTTGTAACTTCTCTATCTCCACAAGATCATTCCCAGTAATTATGATATCATCCACATACACTATTAGGACAGCAATTTTACCTTCCCCATTCCTTTTAGTAAACAAGGTATGATCTGATTGGCCTTGGGAATACCCTTGACTTGTTACAAATTTGGTGAATCTGTCAAACCAGGCTCTTGGGGACTGTTTTAATTCATACAGGGACCTTCTAAGTTTGCACACCTTGTCTCCAAAGCTTTCCTTAAACCCAGGAGATGGCTCTATGTACACTTCCTCTTCCAAATCACCATTCAATAAAGAATTTTTTACATCTACTTAGATTAGAGGCCAGTCTAAGCACGCAGCCACTGATAATAGGACCCTGACAGTGTTCATCTTTGCCATTGGAGAGAATGTCTCAGTATAGTCCACTTCGAATGTTTGAGTGCAACCCTTTGCTACCAACCTAGCTTTAAATCTTTCTATTGACCCATCTACATTGTATTTAATGGTAAATATCCACGGGCATCCAACCAACTTTTTTTCCTCTTGGTAGATCTGTTCTCTTCCACGTGCCATTCTTTTCCAGGGCTTTTAACTCTTCCAAATCTGCCTCCTTCCACTCAGGAACAGCTAGAGCATCATGTATATTGTTTGGAATTTTTGCATTGGTTAGTGTGGAAATAAAAGGAGACAAGTTTGCATTAGAGACAAAGTTAGAAGTAGGGTATTGTGTGCATGATCTTTTTCCTTTTCTCATTGCAATAGGAAGAAAAATATCACCAGGGAGATCATCTGAGTTACCTAGTTGGGTACTAGTAATTTCAGTCCCGGATTGTGAGATGCCAGGACTTAGATTCGGAGATGATAATTGGGTTATGTCAAAGATTACTTTCCTTGCTCCCCTGCCATATACTGCACCATGAAGTTTTCTCTGCTTTTCACTTCCTCCCTCCTTCTCAACCTTGTCTTCTTCCTGATTTTCTTTTTCCTCCCCCTGACCAATAAGCTTGTCTACTGTTGGTCCTTCTAGGTTTAATATCTAAGTTTTTTTTCCACTAGATCTCTCATCTTCCTTACTGAAATACTCCCCCTTAAGATGAGTGTGACTATCATAAGGTTTATCTTCAAAAAATGTAACATCCATAGAGGTAAAAAATTTCTGGGATGTTGGATCAAAACACTTATATCCCTTTTGGGCTCTAGAGTATCCAACAAAAATACATTTGATAGCTTTAGGATCTAGTTTGGATTTCTTGGGATCATGGTTATAGACAAACACAGTGTTTCCAAATATTTTCAAAGGGACAGGTGGGTTCGGTTTTGTGTTAGGAAAGAAGGAAGAGAAGATTTGTAATGGGGTTTGGAAGTTTAAGGTTCTGGAAGGAAGTATATTGATCAAAAAATTGGCAGTGAGAACTGCTTCTCCCCATAGGTATTTTGGGATATGTGTTTGAAAGCTGATTGATCTAGCTACCTCTAAAAGATGTCTGTTTTTGCGTTCAGAAATTCCATTCTATTGTGGGGTGTAATTGCAGGAGGTTTGGTGGATAATCCCTTTGCTATCTAGGAAATTTTTTAAGGCCAAGTTCACATACTCCTTCCCGTTATCACTTCTAACATTCTAATCTCCTTTTAAAATTGAGTTTTAACCATGTTATATAAGGACGAACAAACATCCAATTTATCTCCCAAAAGAAACACCCATGTGACCCTAGAACAATCATTAATGAAAGTGAGGAACCACCGTTTTCCATTAGGTGTTTGAATTCTAGAGGGACCCCATAAATCACTGTGTATTAACATAAATGGCTCCGGACATCGGCTGTTTTGAATGGGGTAATGACTTCTGTGAAGTTTAGCTAATTCACAACATTCACATTGAAAGCTAGCAATTTTATTGATAGATAAATGAGGTAATGCACACTTCAGGTATAGTAAACCAGGATGTCCTAACCTATAATGCCACATCATTATTTCTTCCTCCTTCTTGCTAACAGTGATGTGACAGCCACCTTCTTCATCTTTGTTGCCTTCTTCTTGCAAGATAAATAAGTCTCCAGTAACCTTAGCAACCCCAATCATCCTCCCCGATTCCAAATCCTGAAACATACAATGAATCGACCAAAATTAGCTTTGCAATTCATATCTTTGGTTAGCTTGCTAACAGAAACAAGATTATACGAAAGATTGGGAATGTGAAGAACATTTTTTAGTGTTAAGGTGTCTGGAATAGAGACTGTCCCTTTTCCTGCTACTGAAGCTAAGGAACCATCTGCAATTCTTATTTTCTGGTTTCCTGCACACGATGAGTAAGAGGAAAAAAATTTGGAGCTACCAATCATGAGATCAGTGGCTCCAGAGTCAACTATCCAAGAGTAGGAAGGTATAGAACAAACAAAGGCTTTTGGAAGAATTATACCTGATTGGACTACAGAACAAAAGGGTTTTTGGTATTCTCAATTGGAAGGAATGTGTACAGATGATCAAGCTGTTCCTTTGTGAAAGGAATGGTCCTGATTGAGCTGGAGGTATCTTAGTCATGACTGGACTGGTTTCCATCTTGCAAAACTTTCCCATCTCCTGCTCCACTAGCCCATTTTTTCTTCCAGTTTGCTGGTTTGCCATGTATCTTCCAGTAGGTATCTTTTGTATGCCACAGTCTTTTGCAAAAATCACCCCAAGTTTTCTGCTTGTTTTTACCTCTCTCACCCTCACTGTCACTATTCTTTGAGACAAATGCTGAACCTTCATTCTGGAAGTCCAAAGAGCCATGTTTTCCCAACATGACACTTTTCCGAGCTTCCTTTCTTCTGACTTCAAAGAACACTTCTCGGATTGAGGGTAGTGGCCTTCGCCCCAAAATCTGTTCCGTGACTTCATCCAATTTTGCCTTCAAGCTAGCAAGAAAAACAAACACTCGTCCCCTGTCAACTTTCTCTCTATATTGGGCTGCATCTTCTAGATTTTTCCACTTTGTTCCTCAAATAGATCCAACTCCTGCCATATTATAGTCATCTCATTATAATATGCAGTCACAACTTGTTCACCCTGTTGCATCTTCCACATTTTTTAATTGAGTTCAAACAGCTGAGTATAGTTTTCCAGGTGTAAGTATGTTTCTTTGACAGCTTCCCATATATCTTTGCCTGTTGGGAGGAAAATAAAGGGTCTTCCTACCCTTGGTTCCATAGAATTGATGAGCCAGGCTATAACCATGGCATTCGCCAAGCACCACTGGTCAAAATTAGGGTCTTCTGACCTTGGAGTTTGGATTACTCCTGTTATGTACCCTATCTTTCCTTTTCCAGTAATCACGAGACGGGCTGATTGGGACCATTCTAGGTAGTTTCTTCCATTCAGTTTCTGGGTTGAAATTTATAGGGAATTTTCTGGCTGCATGCTAACTGAATCAGGTTGATTTCCTGATCCAGAGAAAGGGGTAGAGCTGCTGGTGGTCTCGAGGGATGAAGATCGAGACCCCACCATTGCAGCCTTGTAATTCATGGACGAGCATGAGGCTCTGATACCATGTAACAACTTCGATACATATTGACAGTTATATATCACATATGTTGCAGACTCATAGGTTCTTATACAGAGCTAGGGTACATAATTTTGTTAGTCTCCTTAATTTAGGAAAACTCCCTATTTGGAAATATCCCTAATATAGCTAGATATTACAGCTAAGGATAATCTCTAAGAATAATCCCTTAATTAAGGGACTATCTATTATTACGGGATTATCTACAATAAGATCCAAGAAAGTTAAAGATCTTTTGTTAGCAGAAACCACTCAGTAAGCAACCAGACATGCTTGAAACAATATAAACTGACTTTAAACAATCCAATTCAACGATCAAAAAGAAAAATCTACTTAATTCCCTATTCTCATATGCAATAAAATGTGATAAACTGCATTGACATTAATACACTCCTCTAGAGTAACCAAAACAAAAAGTTAAAGAAGAAAGAACCAGATCATTTACTTGACTTTCCAGTATTCTCTTGACACTGGCAGCGCATCCCCCGCATGTCATTCCCTAAAATCATAGCCAGAAAAAAAAAAGCTTTTAGAATTTCAAGGTGGTGGATGCACGTTAGACACTTAATAGTTACATACAAATAAGAACAAAAAAGGAGGCAAACAGGTAGGCTCAGAAATTCAGAATTTTGTTACAACAGCGGAGAAAGAACGTACGCCAACGTCGAGTACGATGACATCGTGAGATAGAACTGACACGTCATCCGCCCCTCCGGAGACCAAATTGGACTTGGCGCCTCCACCGTCAGAAGATCCATCACCGCCACCACCCCCTCCTCCGCCGCCAGGTCCAAAGCCACTGTCATTTCCACCACCGAGCGATGCTGCCGCTGAAGATGCGGAGAAGCACTGCAAACGTCTGCCGAGCAATGGCGCCACGGCGGACAAGCCTCTAAGACTGGAAAAATCAGAAGAGAAGGAGGAGGAGGAAGAGGGAAGGTGTAGTTTAGGGTAGAGAGAGGAAATGAGGCGGCAAGAGGGGGGTGGTCGGGAGGCGAAGTGGCGGTTAAGAGCTTTGGAAATGGTTAGCATTGTAAGTGTGGTGGTTGCTGCTGGGACAGAGGATTCCATTTTTTTTCCTCTTTTTCTATTCTATTCTACTATTTCAGCATTCAAACGCAAACTTACATGCTTTGGTCTCGGAAGATGGGTTAGCTGGTTGGTTGGTTGGTTGGCTGGTATTTATGTGGTGCTTTAATTGAAATCGCAACAAAATTCAAACCAAGTAATGAGGCTGCAAGGATTGGATTGGGTCCCAATGCAAATAAAAGTTCAAAATGTCACATCATCACACTTTATTATTTATTGTACTGCCCACTATTTATATAAAAAACATGTACGTTTTCCATTAACCCTGAAAAACAATAAGGCCCTCTTTAGCCGTGGGATTGGTAATAAAATAAGATAGAACCAACGTTTTTAAAAATTGGATCGGACTAGTCGATCCGATAGAAAAAAGTTTGAACCAGTTAGTTGTATAGTTCGATTTGACCTAATAACTTGTATATATTAAAATCGGCCGGTTTATCAGTTAATCGGTCAATTTATTAGTTAATCGGCCAGTTTTTATCGAACCGGTCCAACCTGTCAAACCGCTCCATAACTCCAGATACACTAGAAGACTACTTTCAAGTTTCATTTCATCGAAGGCTCGGGTTTCTCTTCACCATCTTCTGATCTTTTCTTCATCATCTCTCACTACCTTCATAGATGTAGAAATTGAATTCTTCTCTTTAAACTTTAGATTTCATTTAATCGACCTCTCTTCCCCATTTCACTTTCTTCTTTTCACCATCTCTCACCGCCTCCATTTCGTTTCAGACTTCTTTAACTCGATCGATCTAAATAAACTAAGGATTTCACAAATTTACTGATATCTTGAACAAAATATTCGCTTTTGTGTATACTTTGGGTGACGGTAGCATTTTGGATTGGTTCGGAAGCTTCCTATTTTCAACTAGACAACAAGCTAATGAAGTTGTTCAGGACCAGCTATTAGCCCTTAATTTTACCAGGTTTCTCGTCGATCCAACATTTTCATTAGTTCATACTCTTTTTGCGCTTACTTTGAACTCTACAACCATAGCTAATGCTCATCTGGGTCAGCGTCTTTCTCTCTTTTTTGCTTCTTTTTTAATTAAAGTTCTTATCTTGCCCTCTATCGATTATTCTTTTACTCATTTTCCAATTTTGTAGATTAGTTGAGCGCAAATTACTAGTCGGCCACTCTTATCTCTCTCTGTATATTCTCGTTGTTTTAATTTGGATATGCTTAGTGCAATTTGAACACAAGTTTTGAAGCTTTCATCTTTTTATTCCTTTTTTGTTTTCTGTTGTTGAGTTTTTCTAAATGGGTTATATTTTGGAGAATTAGTGCACTTGGGATGGTAAATAAAAACTTAATTAGATGCTGATATGATAAAGACATCAAATTTATGAACTTTTAATGGAAAATTAGAAGGACAAAATGGTTTGTGTGGCAAGTATCTGTTTGTGTTATGGGCAATCCAAAATGTTTGGCGGATTTTTGTAATCACCTACTGAGTATGTGAGATTTATGTTGTATTTGTTTTGTTGCTTTCTTGTGTAGGTTGGTATACTGTATTGAAATTCCGTGAATAGCAAATGAGTGATATAATTATTGGAGTAGATCCCCCTAGGACTGAAGCAAAGACTAGTAGTGATGCTGCTAGAATTGCAGAGCTCAAGGCTTGACTCTCCTCTCAATTTGATGCAGCAGGAAAAGATGCTCCGAAGTTTGAATACACTCCTCGTAGCATTGCTCATTTATACAATTTAGCAATTGTCTCTTAGGCTAAGAAACAAGCTGCTGTTATTGTTGCCAATGATTTCTGCCAGAAAGCTGTTGAATATCGTGCACAAGGTTTTGGGGATTTTCTATTTGTTTCGATTTATTGCCTAAGCATGCTATATTCTAGTGAAGTGCCACGATTTGTGCTTATGCAAACAGAAACATTTCGTACTTGTAGGCTCTATTTATTTCTTGATAGAACCTTTAATTCTTTATGAGAATTTGCATTTCTTGTTCACAAATTGAGAATTTTTGTATTTCTGTGTAGCTGCAAGGATTAGGGAGATATTAGAGCATGCAGGACTGGCACGGGAGAGTTTGCCCTCAAATGTTGTTGTATCATCTCAAGTTCTTGCAAATGTGGAAAATTTATCTCAATGCTCAATCATAATTATTTTGCTTCTCTTGAATCATATGTTTTCATGGCACTCTTTATATGTTCTTTTAAAACACTAGCGCAGTTGGAGGATGATGCAGATGGAAAATTGAAGAACTAATTTGGCAGTTACGGCATCAAAGGAGAGACAATATTTCCAATAGTATTCAAACTATGAGGTATAAAAGAATCAAGATTTAGTTCTTTTGTGAACAGGGGAGAAATGTGGTCAAACAATCATTTCCTATCTGTCAGTAAGATTCTTCAGAATGCATAAGTTAATGTGATCCCTCTTCAATCAAATTTTCAGCATCTCTATGATTTTCTAGTCAAAAGAGTTTCTTTTCTTGCTTTTACTCGCTTCATGTGCGTGGCTAACAAAATTTGTTTGGAAGATTTATGCAAATTTGGCATAGCAAAGTCAAGTATTTTCTTTCTTGACAATATAAGATTGATGAAAATATAGCCACTTCTTTGTTGCTTAGCTACTTTAGCTTCTCATTGGAAGTTGTGTAATCCAGGCACTTCTTAATCATGTGGGATGCACTCCAGAGATTACTCACGATTTACTAGTTGAGATGGCTATTTGTTTTGAATTTATTCTCATTTAGTAGCATAAATTAGTTCTGTAATTTGGTTTAGCATGACACTTAACATCATAACATCCTCTTTCAAAGGCTGTAAGTATGGTCATGTCAATAACTCTACGTCTCCTCAACTTGTCTTCAAATGCACTCATAGATGGACTTCCCTTATTGACTGAAAGCTGTGTTGTGCTTGATCTATCTAACAATTAATTTAAAGGAAACATAACCAAAATTACCAAGTGGGAAAATATTGAATATCTTGATCTAAGCCAAAACCAACTGACAGGGCCAATTAATTTTTTGTAACAATTAGAAATATTTGGTTTAACTTTTTTATAATATTTAGAACTCCATTTTATATCAATTTTTTTAATATTTAGAACTCCATTTTATATCAACTTTTTAATATTTAGAACTCTATTTTATACTAATTTTTGGATTGAAGAAGAAGAACCATCGCATGATCTTGATTATAATGAACTTGAAAAGATGATTTATGAAGAAAATGTATTTGTCACAGCGAATGAATTAAGAACATCTACTGATGGTCAGTTCATATCTTAAGTGTAGTTTATGAATCTTTAAATATCGTTGGAGAATTTGGAGCTTTTGACGATGAAGAGATGCAACCTCCTTTAGAAATGCAATTTTGATTTTTATTGTTATTGTTATTTTAAGCTTTATAGTAGACTTATATTTATTTATTATTAATTCATTATATAATAATAAACATTGTTGTATTTTTATTTCAATAAAATATTTTATTTTTACTTATTTTTATCAGTTTTACTTGTTATTTATTATATACCGGTTTTATAACGGTTCATTATCGGTTGAACCTCTAAACCTTAAACCTTTCCTTCAACCGGTTTGATATCCGGTCCGGTTTTTAAAACATTGGATAGAACATAACACATTTTATCGTTAGTTGAGAATTTTATAATAGAATGGAACATAATAGAGGGTTGGTAATAGAACGAGATAGAACATAACAGACTTCTATCGTTTAGTTGAGAATTTTATAATGAAATAGAACGTAATAGAATAGAAACGGAGGGTTTCATATTACATTTCATTCCATCCTAAATAATGAAAATAAGAAACCTCCGATTTAAGGAGTTTAGGATGGAATGTAAACTAATAGATACATACTACGTAATGTCCCTTCAATAATTTTTCTTAATACCAATTATTTCTTCTAACTCTAAACCCCCCTTTTTCCAGACTCATTTATTACAATCTACAAAAATTATATATAATTAATAATATTTTATATTATTTCTCCTTACCTAATAATAATATTTTTATATTATTAAAAATAAATTGTATATAATTAATAATAAAATTATAAAATTTTTATTAATAAAAATAGAAAATATGAATTGTAAATCACATATAATAGAATCAAATAAAATTTAATAAACTAAAATTTATTAAATAATTAATAATATTATTTTTATATAATTAACAATAAATTACATATAATTAATAATAAAATAATAAAATTTTTATTATTTTAAAATAGAAAATATATAAAAAATTATTTGTCACGGTTGTGACTTGAACTGTGACTTTTTAATAGGGCGTCATTTTTGTTTTAAAATCATAGCGATAAACCTCCTATAATATCCATTTTAATATTAGGGGTATAATAGTCATTTATTATACATTACATTCCATTTCATCTATCTTCCAAACAATATTTCACTACATTACATTATGAATCCTTCCATCCCTTCCAAACAACTTTTTACTATATCACATTATATTCTATTATAAACCGTTTCATTATATTATATTCCGTTTCATTAATTAACATCCAACCAAACAGATCCTAAGTAAAAGCAAGCTAATATATTTAAGAACCTTCAAGTAATGAAAATTTATCAAGCACAAAATGGTCGGTCACCTTTATTGGCAACGATACTCCTGTATGTTGCATTTGTCTCATAAAAGAAAATTCTGAAGTTAATAGCATCTCCTGACAATTTCACAAACTCATCCTTAATGTGTTCTCAATATTCATATCCATCAAATTAGGAATATTTTTTTGAATAAATTTACTTACCATCTTAGTAAACACTGGCATTTTTACCAAAGTACTTACACCTGTATTCGTTAACATAATCATATGGATGAGAGGAAAAATTGTCCTCTCCTTGAAATCGCACAAACTATTATATTTTCTAATTTTGCACCAATTCAATATTAGGATAAAGTTATATTAACTGTTCTTATTTATAAAATCCCGAAGGAGACCTTAGAAGAACATCAATATTCCAAACCTGTCATCATACTATCCATCTCAATTTTATACATAAATAAAATCGAAAAGAAAGGAAATAACAACTTAGAATAGATGATCGAAGGTAGTGACGTCGAGAAACCCCTTGATGAAGGAAGCATAATGAATCAACTTCGTCTTCCTCGTGCTTCTTCTTCTTTCTCTCTCTCGGTATTCTCTCTCTAGGGTTTCAAGTGTGGCTACACGAAAAAACTCTCTTTTTCTCTTCACTTGTTGTTTTTAAATATTCTTTTATGTTTTGGGTAACGTTAAGGTTTTTTAGAGAGTCGAAAGATCCAAAAAGTCTCTCGAAACGTGAAGTTTGTAAGTGTCTATGCGTCTGCCTAATGCAGCCCACGATTGTGGCTCACATATGAGCCTTTCATGATTATGGGCCATTCTTAGAGCTTCTGTCAAGATCGTAGTATGCTTGCCACAATCGTGGGCCTATGTTATAATCTGGGTCCCTCTGAAACCCCTTCATTCTTTAATATTGACCCTAAAATACTAGCAAACACATCAGGTATCTCAAAGACATAATGTTTAAGCTCAAAAACTTGTACCAACCCATAAAATACTTACGGGGTGTTTTGAAAGGTGTGAGTTGAATTCAATACTGCAATTGAATTTCATTCAAGTGTTTGGAAACACAAAAAAAGAATGAGTTCAATTCATGCATGTAATTGAAACTCATCTCCTTTATAAATTGAATTCACTCCTCCAAGCATAAGAATTCAATTACATTGAAGCTTGAGGACGACATCTTTGAACAAAAAACTGTTGTTTGCTGCGGGTTTATAACCAGACATTCACCAAAGTTTATTTATTTATTGTGGGTTTTTATTAAGTCTAATTCTTTGCCCTGTATTTCTCATCAAGAATTACCTTATGCCATTCAAAGATAGCGTTTTTCTCTTTTGCCTTTTCATTCTTTGGACTACACTTCTCACTCTCTTGTTCTTCACTTGATTGGATTCCAAAAACTATTAATTAAAATATTATTAATAATTAATTAACTACAATATAATTAATTAAATATAATTAATTACAATATAATTAATTAAAATTAATTACAATATTTTAATTAGTCAATCTATTGTAATTGATTAATTAAAATATAATTAATTAAATTATAATAAATTTTTATTTCTCAATACTTTTTACAAACCAATCATTGTTAATGGTAATGGTAATCATTCTTTCCTCTTAACTAACTATCATAATTATAATGGTAATATTCATTCTCATTCCTCACTATATTCATTCCCATTACAAATTGCAATATTACTGGATTTGTTCCAAACAGTATAAATTGAATTTAATTCAATCTTATTAATGTAATTGAATCCAATTAGTCAATAAATTCAATTTGAAAGTTTCCAAACAGCCTGTTAAAACATAAATAATTAACAAACGAATACAATTATAGCCTAAAAGCATACTAAATGATTGAATTAACGATTAAACACATATCAAACTATGTCTTAAAACACGATGCAATTTATATTTATCACATCCCACACTTAAACATTTGCTTATCCTCAAGTATACAAAACAATAAACAACACAAATCACAAAACACATAATGAAATAATGAGACAATGGCTTCAACTTTATGAAATAAATTTAACTCTAAACACAATCATTCAAGTTATTCCAAATTATTAACACACAAAATCCACGTCTAGGAACTCTGGACTAAATATAAATATTAATCAAAAATTAAATGTCAACTTTATTCACCCCTTTTAATTGTACACACACATTAATAATTATTTAGTCAGTCAACTCTCCAACTACACCTAAGTACGTTTTCGTGAAAAGTTTAACTACTTAAAAATTCGTTAGGTTTTATTAGAAAACATTTGTTTTACCTTTTGTGGACATGGACCTAGTCTTTTTACATGGAGGCAAATATTGGTGATGAATATCGATCAGGTTACTCGACTAATTCATGTTTTAGTAAGTTTCTTGGTTGGAACATCATTATAGCATTTTCACGCGAAGGCATACATTTGTGATGCGAGTCGATCCAGTTACTTGGCTATATCACGTTTTCAACTGGCTACTGGCTCTATTCATAACCCGAAGACTAGCAGAATAGTTATTTATTTAAAATTTACAAACATTTTTTTTAATTAATGCCTACCTTGTTGCTTTAGCTGCTCGTTTTCACAAAAAATACTAGCAAAGCTACTTAGTCGAAATACCTAAAATTATGAATGAATGGACAACTTATAGGGTGATAAATTAACACTGAATCCTAATTAACTTGCATATTTTAAAGAAGATAGATCATTAATTTAGCTAGCTAATAATTCTTCACAACCTAATAGATTATGTTCAAAATTAAATCTATTTAATTCCATCTAAGCTATCAATACAGTCACACAATTCACAATATGCAACTTAAACATACTAATATATCAATATGAAAAATTAACACTCAAAGCAAAACACATAACCCTCCCTACACTTGAACAACACATTGTCCTCAATATGAGAAGGAGACAAACAAACACACAAAAGGGGGAAATCAAACACAATGCACGAAAAGCAAAAAAAAAAAAGTAGAAACTAAATAGGTTAGAACATGAACTCATGGTGATTAAGGAGGGGATGGTGTCGGAATCGATAAATATGGCATATATCTCAACTCTAAAGTCGTTGTGTGCAAGCCATCTCCTTCATCATCCTAGGGTTTTTCGTAAGTGTGTCTGTAATTGTTTTGGTGTTGGTAGACATTATATTGAGCACCTTCTTCCAACTAGGTTCTTCTGCTTCTTCTTCCTCTTTGGACTCCGTGATAGTCAAGTCCTCTTCGGCCTGTTGACATGTTGCTGCGTTAGAACTTACTTGACTGACCCTGATCTTCACATGAGATTTTTGGCTAATTTCCCAAAGTTCCATGTTATGGGACTAAAAGATTTCAGCACGCCACAAGTAATGGTGATTTAGAAATTCAGGGAGGTGGACGGTTAGACCACTACAATCTACACCATAGTACTCAGCAATAGTAGAACCCAAGTAACCCATTCCTAAATTGTTGTGCCTTTTACATAGAGTCGTAACAATTACTTTCACAATATATATCAAGGTGCACACTAAGATGTTGTGATCCATGCATTACAATAGAAAAAGTTCCTTCGTTGAGCACTTCTTGGTTTCTGATTTGTTAAAGACCATTTGACACATGAATTTATGTAACAACAAGTGCTCATGGCTTTATATAATGTTGTTGTGGGCATTCTTGACATCGAACCGCTCCAGCCTAGTGAGCTTATTTTAATAGCAGGAAGCACAAAAATCATCGTGTTGATCGACAATGGAAGATTCAAGGAAACCACAAATATTACACATAATTTCAAGGTTTAACTTGTAAGGTTGTCCCCACAACCTAAACCAAATTTCCTTAGTATTACTCGTTTCGAACTAAAGAAAGTAAGGAATTCAATAGTGAGCTCTTGCCAGACAAGATATTAGAAGGGTATAAATTTTCTCAACTGAATTCTTTATGCTAAATTCTCAGCCCTATCTCGAAATTCTAAAATATTTAACATAGCAAAAGTGAAGTATTTTGGGACTACTATTTGCTTAACACTAAGGGATTGGAATCAAATACCTTCCTCCTTTGAGTAGATTAGGATGGTTGCTTCAAAATATGCCACCTTGTTCCTTCACCTATGGCCCGAGACTTGATTTCTTCTAGATGATTGGTCATGCTTCACTAACTGCTTAATGCGCAACATAATGGACTACAAATAAGTGGAAGTTGGAACAAGGTGGAAATTTGAAAGTAGGTTAGAGAGAAGGGAGAGCTTTGGAGGTTCTAAAGTTAGAGAGATAAAGTTAAAATGAAGGAAGGGTAAAATGGTAAAAAATTCAGCTAAAAGTCGCGTGGAACAGATTTACCCTGCCGCAGGCCATCATCATGGCCTGCAATAATTTCACCATTTCTAATTTCATTTGGCTTTTGTCCTTATACACACCCCCCGAGATCCTTTCCTAACTTCTTATTAACATTATCACCTCATTACACTTTCCTTCCCGATCATCTTTATCAAAATTAATGCCTTACTCTTCCACGATATTTATTTGGAATCTGAACAATCTAACTATAGAATTCAAACTATCTGAAATCAAGGAAATAATCAATAATTTAAAAAAGATCATGGGTTGCCTCCCATGCAGTGTTTCTTTTAACATCATTAGCTTGACGCTCTTCTTTACTCAAGGTGGTTTAACAAAATTCTTTGGTGGTAACTCAGTTGTTAATCTCATAAAATGTTTTTGCACCACCTAGTTGCTTATACCTTTTTCCCGATTCTTTCTTCTCCTTCTTTTGCGAGATTTTCTCTTTTCTAGGGAATAATTTTGATCATCATTCTTCTCTTTTACTTCACCAAAATCCATTCACTTCATGATAGTCATGGTTGGAGAGGATTTTTTTTTCATTCTTAGTTACAGTAAAAGACACAAGTTCCTCTCCTACCCTTAGAATCAGCTTACCCCCATCTATATCAATAATTGATCAGGTAGTGGCCAAAAATGGCCGCCCGAGGATAATTGGGGTTTTTGCATCGTCTTCTATGTCCAGTATGAAAATGTTTGTCGAAAAAGTAAACTTTTCCACTCGAACATGTACATCATATATGTTACCCTTTGGACGATGAACTGATTTATTTGTCATTTTTACCAGTATCCTAGTGTGGACTATCACACCGAACCCCAGCTTTTGATATAAGGAATATGACATCATATTTATACTGGCTCCCAAATTGGCGAAGGCTCTTTCTATTTTAACACCCTTAATAATGCAGGGAATATAAAAGTCCCCTGGATCCTCCTTCTTTGGTGGTGTCACCAATTTCTTTTCTTCCTCCAATTCTTTTTCCACCTTTCCCTTATTAATTCCATCATTGTACGTCATGCTTCTAGTTGCTCGATCATGTCTATAATAACTTCATTCAACTCAACTTCCTTAGATTTCCTTATAGCTTTGATCGAGAATGGAATTGGGGGTTGATACTTTTTTTATCTCAGGTAAGTTGTACCTTGCTAGTAGAGAGTCTTGCTTATTCTCTTACACCTCTACCTTCACCTTGTCCTTAAATGAGTTTGGCTTTCGTTGTTTCAAAATGGGGTAGGGTTCTTATGTTAATGCATCTGGATTGCTTGTAATTCACTTCAAAAGAACATTCTTATCAACCTTATTATTGTCCTTCCCTTTATTGTCTTCAGCTTGGTGTGAATTCTCCTCAGGTGCTTGTTTACCAACCATGATTCATTCTTTTGGATTAGACTTGGTGTTACTTGGAAGGGTTCTGACATTTCAGGTTACTATTGCTTCTGCCAATTGACCTACTTGGAACTCTAAGTTATGTATCGAGGAGGCGTGATTTTTAGTAACTTGCTCGAACTTGCCTTTAGGCCTCTTATGTACATCCTCCGTACCTCCAATTTTATCTAAAATTTTATCCAGTTTGGATTCCATTGAACTCGGGTTGTCTTGCTGGAAACCTCGTGGTACTTAAGGTCTGAATTGTCCTCCAATGTTATTTGATCAAGAGAATTTTAGGTGATTTTTCCACCTAGGGATGTATGTGTTGGAGTAGGGATTGTTTCCTCCTTCTCGAACTTATTGGGTTCCTATATAGTTTACATACTCTGATCTATTATCCTTTATCAAGAAGTAATCGACTGTATCATGATCCATCTGCCCACAGAGTTCACACTTCAGCTAAAAAACTTTTACTATATGTGAGGATGAAGCCTTCATATTATTTAGTTGTCGAGTTAAATTACTAAATTTATCTTGCATTTCTGTCACTTAATCGACAACTACAACTCCTTTTTGCTCACGAAGAGTTGCGGGTTGTCTACTCCGCTCGTTCGTCCATAAACAGTTATTACTCGCCATTTCTTCTAACAACTCTTTTACTTCATCTACTATCTTCCTCATAAGTGACCCTCCTACACCTGCATCAATTGTGCCTCTTATATGTGGGGTTACTCCATTATATAACATTTGCAAAAGAAATTCTTTAGGCAGGTTATAGTGTGGATATTTTCTTTTCAATTTTTTGTATTATTCCTATACTTCATAAATCAATTCTCTATCACCCTGTTGAAAGTTTGTGATCTCTTCGATAATCTTCGTAGTCTTGGTAAGGGGAAAATACTTATCTCAAAAGGCACGAACTAATTGGTCCCAAGTGGTGACATTAATCGGGTTAAGAGAATCGTACCAAGCTTTTGCTCTATCTTTTAAGGTAAAAAGGAAGAGTCTCATTCTTACAGCATCCTCTGACATCTGATGATAACGGAAGGTATCACAAATTTCAAGGAAATTGACAATATGTGCTTTCGGGTCTTCATTCATTAATTCATAAAATTGCACATTTTGTTAAAGCATATTTAGAAGGCCTGGTTTGATTTCAAAGGAAGCTGCTTATACGGGTGGCTGACAGCGCGTGTCAAGTGCACCGCAAAATTTACCTGACTCTGCACACTAAAATTTGTAGTTGCGGTAAGCCTGGATCGAATCCACAAGGAATGTTCGGTTAATTTTCGTAATGAAATTAATTGATGCAAGGAAAGAAAATGGGGGGTTTTTGGGTTTTAAACAATTTAGAAAATTAAAGTAAATTCAAACTGCTGAAAATAAATTAAAACAATTAATCGAAAATGCAAAAAGTGTTGACTATGAGTAAAGTCCGGTTTTAGTGTCAATCTCGGCCTAATCACAATCAAGCATATTCCTTCGTTCTAAAGTCTTTACAATTCTTTTCGAACTATTGATATGAGACTAATAGAACGCTCTATAAATATCGGTTTTCCCTTAGGTAGAATTTAATCAAGATACAATCATTAATTAAACCTAACTACTGAATATCCTAAGATACGATCTCTAGATTCAATTTGGCAGTCGCATTACGAACTGGAAAACAATCAATATAGGCAGTAACCTCACATGTTCGAGTTATCAAACCTAAGTTATGTTGTTCCTAACAATTAACGATTGTTAGACGCTACTTCAAATATCAAAAGTAACAATTACGGATTACAATTGATATTTTAGCAAAAGTTTCAAAATAAACAATCAAAATAAAATATTAAGATTATTTATCCTAAAACCATCCAAATCAATATCAACAACATAACAATTTGGAAAGAAATCACAACTTTAAAACGACAAAAATAGCTTAACCGTGACTCAGCGTCGATATCTCCGTTGAACTGGTGTCGGAAACCTAGCCTTTCATATTTAATTTCATGGTATACGTATTTACTACCTCTTCCATATTTTTTCGTCTACTTAGCTTCCACGCCTGCCTTGCTCCTCAGCCTTATATCTGCATCCTTTGTATTTTTTTCCTTCTGTACTGTCACTGTTCCTGTCAAAGTAAATAATCAAACTCTCCCACGATTGTCTTCGTTCCTGCCGCCCTGCCAAAAACAAAACAAAACCAGTTTTTGCTCTGCTCAAAACCCTTCAGTGTTGCCCCCTTAACGCACCACGTCCAGAGTTTCTTTTAAAGAAACGCTACGTATGCTGCATTTAACGCAGCAGCTTTTTTTTTAACAATGCTTTTCAATTTATTTTAGAAAATCTGTCTTTTTTTGTCTCAAAAATAAATCAATATATCCAACCTAACAGTCAAGACAAATTGAACACAATTTGACCATTTTATCTTAGAAATATGATTGAAATCACATGTAAATACATAAGAGAATATAAGAAAATTCAATCCTATCAAATACCCCCACACTTGGTCTTTGACCGTCCTCGAGCAAATCGTCAAAATCAAAGTCACAAATCAAAGCTTTAACTCATTTTCCACATTTCTTGAGGATAGATAACCATAAG
>JANZXR010000005.1:16178973-16193194 GCA_027575705.1 Erythroxylum echinodendron | reverse complement strand
AAATGAGGAAAAGTTTGATTTTAAAAATACTGTGGTTTACGATTAATGTTTTATTATTCAAATTGATGTGATGCCATGTGGAGTAACTGTAGTGATTGCACGTGGTGCTCCCTTATTATAGGATATATATCGGAATGACCTACGGGCGTCCCGATGCGTACCCTACGGTGAGGGGTTGTTACACATATCTTAGACGATTTAACACAATTCAACCCACCTTTTTGTGTATTTTGCATAGTATACGTGATTTCTATATTAACAAGTGATTTACTTCATTTTCTACAGCCTTTGAAGGAATACAGTTCAGTATGAATGCTGCGGTTTCTAAAGCATAACCCCAAAAAGACTTTTGAAAATCAGTTTGACTCATTATTGATCGAACAATATCAAATAAAGTTCGATTTCTCCTTTCAAAAACACCATTCCATTGAGGAGTTCCTGGAGGAATCAATTATGAAACAATTCCATAATCCTTAAGATGACCATCAAACTCTTGGCTTAAGTATTCACCTCCTTCGTCAGATCGAAGGATTTTAATTGTCTTGCCAAGCTAATTTTGTACTTCATTCTTATACTCTTTAAACTTTTCAAAAGATTCAGATTTGTGATTCAGTAGATAGACATAGCCATATCTACTGAAGTCATCTGAACAAGTAATGAAATACAAATAACCTCCTCTAGTTGATATGCTAAAAGGACCATATACATTAGTATGTATGAGGCCTAATAGCTCGTTAGCCCTTTGCCTTTATCATCTTGCCAGTAAACAAGAATCACATGTCTCAAAAGATTCAAAAGAATCAATGAATCCATCTTAATGGAATTTTGAGATGCGTTTCTCATTTATATAGCTTAAGTGACAATGTTAGAGAGATAGGTTGGGTTCAAATCATTAGATTTAAACTTCTTGGTATTTATGTTATAGATGGACTCATTTGTAAGAAGCTCAGTGTTTAGAGTATAGATTCCATTCAATTCACGTGCAATGCTATATAAAATGTCATCTTTATAAATGGAAATATTTATATTCTCAATAGGAAATCTAAATCCGTCATTCTCTAAACAAGAAAAATAAATAATATTCCTACTCATAGTAGGTACATAATAACAATTCCTAAGCTCTAAAATGAGTCCAGTAGGTAAAGTAAGATCATAGGTCCCTACGGAAAAAGTAGCAACTCTTTCTTTATTTCCCACATGTAGGTCAATCTCACCAGTAGTAAATCTTCTAGTCCTTCTTAGATTTTGCACTTTAGTACAAATGTGAGTTACACCTCCAGTATCCAATACCCAAGATGCAGAAAAAGTAAAATTGACCTCTATAACAAACATACCTAAAGAAGTAGTCGCACTATTCTTCTTCTTTTTCATCTCTTCCAAATTGAGTTTGCAGTTCCTTTTCCAATGACCAGGTTCATTGCAATGAAAACAAACTCCCTCCTTGGGTGCCTTAGTCTTAGCTTTAGGATTGGGCTTGGGTACTTTACCTTTGCCCTTGCCTATGCCCTTCTTCTAAAAGCCCTTTCCTTTTGAACCATAAGAACTTCATGAGTGGTCTTAACCTTTCCCTTCAAGTTCTATTCAGTAGTCTTGAGCATCCCATGTAATTCATCAATAGACTTCTCTATTTTGTGCATATTGTAGTTACGAATGAACTGATCATAGTCATCAGTCAAAGACACTTGAATAAGATTAGTTTCCAATTCTTGACTAACAAGTGCACCTAATTTGTTAAGATGATAAATATAACTCTTCATCTTGAGAACATGAGCACTCACAGATGTGCCAAGAGTCATCTTGCATGAATTCAATGCCTTAGTGGTTCTAAACCTCTCTTGGCATGCTTACTCTTAAAACATAGATTTTAGTTGAGCAAGCATGTTATAGGCTTCCATTCCCTCTAAATCCTTCTGAAGGTCAGAGATCATGGTGCCTAACATAAGGCATGAAACATCCGTAGAGTCATTGATATACTTCACGTAAGCATCCTTTTAAGGTTTAGGTACATTTCCTGGTGGTTCCTTAGGGATGGGTTCTTCTAAGACATAAAACTTTCTTTCTTCCTTGAGAACAAATCTTAAGTTCCTATACTAGTCGAGGAAGTTTTTTCCATTAAGCTTTCTTTCTTTAAGATAGATCACAGGGATAGGTTGTTGGATGGAGTGGATGCCAAAATCTTCAATATTATACAAAGTGTGTTAACATTTTTATTGAGCTCCCACTTAATTTAATAACCCTTTATTTAACACTGGGAAGAAACAAGATCCATATTTCACTAAGTCCTAAGAAAGCTTTGGCTTAACACTCAAGACTTAGTTATTTAGGTAGAAAACTCTTTTCAATTACATCATTGTAACTCTTAATGAGTTTATTTTTAATTACATCTTATGTAATGCGTGTATGTAAAACCAAATCTTATGCCCTAAGCCCAAAACCGTTTTAATAGCTTAGTTAAGTCTTACCATACTTTACCTATGAATAGCACCATTATCTAAATGTCTTCCCTAGATGACTCTCATATGCTTTGCTTTGGCAAACCTACATAAGGATAATCTAGAGAAAAACATTGGCAAAGTTTTATGGAAGGAATATAAACTTAATATTGTCATGAGGGTTATTCTTAGTAAATTATAAAAGTTACTAATCCTATTAGTAAGGGTGTTTGTTCTATGCTAGTTCTAATCCTATAGTACAACATACTTGAGTATATAAATTAGAAGCATAGAATAGTAATTTACACATGCATATAAATATTCAAACAATATAAATAAAACATATGTAAAGCCACCTAAAATATATGACCGCAAAGAATCAGACGTCATGGACAGTGGTCCCGCTAGCCGGTTAGTGGGCAGGGGTCAAGGGGAAGCTACCCTTGCGGGGCTCGGGGCAGTGTCCTGGATCGAAAAATGGTATCCACGGTTTATTGAAAAGGAAGTTCTTAAATTCCCAAATCCATATTGAATATGGATACTTTTGTGGTTTCCATTATTAGAGTCCATATCAAATATGGAAACTTAATGTTCCCTTTTAGTGTCCATGTCAAACATGGAAACTTAAGGTTCCCTATTTATTTTAGGGTCTATGTTTAATATGGAATTTAGAAGCTTCCTATTTCTTTTAGAATCCTTATCTAATAAGGAAGCTTTTCTTTTCCCTAATCCTTATCATATATGGACTTTTCTTCTTCCCCTTTTAGTATCCTTGTCAAACATGGATACTTGTGGTTTCCTATTTCGAATTTATGTCGTACATGGCAGAAAACCTAGCAGTCGTCACCTAGGCATCCTCAGCTATAACCCTAGCCACCACCTAGCTGCCACAACAATGATGGCTTCGATCAAAGCCCTAGTGCCACTATTATGGGAGTCATGAGAGCTTTGCCACCACCATTGAAGGAAGCTTCGGGAATTAACATATATATCTTGGCCGAAACTCTTTTGGACGAGACAAATATGACTGAAACATCTCCATGCCCGAACTCTTCCTTTGGCCGAAACAATCCATGGATAAAACACGTCTTGATGTAATCAACTTCCATGGAAAAAACTTCTCTTTGTCATATATTCACATTAGTACCAAGAAAAAATAAAAAGAAATCTGAAAACAACATGTATGAACATAAATCACATTCCTATTATGCATTCAAATCCGAAACTACATGTTATCAAAACATGCATAATTTTGTCTATCTTGAAGCACAAAACCTGGCTATGATATCACTGTGGATCATTTATGACCCAGGAATGCACAATGCACAGTGTAATGGACCATAGGATATCAAGTCTTGTGCCTTGGTTAACCAAAATTTCATAACAAGAAGTGTACGGAATTACCTCTTGAAGCGAGCAGATTGGGATTCTTTTTAGATATCTTGACATTGTAGCTTGCGAACTTCCTCTAATGGTGTCCACACAAGGATGAACGATCTGGGAAGCGACTAATGTGTGCTAGCACGTTCTAAAATACTTTTGAATGCCGCATAGTTTTTCTCTCAGGAAAATGAACTAGTGGCTAGGTAGTTAGGGCTTTTCATATGTCTTTTAATGAGACATAAGCCCTCTATTTATGGAGAAGCCCTTATCCCTATTCTTAGTAGGAATAGGAAAATACTATTTTAATAGGAATAGGAATAGGAATATCCTAATCCTAAACTATTAAGAATAAGAATATCATAATTCTAAACCCATTAGGATTATGGAAGCCCAATAAGTTTCGACCCATATTATATCTCATATAATAAAAGCCTGACAACTTAATTCAATCTAACCTAATAAATATATCCACATATATTTATTCAGTGCCTAATAAATTAGGCCTAAGAGAATAAGCCCAAATCACATCACTCTTTGTGTGCGACCCTGTAGGCTCATTTGATGTTAGCAATGGGCTTAATCACACTTCAAGGCCCATAAGTCATAAGTGGCCTTTAGCAAGACATTATGACTACCCAATTCAAATGAGGATCGGTAAGTCGATTTAACTTGTAGCCATGGTTAGAAACTCAGTCCCTTTATAACACGATATCAAGATTAATCATAAGGCATGGTACATGTCAACCTTTGATTAATCATAGTTTCTTAATTCCCAAGTTGACTGACTATAATAATGACATTGATGACTCCTCATCAATTCATTTGAGCACGACCCTGAATTTCTTCAGTTAAACTTGTCAAGAAGCCTAAATGATATCTCTCTCATTTAAGAAAGGTACAAATCCCATCTACATCATTCACATCCCTCCGCATGATTCATTTAATGTCCAACATAAGAGTACTTATTATCTGATTAAAGATAACTTAGTCTAATTTCAAAACACTGAATTACTCATATAGGAAACCATGATGCCTTCAGGTCAAAATACTAAAGTCAAAACATATTGAGAATCACTAATGACATGAAACCATGTAGTGTGCTCGCTATGGGTCGGTCCAATATATATTCTCTAACATATATCTATACATCTGATTTGATAACTGATATCCATGATCGGTAAAATGTGACCATCAATCAGGACACATACTAGCCTTAATTTATTATTGTTCCACTAATAACGATCGACTGGGGACAGTTTAGAATAGTATTATAATACTTATGGTTTTACAATCAAGTCATATACTTGATGACATAAGCCTAATACTATTCATGGAATGTAAATCACATCACATAAACAATATACATGCATATATAAAAGAATACCTCATAATATATAAATAATAAGTCAGAATGTCAGTACAAAATTCACATATGACGATTAGTCTAGGGCATACTACTAGTAATTAATATGGTCCCCCGAACACTTATTGCTGCACAAATATATGTGTCAGCTGGTTTTTGACAAAACATAAACCAACGTGTGTTCCTCAAAGGAACTTTTTATGTTATAGGGTATGGACCACAGTATTCTAGTTTGCACATCCACACATGTGTTGAATGCTTTGTTACTACTCCACATAAGAGGAGCAACAATCTAGGAATGGGGTACGTGGACTGGAGTGGATTAAATATTCATCTCCATGAATTCCTAAACCATCACCATTTATAGTGGGCTGAAATCCTTAAGTCCCACAATATGGAACTTAGGGATATCAGCCAGAAGACACATGTCAGAATTAGGGCTAGTCAGGCGAGCTCAAAGTGAGCCCTGCTGTAACAAATAGAGGAGGACTCTACTAGTGAAGAGCTTGAGGAAGAGGAAGAACATGTCTGGAAGGAAGTTCTGGATGCAATCTTTGAAACCAATAGGACATTTGCAGAGAACACCAGAATGATGAAAGAGATGGCCTGGATATAATGACGCCAGAGTTGGAATATCTGTTGGATCCATAGATATTTCAAAACTCAGGGCATTCTCTATGAGAATTTTTCTAACCCAGTTTTCTTTTTCAAATTAGCCTTCAGTTTTATTTTTTATGTTTTACTTTTATTTAATTTCTGTTTACCTTAATTTTATATTTATTCTTGTCTTTTATGTGATTGTTTGCTCCCTGCTCACATTGAGGATAATGTGTTGTTCAAGTGTGGAGAGGGTTATGTGCTTTAATTTTTATATGATTTTGCATATATGATAGTTATTAGGTTGCATTGTGTGAATTGTTTTAATGTGTCAATGGCTTAGATGGAGTGAAATTTATTTAAGTTTGAACATAGTCTATTAGGTTGTGAATAATCATTAGCCTACAAAATTAGTAAATTAGGGGTCTTTGGATAAATATACAGCTTAATTAGGATTTAGTGTAAGTGTAGCACCTTATAGGTTGTCACCTTCATTCATAATTTGAGGCCTTTCAACTCAAGTAGCTTAACTAGTATTTTTCATGGAAATGAGTAGATTAAACAACAAGGTAGGGAATAAAAAAAGTTTGTTAAATAAATAACTATTATGCTGACCTTCGAGTTATGAATAGAGCTATTCCAGTTGAAAACATGATATAACCGAGTAACCGGATCGACACGCATCACAATTGTGTGCTCCTCGTCAAAAAGCTATAATGACATTTCAACCTATCAGGTTAAAAAACATGACTTAGATGAGTAACCGAATTGACATTCATTACCAATGTTTGCCTCCGCATAAAAAGACTAAGTCTATGTTCACTAATTTAATAAAACAAGTGTATTTTCTTAATAAAAACCTACCAGACTTAAAATAAGCTTAACTTTTCATGGAAACATAAGAACAGTTATATAGTATGAAGGACCAAAGAATTATTAATGTGTGTCTGCAATTGAAAAGGGTAAGTAAATTAACACTTGGATCTTAGTTAATTTGTATATTTTAGTTCAAAGCCCCTAGACACAGATTTTGCATGTTAATGATTAGATATAACTTGTTGTCTGTGTTTAAGATTAAATTTATTTTATGAAGTTAAAGCCATTGCCTCATTACTGTATTGTATGTTGTGTGATTGTTGTTTTGTTTGCTTGAGGAAAAGCAAACGTTTAAGTGTGAGGATGTTGATAGTTGCGATTTGTATCATGTTTTAGGGTTCAATTTGTTACGTAGTTAGTGTTAATTTGAGTGTTTAGTGTGCGTTTAGGTTAGAATTGTGTTCGTGTATCTGTTTAAGTGTTTTTTACAGGTTAGTATAAGTCTTTGAGCTTAAATGTTATGTTTTTGAGGTACCTTGATGTGCTTGTTAGTGTTTCAGGGTCAACGGCGAAGAACAAAGAAGTGTTATAGACTTTCGGGTTGAAACCACAGCCCAAGATCATAGCACAATAGGCCACGATCATGACAGACAGATATGAGCCACTATGCCTTAGGCCACAATCGTGACACTTTGGTCACGATCGTGACAGAGAGGTTTGAACTAGGCCATGATCTTGGCATTTGGGCCACACTCGTGACAGAGAGGGTTAGATGCCGGCTAGATTGTGGTTGGTAGGGATCATTTTGAGGAACTTTTTAGACCGTTTCGACCCTGAATGAACCCTAGGGATGCCAAGGTATTTAAGGAACGTAAAAGAGAGGAAGAGGGAGCTTTTGATCAGCCACCACGACAAAACCCTATAGGAGAGAACTTTGAGAGATCGAGAAAGAGATAAAGGAAGAGAGAAGAAGAAGACGACGTAGACTCAACGTGCTTCCCGGAATAAGAAGCTTTCTAAAGTAGCAGCCTCCCATTATCCAGTTGAGTTCTATTTCCTATGTATTTCAATTTTATTTGATTATAGAATTGGGATATATAGTTTGATGATAGAATTAAATTGTAATTGATGTTTTATACTCACCTTTAGAATATTATTTTTGATTTAATGTAATCTGATTGTTTTATTTGTTTATTGAATTAATTGTGGTTTAATTCTATACTTCATATCTTGATAATAAACTGAGAGGGTGAATCGAGAAAAATTGATTAAATTGGGCTAACGAGAGTTAGGTAATTTAATAGATTCAGAATTAAATTACGTTGGCAAATCTTGTGTAGAGAGATCACGTATAGGTTTCCAATTGTTTATTAGAGAACTTAAGAACTGATTAGGTTTTAGATCGGTTGTTAATTGAGATATTACTACTTCTCATAATCTGATTAGGGTTTAGTTATAACTTGAGAGAGAGTAATTGACCTTAAGATGATCTAGAACCATTAGTTCGATAAATTGTAATAAGTTAGGTTGGCACTAAAGATAGATAATTTTTCCTTTCTCTCTTTCGGTAAACTCACTAGGTTGAATTCTAGGGTGTGCTATCATTGTTCAACAAATCAATCAATTTTCATTAAGTGTTATTCATTTTTAAATTGAAATTGTTAATCTTTGTTGTGATTGTTTTTGTTAAGTGTTAATTATCAATTATTGTTTTGTTATTTGATTTGGTTATTTGATTTATTTAGTTCTTGTTTTTAAATTCGTTATCTATTGAATATCTGTTTAATAGTCTCCGACCTTATATTTTAGGATTAGATTAATCCTTGTCATAGGATCGATACCTTAGGTACTAAGCGAACGACCCATGCGTTTGCAGTATTATCGAGGTTAACAATATTTCTTAGTGGTAATGTAATTAACTTATTCTTCATTAGGAGCTTTGCTAATATAATAAATAATATAAATTTTCTTATCCTATTTCTGGACTAAGATAGCTCCCATTAGGATAATCACTAGCATCACACAATAAAAAATTTCCTAATTAGGGACCAAATTAGTGTCTTTACATTATTACAAAAGCTACTATAAATTAAGTTAGAAAGTATAAAAAAGACCCAAAAATTGAAAATTGATTTATGGATACCTAAATTTATTTCTCCACAATGTTGAAGAAACAATCTACAACATTGGAAAGTGGTTGGAGCATTAGACTAGGCCTAGTAATGGGCTAACCCAGGCTGTGCCTGCTTAAACTCTAGCTTAGTTCACAACTTCTTCCTGATATTGTTCGCTCAAGGTTACAAGCTCTAAGTTTTACTATTAATAACCTTGGTAATTACCACAAGCGGACGGGTCGTTCGTGTAGTACCTAAGGTATCGATCTTACGAGGAAGAGAACTAGTCCTAAAATCTAATGGCAGCTAAGTTCGCAATACCTAATTAAACAACTATTATAGAAATTAAAACTAATCAAGAATCAAATATGAGAAATTAAAGCACTAAAAGAACAAAATAGCCAGCTCACACAAATAATCTGAAACTCAACCTAGAAGTGACTAATTGAGAGAAAGGAGGAATTAATTCGAAACTGAAGAAAATCTACCCAATTGCGTAATTTACGACTTAAAGGGCCTAGAGGTCCTAGGGTGAATTACTCTCTCTCAAGTTATAATTCTTAACCCTAATTAATAATCCTTAATTCAAATTATAGAAATTGCAATTTCTCGATCTGCAATTGGTCCAAAACCTAAATTAGTTCTAAAGTTGTCTATTAACCTACCAAGAATCTATGTTCGATCTCTCATTACACGACTCTATTAGTTTGATTCAACTCTTTACCTATCGATTTACCTAACTCTCATTAGCCTAAATTGATGATTTTCACCCAGCTCACCCTTTCAGTTTGTTGCCAAGTTATGAAGAATCGAAATTGAATCACAAATAAATTGAAAACATTCAAATAAAATTTATTAATCTCAAGAACAAAAAACCCGAAGGTGAGTTTAGACAAAAGATTAACACTCAACGACAATATTTCTAATCAATATTCAAATATCATACATCAATGAAATCGGAATAAAAAATAGAAAATACTGTTGGAATGGATCTCGAAGGTAGCGACTGTGGGAAACTGTCTGTTTTATGAAGTACGTCGAGTCAAACATATCTCCGTGCCTCTCTTCCTTCTTCTCCTTCCTGAATCGCTTGATCTCTCTCTAGGTCTCTCTCAGATTTTTGTAGAATCTCCCTTTTTGCATAGCTCTCTCGGCTCTTTAAAAACTGCTGTGGCTGCTAGGTATTGTTTTGTTTATTCTTTAGAAGCCCTAGGGAAAACTTGGGTCAAAATGGTCTGAAAAATTACCTAAAAATTAAGTTTTCATGTTAGCATGATGCAGGGCACGATCGTGGCTCTGACTAATATAATCGTGGCCAACACTTTAACCTTTCTATCACGATCGTGGCCTAAAGTGCATGATTGTAGCCCGAGTTAATGCTTTCTGTCACGATCATGGCTCCTGGTGCATGACCGTGGCCTGGCTGCTGCTGGCTCTTCCTCTTCTGTCACGATCGTGGCCAATATGCAAGATCATGGCCTATGTCTTTTAGCCAGAAACTCTTTAAATCTTCACGTTCTTCCCTGTTTACCTTGCAACACTAGCACACACATCAAGGTACCTAAAAATATACAAACTAAGCTCCAAAATTCATACTAACCTATAAAAATAATTAAACATATAAATTACACAATTGAAACCTAAATACACATTAAACACTCAAAATAACACTAATTAATTAACAAATAAAACCCTAAAACATAATGTAGATCACAACTATCAACATCCCCACACTTAAACTTTCGCTTGTCCTCAAGGAAACAAAACAATAACACCTAACAAAACAAACACACCATGCAATAATGTGACAATGGCTCTAATCTTCATGAACTAAATTTAATCTTGGACACAGCCATTCAAATTATGTCAAATCATTAACATGCAAAATATGTGTCTAGGGGCTTTGAACTAAATATATAACTAACTCAAGACCAAGTGTTAACCTATTTACCCATTTCAATTGTGCACATATATTAATAATTTTTCGGTCCCTCAGACTCGATAACTATTCTTAGGTGTAGTTCCATGAAACTTCAAGCCTATTACAAGTTCGATATGTTTTTATTTAAATATAAAATTTTTATTTTTATTCATTATTCTTAATTTTTAACTCGGGACTTAGTCTTTTACTCAGAGGCAAACATTTGTGATGAATGTCGATCTGGTTACTCGATTAAGTCATTTATTAACAGCTTGGTTGAAATGTCATTATAGCCTTTTTAAGCAAAGACACACATTTTTGATGCGTGTCAATCCGGTTACTCAGCTACATCAGGTTTTCAACTGGATACTAACTCTATTCATAACCCGAAAGTCGGTGGAATAGTGATTATTGATCGCTTATTAAACACTTTTTTATTGCCTACCTTATTGCTTTAAACTATTCGTTTCCATGAAAAAAATCCTAGTTAAGCTACTTAGCTAAAAGGCCTCAAATTATGATTGAATATGACAATTTATAAGGTGCTAAATTTACACTAAGTCCTAATTAGGCTGTATATTTACCCAAAGGCCCCCTAATTCACTAATTTTGCAGGCTAATGATTGTTTACAACCTAATAGACTATGTCCAAAATTAAAAAAATTCACTCAATCTAAGCCATTGACATATTCACACACTTTACACTATGCAACCTACTACTATCATACAGTATGTAAAATTCACATACAAAAGAAAAACACAGAATTCCTCTCCACACATGAACAACATATTGTCCTTAATGTGAGAAGGAAATACACACGACACATACATAAGCGAAATGTGAAAATAGAAATTAAAATAACAAAGAACAAAAAAATTAAAGTTAAAAATAAAAATAAAAATAAAAATAACAAAAAAATAAACAACACAACAAAATAGAATTGAAAAATTTTTGGGTTAGACTTAAATCCTAAGGAGATGGAGGTGATGATGGTGTGGGAGGTGGTAATTGAACACCCTAAGCTTCGAAATGCCGATGGAGTTGGTGGATCTCTCGACTCTGGCATCTTTGTGTAAGCACTACTTCCTTTAATGTTCTGTTGGTTTCGGAGACTGCATCCAAAACCTTTGTCCAGCATTGGTCCTCTTATTCTGATTCCTCGCTTATTGATGCCTCCTGTGCCCGCCTAGGAGGCGCGGAGCTCGAGCTTGCCTGACTTGCCTTGGTTTGCACATGTGTCTTTTCATTGATTTCTTATAGATTCATGTTGGTGGAGTGAATGATCTCTACTTGAAATAAATGACGGTGGTTAAGGAACTCGGGCAGATGCACTATTAATCCCGTTCAATCCACACCAAAATGCTCTGAAATGGCAGAAACTAGGTATCCCATTCCAAGATGGTTGCTCCACTTTTGCGGAGTAGCAGCAAGAGCATTCAGCACATGCGTGGATGTGCATATTGGAATATTATGGTCCATGCACCACAGTATGAATAGTTCCTTGGTGGAACACTTGTTGGTATCTACTTTGTCAAAGGCCAACTGACATTTAAATTTATACAGTAGTAAGTGTTCATGGGACCGGTTATGGGCATTTTTGGTATAAAAGTGCTCAATATCAGTAAGTTTCCACCAGTATTAGGAGGCACGAAAGTCATTATATTGGTCAAAAATGGTGGATTCGAGGAATCCACATATGTCACACATGATCTCTACTGTTAATTCATATGCTTGCCCCCTTAATCTAAACTATAATTCCTTTGTGTTTTTGGGGTCAAAGGTCAAGGACGTGAAAAACTCTAGGGTAAGCTCTTCATAAACGGGGAATTGGAATCTAATGAATTGACCACTAGATCCTCTTTGCTAAGTTCTTTACCCGCTCATGCACTTTTGTCCCATCCAATGTATCAAAAGCAAAATATTTAGGCATAATAATTTTCCTAGAACGAAGGGAATATAAATGAATACCTTCCTCCTCAGTGTAGATAGGCAAAGTCACTCCAAAGTTCACTGCTCAGTTTCTTCTCCCCGTCCCGTGACTTGTTGTGCCTTATGAGGCTCCCATTGGGCGGTTTGTTTGATATGAGGCATGATTGGTTTGAGTTTGGAAATTTGACGGTTGCGAAATTTTAGAGAGATGTTAGAGCATTTAAAAGTTGGAGTTCTAGAGAGATAAACTAAAAATGAAAGTGAAGGTGAAAGTTAAGTAAGAATTAAATAAATAGGTGGTAAAAAGGGTAAAATGGTAAACGTATCAATTAAAATTCACGTCCTCCCCTTTTTTTACATAGTCGTAGGATATGATCGTGCCCTATTATGCTACGATCATGGCATACAATGTACCACCGAAGGAAATCTCAATTGTAGGCCACGATCATGACCTAACAGGTTACGGTCGTGGCCAGCGCCTGTATCCTGACACCAAGTCCTTCTTCTTCCAATTCTTTTTCTCTCTCAGTTCATAGTTCTTTTTTTCAGTTCTCTTAATATGCTTACGTACTCTTCCCCATGATTTTGAAATCCTGTTCCTCTTTTCGCTTTTATTGAACTAAAACAAGAATGAACCTAACTACGAAATTTAACTAATCTAACAAAATTAAACAATAAAATAATTTTTCCATGGGTTGCCTCTCATGTAGTGCTTTTTTTAACGTCAGTAGATCGACACTCCTTTAAAGCTCATGGTGGTTAGAATGATTGATTTGATGGTAGCGTCGTTATTAATCTCAAAGTCTAAATATTTACTACCATACTGTAACTACCACCTTTCTTGAAATTTTCCTTGCCTTGCCTTCTCCTTCTGAGCACTTCTTTCAGAAGGCATTTGTAGGATCCTCCTTGTCTTCCCATTCTCCTCGAGCTTTAGGTGTTTTGGGATCCACTGGAGTTGAAGGAGCTCCATTCTCTCTAACAGTCACCTTAAGGTCAGTTGCTCCTTCCCTATGTTGGAGTTATGTAAATATAGTGCCCTGGAAAGCAAGTGTATTTACATATACCTTAATCTTCTTCAGTTAAAGTTTTGTAATGGAAATATTTATTATTAATAAAATAAAAGAGTTTGGTTTTGATGAGAATTATATATCTAGTCATAAGGTACCAAGATTATTTTGTAAGTAATATACATATACATAGAGATGTATAGGAAACATATATATTATTAGAATCTAAATTAATGGATTCATAGTTGAATAATCAAGTTGGTTGCTTGATTATGGTTTAAACTATAGTGTTGCGATTTATCTCCATGTAAGTAAAGGAGTTTACTTCAAGGGAATGATGAGTTCCATATCATGATAGTAGTTGACTATCGATAATGGCATTATTAAATGAATCTGGAATCAAGTATGTTTTCAGGAATAAGGTGGGACGTTACTTTAATCTTAAAACATACAACTTAAGCATTCGCTTATTATGAACCATAATCTTGATGAGTGATGAACTCATATGTGTTTCATTATAATTCTTGATATGATCGGAATGGATTTTTACAGAGTATTAATCTAATTTCTACATGTTGGAATTATTAATTAAAATATGTATCAGGGAACATTCACTCAAATAAAGAGTTTATAGTGATATCATCACTTCTAGATG